>OZ005657.1:145050665-145650665 GCA_963930645.1 Salticus scenicus | reverse complement strand
ACGGTACTTACCTGAGGGAGAACGTTTTTACCAATAATGCTTTATCCACCAAGTCAGCATCGCAATTAAAACTTCATGTATGCACAAGTAGGAGGCAAAATAAGAAATAAACTGTTCTAATCGCAAAATTGTGCAACTTATAGGACTATTTATATATATATGTATTTATATATATATATATGTGTGTATGTATGTTTGTCTTGGGTATCTCGGAAACGGCTCTAACGATTTTGATGAAAGTTTGGGGTTAGTCATTTGTTAGGGATTAGTTAAAAAAAAAAAAAAGATTCGGTTCATCTTCATCTCCAGGAAAATTCGCGTTCGCTGTTAACCCTTTATAGGCCGATTGCAACATGTTGCAGGTTTACTCCGAGAAACATAGAACAAATTTGATGAAAGTTAGGGGATAGAGGTTTTCTGGGGTAAAAAGACGATTGGGCTTCTCCTCATCTTCAGGAGATTTCGCGTTCGCTATTAATCCTTTATCGACTTCTTGCAACATATGGCAGAAATTGGATTTACTTGGAAAAGAAAAGAACGATTTTGATGAAAGTTTGGGGTTTAGGGTTTCTTGGCGGGTAAAAAAAAAAGGATTTGGTTTATCCTCATGTTTAGGAAAATTCGCGTTTGCTGTTAACCCTTCATAGGATATTTGTAACCTGCCAGAAAAAACTGGGTTTACTCGGAAATAGACATAATGGTTTTGATGAAACTTTGGAATTAGGGGTTTTTGAGAGAGAGAGAGAGAAAAAGGTTGAACTTATCCTCATTTTTTCAGGAAAATTCGCGTTCACAGTTAACCCTTTATCGGCCATTTGGAACATATGGCAGGAGTTGTGTTTACTTTAAAATGGATATAAAGTTTTCGATGAGGGATTTGTTTTAAATTAAGAAAAACGGTTGAGCTTTTCCTCACTTCAGGAAAATTCGTGTTCACTGTTAACCCTTTATCGTTCACTTTCAACATATGGCAGAAACCGGGTTCACTTGGAAACGAATATAACGCTTTTAATGAAAATTTGGGGTTAACTGTTTCTTGGGATGCTATATCGATTGGCCTTATTCTCATTTTCAGGAATATTCGCGTTCGACGTTAATCGTTTCTTAGCCAGTTACAACATACAGCTGAAATCGGGTTTATTGCTAAATGGACATAACGATTTTAAAGCAAGTTTAGAGTTATGTATTTATTTTGGGGGAAAAAAACAGACTTAACCTTATATTCAGAAAAATTCACATTTGTTGCTAAACCTTTAACTTCTGTTTGTAAAATACAGCAGAAATTGTATTTTCTCGGAAATGGGCATACAGATTTTGATAAAAATTTGGGGTTAAGGGTTCTTTTTTTTTTTTTTTTTCTTTTCTGGAGGGGGCAAGGGATCAATTAGACTTAACTTTATATTCAGGAAAATTCGCGTTTGCTCTTAACCTTTAACAGCTGTTTGCAAAATATGGCAAAAATTGTGTTTACTCGAAGTTGTATATAACAATTTCGATTAGCGTTCGGGGTTAAGCGTTTTTTGGAATAAAATTTCGATTAAACTTATCCTTTATTGCTTTGAAAATCTACTGTTAGCCCTTTATATATATATATATATATATATATATAATATGGCAGAAACTGAGTTTACATTGAAATAGATATAACATTTTGATGACCGTTTGGTGTTTAAGAGTTGTTTAGGATGAAAAATTAATTAGGCTCATTGAAACCATTAAATTTTTAAGAGATTATTTGTTTTCAGCTTATGAAGCAAGTTTAAACATTTTTTCCTTTGTTTAACGCATTAATGGAATAAAAAATACCAGTTTTTGGTTAAATATATTTTTTTTAATCTGTTCGCATTTTATTAACCCTTTCTGCGAAATTTTATAAGTGTTCACTTACTAAAACAAAAAGTGTCTATTTCTGTGTTTTCAAGTATTCACTACTAGCATAAGCTCTCCAGATTATATATATATATATATATATGAATAAAAATTCCTTTGTTATCAAATTTTTCACCACAATCTTGTCCAGAAACAATTTTGTTTAAGTATCGATTACTCGTTATAATCGTGCAGTCTCTAAAACTAAAAACAGTACACAAAAATACTTCTTAAAGTGTCTACTGTTGCTACAGTTTATTTAACAGGACAAAATTCTTAACGTTTCGGGAAAAGTCGTATATATGAGGCTTGGTAAAACAGATTTTTTCATTTCTTCAAGAGTAAAATTTTTGACTCAATTATTATTATTATTATTATTTTAATTTTATTATTTATTATTTTTTATTTATTATTTTTTAATTTTTTTAATTTTATTTATTTATTTTTTTTTTTTTTTTGCTTCTTGCTATGGTTATATGTTGATGCTAATTCGTTTTAGCTTCTAATATTCCTAATTTTTACTAGTAACACTGCAAATTGCATCGTTATTGCATAAATTAATCCAAAAAGAATTAACAACCAAAGAAAAAAGTTTCTCTTAATGTTTAGAGAAATGTTGATAACTAAGCGAAACAGAGAGGTGGTTGTTTCTTAAATTCTAAAAATTATTATAACAATAATAATAATTATTATTATAAATTATTATCATTATTATCATTATTATTATTATAATTATTATTATTATTCTAAAAATTATTTTAAAATTTATGATTTTTATTTCTTTTCTTTTTTTTTTTTTTTTTTTTTTTTAATTCAAGCGTTTTAGGCCATGTACTGTGAATTTTTATAACTTTTTACTATTACCGACAAAGAGGCTACTAGAGAAGGACGAATAAGTAGCTCGTCAAAAGTTCTTTAAATTGCTAAAACGCACATTTCAGGTCAGGATAATTAGATTCGACTTTTCATGAAATGAAAAAGTACACATGAATGCTACAAAAAAGCAGCACAGAAAGAATTGTTGCTTGTCTTTTTCAATTTAGGTTGGTTGTTTACAAAGTTTATATTTTTCAACATTCAACAAAGGCATTTTAGAGCAACTTAGCTGATATTTCATTAAAAAAAAGAAAAAAAAAGCGTTTAAACGCTAGATTGCGAAGAAAGTAATTTTAATTGCTTCCTAACTTCGTTTAATATAAATGATGTATAATGATACGATTTCTTAGATTTTATGTGACTTGTGTACATGATACACTGTTAAAATCTTCAACAGAAAATTACTGATAATATTTTTTCTTAAGACTTACTTAAAATTACAGAGAAAAATTAAAAAAATGTTAATATATCTATAAGCATATTAATGACTAATATTAATTTAATGAATTATTGGCTAGAATATATTTGTGATATAGAATGCTTTTTCTAAAGTAGAAACATTCATTTTTAATTTTTATTTGGAAATTAAATTAAAAAAATTAGGTAAAAATACAGAATAAAGATTGAGAATCTCGATTGTTTAATTTTAGCTAAGAATTATTGTAAATTTACAAAGACTCCGGATAAAATTTTCAGCAAATTTACAGAATGTATTTGCAGTGTATAAGTGCATTTATTAATAGTTGTATTAATTTGCTCTTCTCTTTGTTTCTGATTTCAAAATCAGTCATTATGATTGCCCGAATAATCTAGTGTTAATTAAAAACTATAGAATAACGAAAATTTTATAAACGTATATGTATATTTCTGTATAAATTTACCTGTTTTTACTGCCATTTAGATAAAGTTCTCCCAATTACAGGTTCAGAGCAGCATTCTACTCTACTCATGAAAATGAAGAATTAGTCCAGTTTTTGAAATCGAGGGAAAAATTCTTTTAAACAATATGCCTGTCAATAATTCTGAAGAAGGTGAGTATATAAATTGTTTAGTTTTATTACAAGTATATATGCATGATTTTAAACTTTAATGAAATTAATCATTTTAAATAAAAGGAAAATTTTAAAGTATAAACAGTAAACATATATTTTTAATTTAAAAAAATATATACAGAGTGGTTCAAAAGGTCATGCCCAAACGGAACGTGTGGGTGTATCAGGTCGTGAGAAGTAATAATTATATAGGAATTGGGAGTCGGAAACGAAATCGTGGCAGTGAAATTGCATCGTCACCATCACGCAAAGAAAAGATAACAAACGGTCCAAAAAGACCTTTATTTTATAAAAACCTTTATCAAAGTATAAAATATAAATGAAAAATGTTACAACTCATAAGAAGAGCTCAAATTGTGCCCCATTAGGTCACTTATGTCTTTTTTAGTGCGTACAAGTTGGCCAGAGCTTATCGCCCTCTAGCGGGTCACATTCGCGTTCCCGAACTCCAGTTCCTATTTAATTCTTACTCCTCACTCACACATGCCATTTGGGCATGCCTTTTTAAACCACCCTGTATATATGTAAGCCCCCAAAAAAAAAAAAAAAAAAAAAAAAAAAAAATGTAAAAAGTGCAAAACGTATATATCCCTTTTAAATTATTTTGTGTGTCAAAAGAACGAGGAATTGCTTAAATGGGAAATATCTGGTAACTTCAACGTTTTAACAATTATTTTGTTTGTTTTTATTTAGCTATTTACTAATCTAGTTCTTAACTTGTAGATGCCTTATTAAAACATCTGTTTTTGTGCTATGTCACTATTCATTAAACAGAACAAAGCATTCAAGGTATATCTAAATTTAATATTTTTTGCTTAAGATTCTACTTTTTTTTTTTTTTTTTTTTTTTTGTTCATATCTTATCTGAAATTAATTTTTACTTTCTCTTATTCCTCCTATGGTAGACAATATATTGCTTTGCGGTCGAATTTTAGTTATAAAACATGTTTTGAAGCCTTCTGAATTTAAAAATAATATGTTCAGTGGTTTGTCTGAGTCTTTATCTGTCTGTGCGTATAACTGTTATTAACATAAAACTCAGATATTAGTAGGAAGCACAAATGATATGGGAATATTGTTTAAAACCATTTATTGAGATCGGACATAGGGCTCCTGTGCAAGATTATACATAATAATAATAATAATAATAATAATAATAATAATAACAATTTATACATAAAAATATATGGCTGAATCTTTCTTTGGTACAACATTTTTCGACTGCATATATGTAAGCCAAAAAAAAAAAAAAAAAAAAAAAATGTAAAAAGTGCAAAACGTATATATCCCTTTTAAATTATTTTGTGTGTCAAAAGAACGAGGAATTGCTTAAATGGGAAATATCTGGTAACTTCAACGTTTTAACAATTATTTTGTTTGTTTTTATTTAGCTATTTACTAATCTAGTTCTTAACTTGTAGATGCCTTATTAAAACATCTGTTTTTGTGCTATGTCACTATTCATTAAACAGAACAAAGCATTCAAGGTATATCTAAATTTAATATTTTTTGCTTAAGATTCTACTTTTTTTTTTTTTTTTTTTTTTTTTTTGTTCATATCTTATCTGAAATTAATTTTTACTTTCTCTTATTCCTCCTATGGTAGACAATATATTGCTTTGCGGTCGAATTTTAGTTATAAAACATGTTTTGAAGCCTTCTGAATTTAAAAATAATATGTTCAGTGGTTTGTCTGAGTCTTTATCTGTCTGTGCGTATAACTGTTATTAACATAAAACTCAGATATTAGTAGGAAGCACAAATGATATGGGAATATTGTTTAAAACCATTTATTGAGATCGGACATAGGGCTCCTGTGCAAGATTATACATAATAATAATAATAATAATAATAATAATAATAATAACAATTTATACATAAAAATATATGGCTGAATCTTTCTTTGGTACAACATTTTTCGACTGCATATATGTAAGCCAAAAAAAAAAAAAAAAAAAAAAAAATGTAAAAAGTGCAAAACGTATATATCCCTTTTAAATTATTTTGTGTGTCAAAAGAACGAGGAATTGCTTAAATGGGAAATATCTGGTAACTTCAACGTTTTAACAATTATTTTGTTTGTTTTTATTTAGCTATTTACTAATCTAGTTCTTAACTTGTAGATGCCTTATTAAAACATCTGTTTTTGTGCTATGTCACTATTCATTAAACAGAACAAAGCATTCAAGGTATATCTAAATTTAATATTTTTTGCTTAAGATTCTACTTTTTTTTTTTTTTTTTTTTTTTGTTCATATCTTATCTGAAATTAATTTTTACTTTCTCTTATTCCTCCTATGGTAGACAATATATTGCTTTGCGGTCGAATTTTAGTTATAAAACATGTTTTGAAGCCTTCTGAATTTAAAAATAATATGTTCAGTGGTTTGTCTGAGTCTTTATCTGTCTGTGCGTATAACTGTTATTAACATAAAACTCAGATATTAGTAGGAAGCACAAATGATATGGGAATATTGTTTAAAACCATTTATTGAGATCGGACATAGGGCTCCTGTGCAAGATTATACATAATAATAATAATAATAATAATAATAATAATAATAACAATTTATACATAAAAATATATGGCTGAATCTTTCTTTGGTACAACATTTTTCGACTGCACTAACATAATGAAATTAACGCATATTTTTTATGTCCACAGAAACACGCTTCCTATAGAATATGGTATGAAAAATATTCTCCTTTACTTATCCTTAGAAAATAAATTCTAATATTATCAGAGTTATGACTGGAAATATTTTTAAATGAATTTTAAATTGTGTCACACATTTTTTTTTTCTTTTACTACTGTGCTACATTTAAGTACACAGTATGGTGCGTATACAATTTATACATAATATGCAGGACTATTCATAATTAGTCAAATGCATTTCTACTAGATGTAATTCAATAAAGCGCTTTAATAAATTACAGCATATATAGAAAAACTATCAGTTCAAAAGCTTTCACCTGCACAGCAAAGTTTAAATAAGGATCTAGGGCTATTATCAAAAATTCATTCTTTTAAAATGTAAAATAAGAGAAAGTAGTGTCAAAGTCGCACCAGATTATATTAATTTCTACTAAAAGCTAGATTACGAAATTAGTATCATTAGAAAGTTTATAATACAGGCTTTCAGATGATATAAATTTAAAAAAAATCTTCTCTAAATGACAGGTATTTTGCTCGGTTTACATATGCAAAATTAAACAAAGAAAAAGTCCATTTCTAATTATTCCATCGGCAGCAGATGAAATAGGTGTGGCACATGGATATAATTATTTAGAGAGTGTTTTTCAATTGCAAATGGAAAAAAGAACGGAATGACATAAATCTACTATTTCTTGTTAGAATTAATACTATTTGCTCCACTCTTCTTCTAACTTCTCATAACCAGAGATCATTTGGTATGAGAGAGATGGCGTGTTAAGTGAAACAAAATTTTTGCTTCTGGGATGCTCTGATAGTTTAGATCCTCGTGAGTGATAATAGATGCAGAAACTGTTTTTATTATCCCAGGGAAGTACATTATGGCTTTTCTGTAGTTTTTGTAATGTCCTTTTCTTAAAATAATAATAATAATTAAAAAAAAAGTAATGACACCTTTTTCGATTTAGTTTTATCTTTTATTCCGTTTTAATATATAAGGTGTGCATTAATATATAAGGAGACAGATTCGATTCTAAAAATTAGAATTATTTTGCCTGCACTATTTTCCTGTTTTACAACATGAGGTTATTATACAGATGCAAGATTTTGTTTTATAATTTATTGTCAGCGATTTGGAATAGTAAAGATCGGATCATCAACGCTATTTTCGGTATGAATAATTTTTTATCTTTAATTTTGATAGTATAGATTTAAATAAATATATAATTATTGCATGTATTAGTTATGGTTTGTTGTTGCCACTTTTTAATATATTTCTAAAAAAATGTTGCTATTAAAATTCTAGTAGTTTCAGAATTTATTCTAAGCTGTATGTTTCAAGCTATGTGATACTTTTATTTTTATTTGTTTTATTATTTTAAGAAAGATCACTAATGGATATCTTCATTAAGTTATACTATATTGATTTTATAAAAACGAGAAATTTCAAAATTTCTTTTTCATGGGTGTTTTTTCCTGAACAGTGTTTATTCTCTGTTAACTTTTTTAAAGTAGTTTGAAACGAATTTTAGATTTTGTTCTTAACGCATATAAATCACATATACATGTTATAATATATTTTCAGTTTAAATAATAGAAATACAATAGGGTTAGAATGATATTTTTGTCTGTAACATGATATTTATTTACATTTAATTTTACAGATTATTAGTATTGTTATTATTATTCTAAGACAAAAATTTTCATTATACAAACTTTCAAATTAGACATTTTACTAAGCAATTTTTTTTTTCTTTTAATTTCTAAATTTTCACTGATATTACCGACTTCAAGCAGTAGTGCCTTTTATTATTTTATTACTTTATTTATTTTTTATTAAATGATAGGTTCCTAATTTACATCTTATTCTATGATCATGTAAGTTTTCCAAAAACATAAAAATTTGAAATTGCTTTAGTTTTTTTTTTTTTTTAATAATAATTATAAATTAACGCATCTTAATCGTTATTACTTTTAACAACAAATTGAAAAATGTTTTAATTTTTATTTTTATTTTATAGATGACAATATTCTTACATAGTAAAATAAGACTAAGAAATTTTAAAAAATAATGTTTTGTAATATAGTATATTCTTTTTAATATGAACAAACAGAATATATTCTAAGGTCTATCATTTGCTCTTCAAAAATTATATAAATTTTTTAAATTGGCATTATTTTGAATACTTTCATATTTAATTTTATTTTTATCTAAACTTTCGTTTTTAAGCTATGAAAAGGTTTCAAACTCTGTTGATTTTCTAAATGCCGTGTTGATTCTCTAAAAACTAGGATTTCACAATTTCTTGAAAAAATTTTATTTATTATTATGTAGCATATGTATTTCGTTTTGTTTCTGTCATTATTGTTAAAAGAAAATAAAAGAAAGAAAAGAAAAGAAAGAAAGAAGAAGAATTGATATTTTTGCTTATGGTGTGAATAACATAGCTTTACGTAGAAAATATAATTTTTGAGTTTGAATAATAAAAATGATTAGATTTTAATGATAAATATAATCATGCAAAATTTTTGCTTTGTAAGATATAACTTTTGTAACTATATAATCCTTCCATTTAGGCTTCTTTTCTGCGTACTTCAACTTCTAAATTTTAGTTTAAATTATCGATTGTAAACAATCGTAATTTATTTTCATTTTTTTATTAAATTATTTTAACTGGAAGGTCTCTACTTTACACCTTGTTGTATGCTATATTAATTAAAAGCAAAAAGTAAAATGTGAACTTCTTAACACCTCTCCCCCTTCTCAAATAATGAACACATTTTATTTATGATTATTATTTATAAGAATCTTCAAAAGAATTTGAATTTTTGCTTTGAACGTATAAATAAGATATCCTTGTATACAAAATATAAATTTTCAGTTTAATATATACAAATAGTAATATTTTAATGATACTTTTTCAATGATATATTACTGTTTTTATTTATTTATTTATGTATTTAGTAAGCAAAAAATGTGTATGCTTTAAAATTGAAGCTTTACACGTACATTTATATTTTACCCATAATAATAATATAAATTTTTATTTTAAATATTGCCACGAGATTTTTAAAAGCTGTAGTTTTTTATTATTTATTCCTTTTTTCTTTTATTTATTTATTTCTTTTCTTTGAGAAAAAATCTTTATTTTACATCTTGAATCATACTGATTTTTCTAAAAAGTTAAAATTCTTAAAATTCTTTTTTTTTTAATTTCGTCTTCTTTCTTTCTTTCTCTCTTTTCTTTTCTTTCTTTTTTTTTCAATTGAACATATATAATACGGTGGTGTTAATTAAAACAAATTTTTAATGTTTGATTTTTTGCTCTTCAGGTAATGTATCTGCATATGATAAAATATAAATTTTTCAGTTCAAATGATTTAAATAATATTTTAAGATATTATTTTATAATACAGTACTTTTTTACTTTCTTCTATATGTAATATAGAGAAAGTATTGGATTCGCGAAAATTTTCGACCTCCGTTTTTTGACGGATCTACATGTTTTAGGATGTCCTGAACACGAATTGATAGTTTTTAAAAAATGTCTGTCTGTGTGTCTGTCTGTGTGTCTGTATCATTTTTTTGTGGACGCTGTATCTCACGAACCAATGAATGAAATTTAACCAAACTTGGTATTTAGTTGCACCTTGACATGAACTGGTGCCCATTAGATTTGGGGATCAATAGCTCAACAGGTGGCGCTGTGATCGCATTTTATGCAAATTTTTAACATGGCAGCATAGGACAAAATTCCGTATAAATGGGCATAATGAGAGTTATTTTAAACTTGTGATTGTAAAATTAATATGAATTATTGATAATAATAGTAGTTAACTAGGAAAAAAAAATTGTGCATGGGGGGGGGGCATCGGTTCCCCCCCTGGGGGGGAAGTACCCCCGGGGGGGTTAAATTTTGAAGATGGGTATAATTCGAAAGATCTCGTCAATACCTTTAAAACGAATGGTTGAACCATAAATCTGTGATAATTTAAAACAAAGTTATCGAATTCTTACTTTTAACAAAAAAAAAAAAAACTTAGAAAAAAAAATCGTATTTTTTTTTTTTTTTTTAACGAAATTTTACCAAACTTGGTATTTAGTTGGTCCCCGACATAAACTGGTGCTGATTATATTTGGGGATCAATAGCTCAACAGGAGGCGCTGTGATAGCATTTTATCTAAATTTTTAACACGGCAGAATAGGACAAAAATTCGTATAAATGTGCATAATAAGAGTTATTTTACACTTGTGATTGTAAAATTAATATGAATTATTGATAATAGTAGTACGTAACTAGGAAAAAAATTTTGTGCATTTCGCTTCCCCCCTGGGGGGGAAGTACCCCCCCGTGGGGGGTAAATTTTGAAGATGGATATCATTCGAAAGATCTCGTCAATACCTTTAAAACGAATGGTTGAACTATAAATCTGTGATAATTTAAAACAAAGTTATCGATTTTTTTTACTTTTAACCAAAAAAAAAAAAAAAAAAACGCATTTTTTTTTTTTTTTTTTTTAATTATTGTTAGTGATTGAATATGTATTAATTTTTACAAAAAAAAAAAAAAAAAAAAAAAAAAAACTTAGAAAAAAGAATCGTATTTTTTTTTTTTTTTTTTTTATTGTTACTGATTGAATATGTATAGGAAAATATAGAAGAAAGTCTTGTGGTGGCCACAACATACTAGTTAAATATAAGCACAGGATATTTTCTTGCTAAGATATGGGTTAGTTGTAGGGTTTAAGGCCGATTGACTACGCTAGGGTACTAGGCCTATAGGTGGAATATCCTCCACGAGTGTCTTTCTAAGGGGTCTTTGCCCGTATTTACGCGAGTTTGGAAAAACCACGAAAACCTTCGAACGGTTAGGTCGATGAGCGTGGCCTGGAATCGAATTCGGCACTTTCCATCTACCAGCTTTGAGCGCAGAATTCCTAGGCCGCTAGTGGGCTGCTAAGATATGGGTTTCTAGATCTCATAAGCCCCGAACTTAAAGCTTTCTTGGTAGGTAATTAACTCTAATTTCTCATCTAAATTACAGATTTTAAGCTTCAGAATGTTTTTTTCTTTATAATAAAAGATCTATTTTTCATATTTTTTTTTAAACAAATAGCACAAAATGTTTCAGTTATGTCGGAAAAATGTTGCAATTTTTCACTTCAGTTATGCTTTCTAAAATTTTGTGTGAAAAATTTATCCTTTTCCATGTTTCATCCTTTTTGTGACTAAAACTGTTTTGCTTCTTTTTCTTTCTTTCTTTCTTTCTTTTTTTTTTTTTTTTTTTTTTTGCAATCGTGAACATTTTTATGCTTTTGAAACTAAACTGGAAGAAAAGTCAAACTAAAAGTTATAAAACGTTTAGTTAGTAATGACTAAGTTAGGTGCTTTTGCGTTTCAATTTTATTTAACATTGTTATACGTATGTATGCAAATTTTTATAACTTTAAGACAGTAATTTACAAAAAAGATTTATAACGTTCACCATCCTGTTAAAGAAAGAAAAATATATAGTTAAAAGTCACGGTTTAATGATTTTTCGATGTAATCAATAAATGTTTTCAGTTTTTTCTTTACGTTTTAGGTTAGCGGCTATGTAATTAAAAGTAAACAAGAAACTAATTCTCCTGTTGCATCAAAAATACTTATTCCTTCGAAAGAGAAAAATGAAAATTTAGCGATAATTTCACAATTCTTCGGGTGACAAGGTCAATCTTTTGACACAGCTCGTATTTACCACAGCTGATTAAGAGATCTTCATATAATATGCCTTTTAGAGAATGGTTTATGGCAATTGAATGATCATGAATACAAAATATAAAAATTATCTCATTGACGTAGAACGGAACTTCCTCATTTTCCCGCCCTTAGTCATTCATTAACGGAACTAATTAAAATGGAAGACTTTTATTAAATCATTTGTACTTGCGAAAACTTTTGTTGCTAATAAAAGGTTTCTACAAACACGCCTTTTTCTAAGAACGCTTCCACAATTATTATTGCATAGTAAACTCCTTTTTAAATTTACAGGTTTATTTCATGATAAAAATTGTTGTTCAAAATTAGTGATAAGAAAAGTAAAGATTGTGAGAATCCTGTAATAGCAAGGCTGTCACAGCTAACTTTTTTTTTTTCTCCGTACCACTATTTAAAAATATATATGTGATATATTTACGCAGGTAAATCTACAGTTTGCATGCATAAATTTATTATTAATTTTATTTTATGAGAATAGTCGTTGGAAAATAATAATAATAATAATAATAAACGGTCGCTTGTGGCAGCCCTGTATTAGGAATTACGATTTAATTTACCAAACGCTGTAAATATATTGAAACGAACTATGAAAATAGATCTGCATTTCCTCAGTACCGATTTTCTCAAAGTCTATCTTAGGAAATATTCATGGCTTTCAACTTAGAACGAACTGTATCTTCTCGGTGTATATTTTAAACATCCAAGAATTAAACATTATTTTTGTGGTAATTGACTACGTCTGATTCGAAAATTTGTTTCCTTTTTCGCTCTAGACTATGCTGACAGTATTATAAATCCTTATTTATAATACTGTCAGCATTATAAATCCTTATTTATAATAAAATAGCGTTAAAATTTATTACAATTACTCAATTATGGTGGTATTTTTTTAAGTATATGAGGCGAAAAAAATGTATAATAATTATGGCAAATTATTTCCTTTCTACAATTTTTGAAAACTTAGAGAAACGATTTCAAAGTAGAAACTGCTTTTAAATTTCGAGGACCATATGGTCACCATATTATAGACGGCATTAGCTATACCGAATTACGATAAGAAAACCTACTTCACACTTATAAAAGTTTGATAAACTTTAGCAGAAGGAACATAGGCGAGTACTTGCACAAAATGTTTTGTTATTTAAATTTTCTTAAGCATAAAAATGGCAAAAGAAAAAAAGAGAGAGAGAGAGAGAGAGAGGGAGAATTTTTGAAATATTATGCTTTTTTTTTTTTTTTTTTTTTTTTTTTTAAATTCCTGTAGAGTCAATAATACTTCTCAGACTCAAAAGAAGATGTATACTGTTTATTTCGAGGGTGCCACCGTACGATTCCAAATTTCCTAAGTGGTTCAAAAAGTTTTCTGAAAATAGTTTTAATTTTATTGCTGCACCATGTTCTGGACAACCGGCGGATTGCGCTAAATGAAAGTGTACGTCAGTTTGAAGTGGTAAGCAAGGGGTGACACGTGAGTTAAGGCAGAAATAAAATGTTAAATTTATGCAGCCTGGCACTCACATAATAATTTTTATTCTTTAAACATTTAGTATGTAGTAATAAATTATGATGCTCAGCTATCAAAACAAAACTTATAATATTTGATTAGTGATTTTAAAAACATCTGATAAAATCATTATTATACAGCAAGCGTAATAACAGAATATTTACCGAAGTAACAAAAGTTTAGATCGTTTTACGTACGATCTAAACTTTTGCAAGATATCTAATATTTTAACAAGTTTAAATCAAAAATAGAATAAAAAATAGTAAAATAAATTCAGATGAAATATAAAATCTCGTAAACAATTCAGTAATCATGGTTGGAAAGTTTATTTGCAAGATATCTAATATTTTAACAAGTTTCAATTAAAGTTCGAATAAAAATTAGTAAAATAAATTCTCTAACATGATCTCTTTTAGAGATAATTTATATTATAAAATAAATTCAGTTGAAATTTAAAATCTCGTGAACATCTGAGTAATCATGTTTGGAAAATCAGTTGGTGAAATTGCAAAATTACATTTTTGAATAAAACAATTTGGTGGAATTGTAATGGACATTATCCGTGTTTCTTCATAAAATCCCTTACATGTGAGAACTGCCGGGATTATTGCAACATTATAATGTTTTTATTAGGGGGACAGGAAAATAATGTCGTTTTGAATTAATAAAATGAAACCGGAAATTTTTGTTTAACAGTGTTTACATGGTACTTTACAAATAACCATCTTATAAGTTACCTAAGAATATCTTAAATTTTATCCAGGATAAATTTCCGATGTCAATATTTTAATTCAAAACGACATTATTTTCCGGTCCCCCTAATATTTATATTGCATGAGAAATTTTTTTATTCTGTGGGGAAACTCACGGGGAAATTGAAAAACATAAATCATATGATGGGTATGATTTAGCCGAGAGCATAAATAATAATAATAATAATAAAATAAAAAAAGCGGATATTGTTCATTCCATATAGGGGAGAGTGGGGTACAATGGACCAATTTTGGAAATTTTAGGTGTTTACTCACAAAGTAATAATTTCTCGCTATTGAAAAAATGTGTGCATATTGCCTCACTGTAAATATGAACATGCAAGATTACATCACAATTTGCGGGTAAAAAAATCGCCAGCACCATGTGCGGTAAATTTCAAGTGTGTTGTAAATAAATACGTGCTTGAATTTTCAAAGAGGGTGTTGTAATTTTACAACACGTTATGTTGTATTTGTTTTTTTCATTCGAAAAAAGAAAAAAAAAGGATTATATTAGTTTTCCTTTTTATTTTATTTTATTTTTTCTATTTATTTTAAGCTATGTGTGCTTTAATTTTTACTTATTTTAAAGTTATATTGGTTTTAATTTGCTTTATTTATTTCATCTTTCTTATTCTGTCAATACAAGTTTGAAGATTTTATAAATTTTTAATGGGAAATATAATACCTTTAATAGCTTTCAATAAATTCTATTTTATAAAGGAATATTAGAATAGTAACACAGTAACGATTTCTTTTCAACATAAAAATATTTAACCATTTTAATAAATAATTAAAAAAAAGTCATATTGCTGATTCTATTTTAGAAATAATTATGTATCAAGTTTTAATCCACTGAAGAAATATTAAATTAGTCAAATCAGAAGCATCTATAATAATAAAAGGAAAGGTTTGCCTGTCTGTCTGTCTGTCTGTTCTTCTATACCTTCAGCCCCTACTGAACTCAGAAGTACAAAAATTGACATACGGATGCTCAGGAGACTTCACGAGGGGCTCTGAAAACAGAAATTAAAAATTTTATTAGTTTCGGAGATATTAATTAAAACGTCGACTCATGCGATCGAAAAACGGTCAAGAATCCCCGGCTAATTGCTTAAAAAAAGACATTTTATCAGCAGACGATTTTCTCTGCTGTCTGGAACGAAAAAAAAAACATCTGGAAATCATTAATGTCACATGATATTGAACTGAGATAAAAAATTGCAAATTTCAAAATTCTTCAAATTTTCTTTCCGGCTCACAAAACTTAATACACAACCTATACAGCACAAGATCAACTTGCAGTTCAAATTTCATCCATTTTGGATAATAAACAAAAAATTTACATTTTTTTTTTTTTTTTTTTTTTTCAAATTAAATTTTATTCTAACACATGATCTATCTCTCAAAAGACGATAGGAGTAAGTGTCCCGAAGGGGGGCAAAAAATCGGAAATCGATTTAGACCGTTCAAAATTGGTATACATAATAATAATAATAAAAGGAAATAAGTTTTGGGGGCCTAAAAAATATTTATTTTTCTTTCTACTTCCATTAACCGACTACCGCAGGTAATGGAATTCGAGATTTCACGTGATTTACATGTTTCAGGATGTCCTGATTAGGTTTTCTTAAGTATCTCAGCTATTAATAAAAATAGTTTCATAAGTAATATATCATTTGAAAACTTTGTTGATTTGGAATTGAACAGTAGATTGCAGAAATTTCTACCGCCAGATGGCGCTGTAATATTTAAAAGTTTCAATATTTCAAAGTCTAATTATGATTAAATTATTTTTAATACATCATTCGAAAGATATTTTAAAGTACTTTTATATTATCGAAAGTGGGATTCGCGATTTCACCTGATTTACATGTTTTAGGGTCTCCTGATTCGGTTTTCTTTTGTATTTCAGCTACTAATTAAAATAATTTCATAAGTAATACTTCATTTGAAAGCTTTGTTGATTTGAAATTGAACAGTAAATTACAGAAATTTCTACCGCCAGATGGCGCTGTAATATTTAAAAATTTCAATATTTCAAATTCTAATTATGATTAAATTATTTTTAATACGTCATTCGAAAGATATTTTAAAGTACTTTTATATTATCGAAAGTGGGATTCGAGATTTCACCTGATTTACATGTTTTAGGGTGTCCTGATTAGATTTCCTTTTGTATCTCAGCTACTAATTAAAATAATTTCATGAGTAATACTTCATTTGAAAGCTTTGTTGATTTGGAATTGAACAGTAAATTACAGAAATTTCTACCGCCAGATGGCGGTGTAATATTTAAAAATTTCAATATTTCAAATTATAATTATAATTAAATCCTTTTTAATAGGTCATTCGAAAGATATTTTAAAGTACTTTTATATTATCGAAAGTGAGATTCGAGATTTCATTTGATTTACATGTTTTAGAGTGTCCTGATTAGGTTTTCTTTTGCATCTCAGCTACTAATTAAAATAATTTCATAAGTAATACACCATTTGAAAGCTTTGTTGATTTGGAATTAAACAGTCGATTACAGAAATTTTTACCGCCAGATGGCGCTGTAATCTTTTAAAATTTCAGTATTTCAAATTCTAATTATGATTAAATTATTTTTAATACATCATTCGAAAGATAGTTTAAAGTACTTTTATGTTATCAAAAGTGGGATTCGAGATTTCCCCTGATTTACATGTTTTAAGGTGTCCTGATTTGGTTTTCTTTTGTATCTCAACTAAACACCAACTTACAGTTCAAATGTCATCGACTTCAGTCAATAAATAAAAAATTTACATTTTAATTGCAAATTAAATTTTATTCTAACAAGCGTAATAGATATATCGAAATAGGATGCTAGTTTCTATAGCAACGATGTACTCTTAATGTAAAAATTTTCCTTTTTCTTTTTACTTCCATTAACCGACTACCGTAGGTAATGGAATTCGAGATTTCACCTGATTTACATATTTTAAAATGTCCTGAATGGGGCCAAAAAATCTGAAATCGAGTTAGACCTTTCAAAATTGGTATAAGTAGGTTTTCGGGGCCTACGAGTCGAATAAGAATATTTTCGAAAGTGTGAAATTATTGGGAGGGGCATGAAGGGCGCAGGGGGGGGGCAGAAAATTAAAAATTGAGTTAGACCTTTCAAAATTAGTATATATAAGTTTTGGCGGCCTACGAGTCGAATGAAGTTATTTTCGAAAATGCAAAATTATTAGGGGGGCAAGAAGGGGGGCAGGGTGGGCAAAAAATTAGAAATTGAGTTAGACCGTTCAAAATTGGTATATATAGGTTTTGGGGGACTGAAATTGAAGGGTACATATTGCAAATCTCTGTCGCCAGAGGGTGCTTTGACATTTTAAAAATTTAATATCTCCAATTCTGATTATGAGTAAATTACTTATAGGGAGAAGATTGGGAGACTGTAGACCCCACCGGGAAGCGGATTTGCCACGATCAGAATTTTCAAAGGTTCTTTACATGGTGAGGGAACAAGCTATTTCAAATCATGAAACGTAAAGCGGCGCCTTAGTCGCCACAGAGCGAAAATTTGCTACAGTTAAAAAAACTATTTGCGGTATGAGCGAGGAAGTTGTTGTAAGTTCTAAAACGGGAATAAGACGCCGTAGCTCCACCGAGCTGGGCTTTGCTAAAGTCAGAATTGTGAAAGATCGTAATACGGTGAGTGAACAGGCTGTTTCAGATATTGAAACGGGAAGAAGGCGCACAGTGGATCGAAGTATAGGCGTTGGCGAATATAGGAAGGTTAAGGTATTATTATTATCTATGAATGTTGTTTTTTGTCACATTTCGATTTAAATATGTATATATGTATGATACTAAAAACGATTCAATGTCTTTTATAACACTTTATAAGGCCACAGGAATATTTTACCCACCAAATTCGTTATTTTACCACCAATTTTTTTTTTTTTTTTTTTTTTTTTTTTTTTTTTTTTTAATAATGATACCTGTGTATCATTTCTCTAGAAAAATATCAGTATAAATATTATTAGTTCCCCATCATACTATAGGTATGGGGAAGTTAGGTAATCGTGAAAAATTTCGACCTCAGTTTTTTGACTTTTTTACACGTTTTCATGTGTGAGGAATCCGAAAAGGACAAAATTTGTATGGTGTCTGTGTGTAGGGTGTCTGTTAGTGTGTTAGTCCGTTAGTTTGTTAGTCTGTGTACACGATATCTCAAGCACAAATTGTCGCAGAGAGGTCAGATCAGTTTTATCAATATTACTTTCGACACTGGCAAGAACCCTATTCATTTGCAACATTCGAATTAAAAAACTTCGTAACTTATTAGAAATTTACGATTTCCTTAACATGGGAGAATAGGACAAAAATTCACTTAAACGTGCATTAAATGGAAACTTTTTACTGTAAAAATGTCAGACCAGTTTTAAAATATCAGGCCAGAATGAACATCAGTAACTATAAATATGCTACTTTGAAAATTTCGCAAGTTATTGGAAATTTACGAATTTCTTAACATAGCAGAATAGAGCAAAATTTCACATAAACGTCAATCTTGAGGGATATTTTCATCGTAAAGATGTCAAACCACTTTCGAAATATTATTTAGGATACTGGAATGAATATCATAGACTATGATTTTTCCAATTTAAAAAATTCGTAAGTTATTTGGAATTTACGATTTACTTAACATGTCAGAATAAGGCAAAATTGAGCATAAACTTCCATTTTGAGGATCATAAATACATTAGACAACTTCAAAATTACATTTATGATATTTCTTTGAACATGATTGAATGCAAATATTCTAATAGGAAAATTTCGTAAATTATATTAATCGTAATTAACGATTTTACCAACATAACGAAATTGTAAATTTTTCATGTAAATATGAATTTTGATTATTATTGCATTGGAAATAGTAGCATGAAAACTAAATAATGGAACTGACCCTGATAAAATAAATTAATAGATTAGAATAAGATAAATATATCGAAGTGAACGGTGGATAGCCTATTAGGCGGGGATTTCATTCTGTGACTGTATCAAGCTTTGGTCAAATTCATTTCTTTTAACATGATTATAATATGTCTCGCACTAGAAATTTATGAGAACATAAATATGATGGGGAACTGAGCAGAGTCCACCTATGCCAACTACTTTTTATAATATTGGTGCGAAAAAAAAAATAGTTATTTGTGGCAATTCTGCTTATGCTAATACAATGGGTTGTGAGAAGTTTGCGATTAAATAAGAGAATAATGTGTCAAAATTAAAATTAATTATTTCTTATAAGCTAAATGAATTTTTTTCTTTACATCAATTTTTATTCGTGAAATTATTTTAATGTGCCATTTGAGGAAAAATTGGCATTATAAAGGGATTAAACGGTACCATATTTTTATGCTGCAAACAGGTATTTAGAAGCATACCTGATAAAGAAACAAATGTTGCATAAAAGAATAGAATAAAAGGAAATAAATAAAAATTTCGTGAAGAAAATCTATATTTACATCACAATTAATTTAGCACACAATGTTAAATATATCATCACATTACTGCTTCTGTTTTCTTTCTTTTTTTTATGTAGTATTTCAATAGAAAACTCATGCAAGAATTTACTGACAAACTCTATGAAAAATTCACATTTGTCTTTATTTTTATTGCACAGAAACTTTTACTTTAAATCGTAATATGGCATTATAATATTTAATTTTAACATTTAGTAATTTAACATTAAACATTTCTTTAATTTTAACATTTTATGATATATCACAACAACCATTTACATTTCCCCCTTTTTTGGGGCTTCCAAAGGTACTTTTCGGTACCTTTAAAGTAAAATTAATTATTTTATTAAATATTTAAAAAAAATAAGAAATAATTTCTGATTTATTAAATCTATTTTAATCCTCTAATTTCTAGAATATTTTCACTATAAAAAATTTAATATATTTTCTGTTATTAATGAATACAGCTATTCACTTAAATTTCTCGATTGATAATGTTTTCTGATTTATTAAATCTAATCTGATTATTAAATCTAAATCTGATTTATTAAATCTAATCTGATTTATTAAATCTAAATCTGATTTATTAAATCTAATTTATATCTAATAATTTCTGATTTATTAAATCTATTTTAATCCTCTAATTTCTATAATATTTTCACTATAAAAAATTTAATATATTTTCTGTTATTAATGAATACAGTTATTCACTTAAATTTCTCGATTGATAATGTGGGGGTAAACGGAATAAAAATTTATTTTTCTCTAAAAATGGCGATTTGTGGCTAATATCCTTTTCAATGTATACTTTTGGGAGTAGTAAAATGTGTTTGAAATTTTGGACAATTTTGGACAAAAAAAGTTACACAACTTATAAATTTAATTTTGTTGTTAATTTTATATTCACATTTCATGCGTGAATCACAACATAAAAAAACAACAAAATGTTGGCAGAATTACCTTAAACTTTTATTAGGGCAATATTAAAAGTATTTTTTTTTTTTTTTTTTTTTTTTTTTTCATAGGTATCTTAAGTGCCACTTGATGGCTAGTCAAATAAAGTCACTGAAATTCATCGAAGAATCTTATTTCTGAAAGTTTTCGTTTTGAACTTATTTATATATAATAAAACTTCGTGTTATTGAAGAAATAATATTTTTATTTTTTCGACATTCTTTCAAATTATTTCACTGCAAAATATCAGTTATTTAGAGATTGATTTTTGGGCCTATGTTCGTATTTTAACATTGTTCGATCCACTGTGAGTCGCCGGAGGCGCTACCGAGCGGGAATTTACTGCGATTAAATTTTTGGTGTATATAGGTTTATAGGGATTACAAATTGAATGAAGATATTTCCGAAAATATAAAATTATTAGGAGGGGCAGGAAGGGTGGTGAAGGAATAGACAAATCATATTTCAAAAGATTGAGAGATTCTTTCAAAAACTGAATCCATTATAATTTTTTTAATTTTCTCCATGCCTGCAGTTCTTGATGATATTCTGAATCCGCGTTTCTGAAATTCTTGCGTGGTACAATGGTCCATGACATGGGGAACTATGGACCACAAGTCAAATTTAAAAAGCATACTAATGTAGTATGTTTTTTAAAAGTATAAAATGTAGAATATATTATATTTGTTTATTTATGTCTTTAATTCATACAAATAATGTAAATTAATGAACATTAAAATTAGAAAATGATAACAGTTTTTGTGTCACAGAAAATTTGCTGTTTTCTTGTGTAGTTGTAGGGTCTGGAAAACTCATCATTACAATAGCTTAAAATTTTACAAGATATATAGCAACACTCCCAGGAAAATACGTAGAGATCTTAATTAAGTTTTCGTTGCATGGATATCACAAAAACAGATTCTTTTATAGAAATTCTTTTTATAGAAATTCTTGTTATAGAACAGATTCTTTTTATAGAAATCTGTGATTAAACCAACAAAATGTAAAACCGTCTTCTTCGTCAAATTTATTTGTATCATTATTTTTTAATTGTATTATTTAATTTAGTTTGTTACAGCTGTATGATATTTGTAAAAATATAAGAATACAAAAGTAACTGAACGGTTATTAAAAATAAATAAGAAGAAACATCAAAGTAAATTGCTTTCTTATCCATCTTTGAAGACATAATAGATCTAATTAATGTTAACGCTGAAATTTTTATATATAATTTATAGCTAACACTTCAAAAATGCAGATTTCGTAAATCAGTTTATTATGAAAGAGAACTGAGGTAAATGGACCATGGTCCGTTGTACCCTGTCTGGACCTCTGACAGCAAATGATTAAAAAATATATAAAAATCCTCTTAAAAAATATTTTAATGATATTAAATATAATAATAGATGACCTTAGCTCTTTATTGTGCTAAATAGCCTGTTCCAGATCATTATTCCTGAAAGACGAAAAGAAAAAATGTTTAACTAAAAATATTTACTTTTGGCTACCGTAAACTAAACTTAACGAATAAAATGGCTTAATTGTTAGTTAGGCATGAAGTTGCTGGCTAAGTTTCATCACTGCAGTGCTGCTTTCTATGTACCAAAATACGAATTATAAAAATAAATAAATAAATAAATCATAGGGAGCGGTCCATTGTACCCCTCTCTCCCCTACTGTAAATGAAGATAACTGGATTTCTTTTTTACAGTAAAACATTTGTTGTAAAAAGCTTTTTTTCGTGATTTTTTTTTTTTTTTTTTTTTAAGTAAAGTTAATATAATGTAAATTGAAAAATCCTTTTTTTTTTTCTTTCTTTCTTTTTTTATTCAATTTTATACAAAATTGATTTTTTCAATGTTATCGCTACGCTTAAGGAGACAAAGGACTTTGAAATTAACTATTTTTGTTTTGCATTCTATCACTTTTTAAATCATATACAGTCGGTAACAAAAGTGTCCGAACACTAGCAAAAATTCCTATGTAAAAAAAGTACACTTAATACTGTTTTGTTAAATAAATCCTTATCGAATCGTGTTCTTACACTGACTAAGAACAGAATTCGACAAGGATTTATTTAACAAAACCGTATGAAGTGTATTTGTTTTACATAGGAATTTTTGCTAGTGTTCAGACACTCTTGTTACCGACTGTACTAAAACGAAATATGTAATTTTTATGCATAAATCATATTTTAAAGGATAAAAAGTAATTCTAGAGATGGAAAGACCTCTTAAATAAAGGAAAATAATATAAAATAATTTAAAAAATCCTCCATGCGAAATCCAAATTGATTTAAATATACATTTATTTATTATGCGTTTTTTCTATGTTACAGAACAAATCTGATCTGGGCATTTATTTATTTATTTTATATATATCTCAATTACAGAAGAAAAAAAAATGTGTAAATTTTGAACTTTTCATAAATTTTTGTCTTGTAATTGAATTTCTGAGTTCGTAATAAAGCTAATAATTTCCCGATTTCAAAAAGAATATATAGTTACAGTTTTGTAACAAATACATTGAATAGCATTTATACAAGTTTTTAAAAGCATTGGGTGAAAACTAATTCCCTTGAAGTATTTTAAGTAAAATGTTTATTCCCGAAATTTAGAAACCGAGAAAAATAAATTTAAAGTTCAAAATTTTGTATGTAAAATCTTTCAAATAATGTTTGGGGAACTGAAGAATAATATTATTGTTAAAGTATTGTATAACTTCATACATTTTATAATAATTATCTGGATATTTTTAATTTGATCGATTTTGACAATTTTCATCGCCCCGTGTTCCTTTAATTCAGCTGAAATCGAAATGTTATTACAACCGATAGTTTAGTAACAATTTGGATCAAAGTTCTATGAAAGGTGTCCATAATGTTCAATTAATTAGCAATAATCATATATCACGGTAGTAGAACATTAAAAACTTTTAGCCGATTTTTTAGATAAGAAAAGGTAATGACGAAAATTTCACGTGTGTATAAATGATTTTTAATTATGTTAGAAAAACTGGGGAAAAAAGTAAAGAAAAAAAATTTAAATTAGAATATTTAATCTCAAAAAATTTCTTCATAAAAAGATGATGTAGAAACTGAATTGATAATACTTTATAAAAAGGAGTACCAAGCGACTAGGAGTCGCAAACCAGCAAGTCAAAGGCGACAAGTGAAGTGATAAGTGACTGAAGTCTCTGTTTCGTAAATAAAATGGTCCTGTTTCAAGTAACCTTTTGTAGAAAAATATAAATAATGGAAATCAAAATATTAAAATTGGAATCCGTTTGCAGGGTTCTCAAATAGACAGTATTTTGAATACCACTTTTTAAAAATTTACTTACTCTTTTATAAATTAGCTTATTTTCCATACATGTGAAAGATGATTGGCATTGACAAACAAATGCTTTTTTTCCCCCTAGATAAGGAATACCATGGTATAAATTTGTTTATGTCGATCCCATGTATTAAAAAACTGGTTCAAACGTTTCTGTGTCTTCTCTCAATGCTGACCATTGTAAGTACAATATATATTATTTAAAATTAACTATTTAAAAAGAGATTATATTACACCATACTACTCAATATTAAACTGGATCACATTGGAGCCAGTGTTGTTAACTCTTAGGGACATTTTTATGTAATAATTACTATTAATTTTAAAGAATGATGTCTGATACAGATGATACTAGATTAGACAAACATAAAATTAGAGAAACATTATAATAAAAATTACTGACGAATATTGGATATAAAAAATCTCCATAAGTTGGCAACATTGCTTGGAATTACTTCTGTAGTACATAATTTCACACAATTACATAAGTACACAATTAGTACATAATTTCAAACCAATCTCGAAAACATATTTCAAAATATAGATTTAGTTCCGAGTACGATCAAGAATGAATCAATTTTTTGCATAAATCTAAAATATTAAAATAAAGAAAAGGAAATAAGGAAAGAAAATTCGCCAGAAGAAATCAAAATTTAATTTTTATACAAATTAGTCTATTATTACTGAAAATTATTAAATCGAAAAAAGAACTACACTCGTTTCATTTTACAGAAAAAGCACCTACCTCGACGAATATAAAATCTATAATATTTATTAAAAATACTTGGTTATATACCTTTGTTTAATAATATTTCATATTTTATCATGTTATTTTTGTGTAAAACTGATGTCAGTATGTGTAATCAGTATATGATACCAGTATATATAGATGTCATATATCACAACTCCAGCATGTATCTCAACGACATCGACATCATAGACGCCCGAAAAGTGTTATAGTGTATATAATTCTCTATATGCTATCCTAATATGATTTCATTCTACATTTTTTTTAATAATTATTATGTAGTGTTATTATTATTATTATTTTTTTAATTTGGTATTTTACCCCTTAATGCTGTGGTGTTTTATTAAGTTCATGTCAGAAGAGCATAGTTTTTGAAAGATATCGAGGTTTTAGAAAGACTCTTTATGCTTCTTACTGTGAAACCCGCGCATCAAGCACGCCCGTACATTAGCAGGCATTATGTTTCCTGCTCACGATTGGCCGACTTTGATTACACATCATGAATTATTTTGCTCCCAGCATCCTCTCTATTTTCCGGATATCAGAAGTAATTTTCACTAAAGCTTACGCATCTTTTCATGCGCGTCGCTGGGCGGTCTTTGATTATCCGGAATACTGCAATCCAATTGGTGTAAGCCAATCATCCGATAACAAAATACATATCTCGTCGGTATAAATTATTTAACTCATGATTAAATCTTTTTAAGATTTTTAATTTTGTTTTCTTCACTACAATTTATTACTTTTAAAGAGAACTGGTTGTTTTCGCTTTTTGTCAACTTCGGCTACGAATACGTATATACAATAGAGTTCAAAAGTTTCATATTATTAATATTATAAAAACTAATATTTATTTAAAATTATTTTATAAAAATTAAAAAAAAAAAAAAGGTTTTTTTTGAAAAGGACATATAATGTTATTTATAGATATTTCCAAATTTCATTTCATGTTTCCCTTAGCACATACTTTAGCGAATTTACTAACTCTTACAGCATACAATAAAATGTCACTACAAGAACAAAAAGTATATATTGGAATATAGAGATGAATTCCCACGAATATATACAGTCGGTAACAAAAGTATCCGAGCACTAGCAAAAATTCCTATGTGAAAAAAGTAGAGTTAATACTGTTTTGTTAAATTAATCCTTGTCGAATCATGTTATTAGACTGACTAAGAACATGATTCGCCAAGGATTTATTTAGCAAAACAGTTCTACTTTTTTTACATAGGAATTTTTGCTAGTGTTTGGATACTTTTGTTACCGACTGTACTTCAAACGGGATACACGCATAGCAATTAAAATATCAAAAGTTGTTTATGAAGCTTAGCGTATTTATTCGGTCATAGAAAATTTTGTATTTTAAGCTTAAGATTTTTCAACTAAAATTCTTTCTCATTCCGATAAATTTTTAATTCCTAAGTACTACATATAATGGGTATTATGAAATTTAAGTATTGTTTAGTATGTTATATATTTTATATGGTGCCCTTAGTTGAAATAATTTTGGTAAAATAGTTCTTACTCGTGATCTTTTTTTTTTTTTTTTTTGAAGTCGATTACAAATAAAGGAATAATACAAATATTACTTAAGAAAATAAAATAATATTGTTTACAAACATAAAAATTATTACTTTACTATTTATTAAGAAAAACTGCTTTTATGATGCTAAGCGTTTTTCGAGTTTTTTGAAAAATTATTTCTTCAAGTGTGTGACTTTAAACGAGTACGCGAGCGCCCATGGTCTGAAAAGTTGTTGAACAGTTTACGGTTTACTTACTTTAGAAATGTAAACTTGAAATAAAAAAAAAAAATATTGTCAAAGTAGTTGGACTTAGTGGATTTTGTGATCAGACATTTCTTAATCCACCTCAGGATATAAAATTTAATGTTATGTATAGTATCATCTTAAAGTTAAAAATATCTCATAAATATGTGTCGAAAAAGATATTAATCAGTTTTATTTTTTCTTTCTTCTGGATATAAAGTACATTATTTGAAATTTATATATTTTATTTTTGCTTTATTAGGTTAATTAAAAATCACTATGGTTGTTTCATATTAAGGAGAGGGGGAGGGAATTGCATAGTAAGTTGCATTGCATTTAAAAGTTTTAACATTTGGTCAAACACAGCCTCAACAGTGTCGAACTAGTTCAATAATCTAAAATATTTAGTACACGTGTAACTCTTTTTTTTTTTTTTTTTTTTTTTTCCCAGTTCTGCTATGAGTATAGGGTAGAGGCTAGAGTTGTAGGGGTTGCTCCACTCACACCGTTCAAAGCACAAATTTATCCCCCCCCCCCGCACACCTTTAGGGTCACGGTCGCATGTAAGCGAGGCAATTTCACAGCATAAAACTGGAAATTTTTATTGTTGTTAATGAGCCAAAAATGACTGTAGAGCAGATATCCAAATTCCTGTTATTGTAAACACGTTCATCCAACATTGTACTCATTGCAGATAAAATATTTTAGTAGCATCATTTCATGACAATGCAATACGAGTTCTTAGCAATGAGCAATTGAGCTATCATTTAGCTTAGCAACAAAGTATAAGTTTCCTGATTCCAGCTACTTCCAAATCACGAGAAAATTTTTGACAGTAAAAAAAAAAAAAAAAAAGAGAGAGAGAGAGAAAAGAATAGAAAGAAAGAAAGAAAGAAAATTTCTAAATTCTATTGCTTGTCGCAGCTTTCCTATATTTTTTACTTCGAATGTTTTCATTTATGATTATGACACGATATTACTACTGAAACAGTATCAATTATTTGATGATACAGGCTTTTAAAGCCGATTATCTATCCAAAGAATCTAGGCCAGGGAGAAATGCCCTCCATGAAGATTATTCTAACTCGGTTATTTGACATCAATAAAAATTTTATTTGGAAAGTCGACTGTTATACTTTTTCAATGAAATTCAAAGATTTTATTACTGTTTATATTACTTTAAAGAATAGAAATATATATATGTAGGGAAAAGTAGGTGAATATGGAATACTATTTCTATTTAAACTTACCATAATAAGCTGAGATAGTTCGGATCATTGCGGATTCGGCTATTGCAAACTTTCAAGTTTTGTTAATCTGTTTTGATGGTTTTATGCCACAAAAAGTAGAGTTTATATGCAAAATCAATATATGCAATTAAGGGGGGGGGGATTTTTTTTTTTTTTTTTTTTTTTTTTAATCAAGTAATATGGACCAAGTGGGTAATATGAAATAGTTATAACGGGAAATATAGAATACAAATTTCCTTAAAAATAATGTGAAAGAGGGAGTATTTTACAGAAAATCATGTGTAATTGAAATATAAACGTCTTATTTTGAAACTATTATGCAAAATAAACAGTATTGAAAAAATTATCGACGTTCAAGTTGTACAAAAATTGCAAATAATATGGAATAGTTGATATTCCGTATTACCCAAATTGCAATCTTGAAAACTAAATCAAACTGAACTACAGTCGGTAACAAAAGTATCCAAACACTAGCAAAATTTTTATATAAAAAAAGTAGAGTTAACACTGTTTTGCTATAAATCCTTGTCGAATCATGTTCTTAGTCAGTCTAAGAACATGATTCGATATGGATTTATTTAACAAAACAGTATTAACTCTACTTTTTTTATTTGCTAGTGTTCGTATACTTTTGTTTCCGACTGTACCTATTCGTAGAAATAAGTTCATGAGAATCTGACTAATAACCAACTCAACTCCCCTACTGGAAATAATACTAGGCTTTTACTTATTTTACTGTCTCGTAAACAGGTTACAGAATTCGTAATACTTACCTCCAAAAAAGTCTGAATCTTGATAAACTAAAGAAGTTGCATGACACAAAACTATTTTTCTCATTGACACAAGGTGAATTGCCGTTCATATTTGTGGCCCAGTGAAGGCGTTTGTCATGCTTCCAGTAGGTTGCTGCTCCGTACAGTAGGGTGATCAGATGTCCTCATTTTCTGAGGACAGTCCTCATTTTTCAAGTTCTGTCCTCAGTAGCTTTCAGAAGTTCTCATATCCTCATTTGTCCTCATTTTCGGACATTTGTTCTCATGTGTCCTCATTTTTCAATAATTTCTTTCTTTAGTTAAAATTTCAGCATTAGAGATGCTGCTGACCTTATTAATTTGCAATACTGGTTCTACAATTCAACACAATGTAAAAAAAAAAAAAAAAAAAAAAAATCACGATTTCTTGATTCATTACATTTATTTTTTAATCATCTCCAACACTATTACATCCCTCGCGGAGGATAAAATTTGTGATAGTATGTCTCCGGATCACCTCTTAGGGGGAGTCCCAGACCATCGCTAATTGCCCATTGCGCAGGGCCAGTGCGACGTAAAAACCCATTCAATCCAATCATATTACACAGACTATATTTTTATATTGAGGAATTTTAGCCTTTGCAACGTTATACTTTAAAATATAAAAATTTAAGAAAAAAAAAGCTGAATTTGCATAAAAATGAAACAAAAATAAGTATTTAAAAATTTAACATGAAGCTGGAAGTTATTTTATTACTAATTAGATTTTATAACTAACCTAATTTAAATAACATTTTAAATAGAAAAGCGTTTTTTAGCAAAATTGAAAACTGACTAATCAGGGATAGGAGCTAAACACAAATTACTTTGTTAATAACTCATGATTTTTTGCTCTCAAGTGAGTAAATAGTGCTACTCGAAGGTCATCATAATAACTCAATTTGTAGATCAGATATTATTCCTAGCCTAGCCAGTTTTTGACATTCTTCAGATTGCCTTTTCCTCTTAAAATGTTATTTATTGGATCACTCTTCCATTTGAAGTAGTTATGATTTCGTTTATACTAAAAACTTGGTCTATACAACAGTAACAATTGTATTAAATCAGTTTATAAAAGTATTAATTGAAGCAGATATAAAATAGTTTGGTACTTTCGTGTCAACCACATATCAGAAATTAATATTAACAGAATAGCATGCCATTATAATAGGAAAAAAAGTATAATGTGTACGAGTTTATGATACTGTTTATTATAAATTTAATAATATTTATATAAATATTTTTTTTATAATGTTTATCGTATAAATTCATAAGTAGTATAAATTTGTCATTGTGACGATTAATGGCTGAAAGTGGGGTTAATATAAGCTAATATTTTATGAAATTTTATGTCCTCAGAAATGTCCTCATTTTTAAAGAAGACTGTCCTCATTTTTCTCTTGGAAATGAGGACATTGCATAATTTGTCCTCATTTTGCATCACAAAAATCTGGTCGCCCTACCGTACAGGAGAGATTTAACGGTATCTCATTTTACCCGACTATTCCATATTCCCCACCGTTTCCCTATTTATAAAATAAAATGAAAGATAAATAAAAATGAATTGTTAAATATCCATCTCAGCAAGTAGGATTACAAATTAGCTAGTATATAGGATTATAAATTTTGTTTTAATTTTATAAAAGAGAATTTCTGTTTTTAATGGGTCAGGTAGCTTCAAACGATATTAAAAAAAAAAAAAAAAATCTATTCACTGATATTAAAATTTAATTAATTTGTAATATTTTAATGGCCCATGTTTTTAAAATTTCTCGTTAAAATAAATGTTTATATAAAAATAATTTCAACTACCGTGATAAACTATATTAAATTTGTTCATATTTAGATATCTTTTTTGGTAAAGGAATAATTTTATAGTTTAGGCACAAACATTTAAAGGAATGAATGGTTACATTTCACTGAATCTTAACACTTGGACTGTAAATGCATGTGCATCAGAAAAATGGATTAACATTCTGTTACTTTATTGTTAATTTGCTGTTTTTATCTGATAATAATAGTAGGGCGACCAGATTTTTGTGATGCAAAATGAGGACAAATTATGCAATGTCCTCATTTCCAAGAGAAAAATGAGGACAGTCTTCTTTAAAAATGAGGACATTTCTGAGGACATAAAATTTCATAAAATATAGCACAATATTAGCTTATATTAACCCCACTTTCAGCCATTAATCGTCACAATGACAAATTTATACTACTTATGAATTTATACGATAAACATTATAAAAAAAATATTTATATAAATATTATTAAATTTATAATAAACAGTATCATAAACTCGTACACATTATACTTTTTTCCTATTATAATGGCATGCTATTCTGTTAATATTAATTTCTGATATGTGGTTGACACGAAAGTACCAAACTATTTTATATCTGCTTCAATTAATACTTTTATAAACTGATTTAATACAATTGTTACTGTTGTATAGACCAAGTTTTTAGTATAAACGAAATCATAACTACTTCAAATGGAAGAGTGATCCAATAAATAACATTTTAAGAGGAAAAGGCAATCTGAAGAATGTCAAAAACTGGCTAGGCTAGGAATAATATCTGATCTACAAATTGAGTTATTATGATGACCTTCGAGTAGCACTATTTACTCACTTGAGAGCAAAAAATCATGAGATATTAACAAAGTAATTTGTGTTTAGCTCCTATCCCTGATTAGTCAGTTTTCAATTTTGCTAAAAAACGCTTTTCTATTTAAAATGTTATTTAAATTAGGTTAGTTATAAAATCTAATTAGTAATAAAATAACTTCCAGCTTCATGTTAAATTTTTAAATACTTATTTTTGTTTCATTTTTATGCAAATTCAGCTTTTTTTTTCTTAAATTTTTATATTTTAAAGTATAACGTTGCAAAGGCTAAAATTCCTCAATATAAAAATATAGTCTGTGTAATATGATTGGATTGAATGGGTTTTTACGTCGCACTGGCCCTGCGCAATGGGCAATTAGCGATGGTCTGGGACTCCCCCTAAGAGGTGATCCGGAGACATACTATCACAATTTTTATCCTCCGCGAGGGATGCAATAGTGTTGGAGATGATTAAAAAATAAATGTAATGAATCAAGAAATCGTGATTTTTTTTTTTTTTTTACGTTGTGTTGAATTGTAGAATCAGTATTGCAAATTAATAAGGTCAGCAGCATCTCTAATGCTGAAATTTTAACTAAAGAAAGAAATTATTGAAAAATGAGGACAAATGAGAACAAATGTCCGAAAATGAGGACAAATGAGGATATGAGAACTTCTGAAAGCAACTGAGGACAGAACTTGAAAAATGCGGACTGTCCTCAGAAAATGAGGACATCTGGTCACCCTAAATAATAGTCATCGAGGAATGTTGTAAATGGATTATATCATGGATGTGAGTTATGCAAGTGCATTTTATAAACAACACATGCATAATGGGTGTAAATTTCAACAAGATTCTGAAAGATATCCATCAGTTTAAAGTATCTGACTGCATTAGAAACTTTTTTTTTTTTTTCCTTTTTTCAAAAATATAGAAAATTGATTTAGTGTGTCTGTTTTTAATTTAAATGTAACAGAAAATCATAAAATCAAACATTATTTGGTCAAATTTTTTGTAACATATGCAGTAATATAGGCAATATTATATAAATAAGCAATTTTTAGTAAAATTTTGACTCCACTTATGTCAAGCCTCCTACAGTCGGTAACAAAAGTGTCCGAACACTAGCAAAAATTCCTATGTAAAAAAAGCACACTTCGTATGGTTTTGTTAAATAAATCCTTGTCGAATCCTGCTCTTAATCAGTGTAAGAACATGATTCGATAAGGATTTATTTAACAAAACCGTATGAAGTGTACCTTTTATACATAGGAATTTTTGCTAGTGTTCGGACACTTTTGTTACCGACTGTACGCTAAATTCAAGTTAGTAAAATTTAATTTCCTATATATTGCACTCTATTATTGCCCTAATCTGTGTTACGAGTAACAGATTTAGTGATAATTTCAAAAATCACTGAAATATAGCAGATTTTGTAGAAAAACACAGGATTAAAACAAAAATTCATACTTTTATATAAAATACTGTCGGCAGCAAAATTATTCGAGCGATAGCAATAATTCCTATGTACAAAAAATACACTGAATAGAGCTTTGTTAAATAAATCTTTTTTGAGTCATGTTCTTAGTCAGTCTAAGACCATGATTCGACAAGGATTTATTGAACAAAATAGTATTAAGTGTACTTTTTTTCTATCGGAATTTTGCTGCCAATAGTAACTTATTTGCCCCAAATTCAGCATTTTGACTGAAATTGTCGAATGTGTTTTATACTTAATTTAAAAGTGCAAAATTTAAGGAATTTTATTGCATGATTTTACTTATACGATGATTAGATGCGAAGTTATAACCTTTATAACAAGGTATCTTAGCTATAACTCATGCAATGATGAAATTTATAAATACGTTTTCTTCAAAACTAGTTTTTCTGTTATTTCTGTGTCCAATGAACGTTATTTTCCAAAAATTTTGAAGATGTTGAGGAGAAATTTCATGAAAATATTTCCAAATTGTCCATCCGCGTGGGCAAGCTATTTCCTCTCTGTAAATTCAATAATTTTATAGGTACAGTCAGCAGCAAAATTATTCAAGCGCTAGCAATAATTCCTATGTACAAAAAAGTACACTTACAGTCGGCTGCAAAATTATTCGAGCACTAGCAATAACCCTTGCCAAAAAAAAGTACACTTAATACAGCTTTGTTAAATAAATCCTTGTCGAGTCATGTTCTTAATCAGTCTAAGAACATGATTCGACAAGGATTTACTTAGCAAAACAGTTTTAAGTGTACTTTTTAAATATAGGAATTATTGGCTAGTGCTCGAATAATTTTGCAGCCGACTGTAATAGTGTTTAGTTAAATAGATCCTTGTAGAATCATGCTCTTTGTGTCTAAGAACATGATTCGACAAGGATTTATTTAACAAAACAGTATTAGGTGTACTTTTTTTTATATAGGAATTATTGCCAGCGCTCGAATAATTTTGCTGCCGATTGTAAGATTGTAAGATATCATAAAATAAACTGTATTTAATTTCGTAAGAAGTGAAATTGACAATAAATGCGAGTATTTTAAATATTTATACGAAAATTTACAAAATTTGGCAAAATATTTCTTATGATAACAATACTTAACAAAGCAAATTTATGTTGCTTAAACATTATTGATGCCTTTACTGAATGATTTCTTTTTTCTAGGGTCTCAGTTGTTATGCAGGCTACAACTTTCATCAACAGATCTTTGTATTTCAAAAATCAGTCATATTAGCTTCATCAACAAGTGCATACTTGATATATCTATCCATTTTATTGGCTTTTGTGATAGCCATAATTCTATCAGTGATATTTTTTGGAGTGTTATTTAACGACGGATGTCTTCTAAGAGATGTGAGATGTTCTTTCATTATATTTATATTATGTTAGATTTCTACTATGCATTTATATTAACTCTTTATTATTCATTAAATTTATGCAGTTATATATTTAAAACATTCAATGCTAGATTTCTGAACTTTCTTCTAACGTGGCATGTAATATTAATTACATGAAGCGTTGAACTAGGAATTATTTTTAAAATCCCTACCAAAGTTTAAAAAAAGAAAAAAGAAGAAGAAGGTGATTTGTGTTCGTAAATCATCATTACATACAGTCGGTAACAAAAGTGTCCGAACACTAGTAAAAATTCCTATGTAAAACAGGTGCACTTCATGCAGTTTTATTAAATAAATCCTTGTCGAATCCTGTTCTTACCCAGTGTAAGAACATGATTCAATAAGAATTTATTTAACAAAACAGTACCGAGTGTACATTTTTTTACATAGGAATTTCTGCTAGTGTTCGGACACTTTTGTTACAGACTGTACAGTCGGTAACAAAAGTATACGAACACTAGCAAAAATTCCTGTATAAAAAAAGTAGAGTTAATATTGTTTTATTAAATAAATCCTTGACGAATCCTGTTCTTACACTAAGAACAGGATTCGACAAAGATCTATTTAACAAAACACTATTAACTCTACTTTTTTTTACGCAGGAATTTTTGCTAGTGTTCGGATACTTTTGTTACCGAGTGTAGATAATTTTTTACTCTTTGAATTTTTAGCATTATGTCGTCATACATTAAAGAATGCGTTACCTGAAGCCTATAATTAACTTTCGTTTATATGTGTGACAGCGAAAGCAAAATATAGAGTATTTTTGTAAACAAATCTTTTTTTTTTTTTTTTTCCATAAAAATTCAAATAGGAAAATAAATTCCTATTCCTTTTCAATAAATAACGTAACTACATTATTACAAACACACATTAATATAGATTATTTACAATATCGATTCAATTCCGCTAACGATGAAATATTTTATTCTATTACAGTCGGTAACAAAAGTGTCCGAACACTAGCAAAAATTCCTATATAAAAAAGTAGAGTTAGTACTGTTTTGTTAAATAAATCCTTGTTGAATCATGCTCTTAGTCAGTCTAAGCACAATATTCGGTAGGGATTTATTTAACAAAACAGTATTAACTTTACTTGTTTAATATAGGAATTTTCGCTAGTGTTCGGATACTTTTGTTACCGACTGTAGTATAGTCCAATTGTCGAAACTCAACCAATTCTTTAAGTAAGCACTTAACAGAGTAATTCATAGTTTACGTGTAAACAATATTCTTAAACTCTATTCTAAAAATAAATAAATAAATAAAATACAGTCAGTAACAAAAGTGTCCGAACACTAGCAGAAATTCCTATGTAAAAAAGTACACTCAGTACTGTTTTGTTAAATAAATCCTTATTGAATCATGTTCTTACACTGGCTAAGAACAGGATTCGACAAGGATTTATTTAACAAAACCGTATGAAGTGCACTTGTTTTACATAGGAATTTTTGCTAGTGTTCGGACACTTTTGTTACCGACTGTACATAGCAAGTATGTTCTATACGTATATGCATTTATATTAACTCTTTATTATTCATTAAATTTATGCAGTTATATATTTAAAACATTCAATGCTAGATTTCTTAACTTTATTCGAACGTGGCATGTAATATTAATTACATGAAGCGTTGAACTAGGAATTATTTTTAAAATCCCTTCCAAAGTTAAAAAAAGAAAAAAAGAAGAAGAAGGTGATTTGTGTTCGTAAATCATCATTACATACAGTCGGTAACAAAAGTGTCCGAACACTAGTAAAAATTCCTATGTAAAACAAGTGCACTTCATACGGTTTTGTTAAATAAATCCTTGTCGAATCCGGTTCTTAGCCAGTGTAAGAACATGATTCAATAAGGATTTATTTAACAAAACAGTACCGAGTGTACTTTTTTTACATAGGAATTTCTGCTAGTGTTCGGACACTTTTGTTAAAGACTGTACAACGTATGAATTGATATGTAACCTTTCCATCACGCATACCAAGTTTATTGCTTTTATACATCATAGAATCTGAGATATTGTCTACTCGTAAACGGTATTAAATTTCAGCGCAGCCTCGCCATCTGTCGGCCGATTTTCACCCATATATTATTGCATCATAGTTTTACAAAAAATTCCTCTCATATACAGTCGGTAACAAAAGTGTCCGAACACTAGCAAAAATTCCTCTATAAAAAATGTACACTTAATACTGTTTTGTTAAATAAATCCTTGTCGAATCCTTGTCTTATTCAGTCTAAGAACAGGATTGGACAAGGATTTATTTAGAAAAACTGTATTAAGCGTACTTTTTTATATAGGAATTTTTGCTAGTGTTCGGACACTTTTGTTACCGACTGTACCATGTTCGACGCGTTTATGCACTAAAGAAGTTGAGATGCAGCCTTTACTTGAATTTGGTGAATTCCAACACACCATCGTCACCTGTTGTGTGATATATTCTGAAAGCTAATTAGCACCAATTTAAATCAAGATTAATTTAATTATCAATCGTGCTTAAATTCTGTCTATTGGTTCATGAGGTAAATAATTCTGCTAATACATAACACACAGACAAATAGTCATTTTCAAATAATAGACGAATTATGTTTAGGACATTTCAAAACGTGAAAATTCATTGGAATCCGGAAGTAAAAGATTTACGAATCCAGCACTTTCCTATACATCAATTTATGTAGCAGTGCTACCTACCGGCTAGCATGAACAAAAATTTAATGAATATATTTTCTCACAGTTACGTTTTACATATGCAATTCAGTGCTCTTTCACCAATAGGTGCTCTAGACAAAGTGTTCTTTTTACGAAAATGCCGTCTCCTCTTTTAATTCTCTTTCTGTGAACTCATTCGTTGCAAAGCAGGGGAACAATTCCTTTTATATTTTATATATGTCACAGTTTTTATCTGACCAGATGCTGAACATGGAAAATTGTAAGCTAGGATAAAAGATATTTTGTGTACTGTTACAAAAGACATGTTTAAGGACACTTGCCGGCATTTACACAGTGTCCCAAAACTTCGTGTATAAAATTGGAGAGGAGGTAGAGTATCATTAAGAATTAAAATCACATAGGGAAGCTTGTGCGAAAACGGACAGGGAGCACTGCATGCGTTCTCTCAAGATGAGCACGTGTGGATTCATCATTTCAGACGCCTATTGCGTTGTGTGAATACGAATCGTTTCACGAACGCTGAATTGGCTATGCACTTTGTGTATTCGTATCGCCTAGCGAACGGAAATAGATACATTGCTATATAGTTTCATTCAGAAAGATATCCAATGAGACGCCTACCAAATCACCAAATGTTCACTGATGTAGATCAGAACCTTATAGAAAATAGATATCTTGTAATAAGAATACAGGAGAGCGGACGGCCACGAACAGTACGAGCACCGGTATTGGAAAAGGGGCTGTTGTATGCTAGGGAACGAAATCCTGAATCAACGTATGAACGCTTACTGCTGCCATCAGATCATCTCGGTAAACTACCTGTCGTGATCTGCACAGTAAATATTTACATTTTACAACAGGCTCAATTATTGCCGAGAGGTCACTCACGACGTGCAGCATTTGTACAATAGTTTCTTCACCAAACTCTACAGGCAGTTTCCCAGAGCTGTTTTACTATACTACGAAGCCAGATTCACTTGAAGTGTTCTTCAATAAGAAAAACGTGCACACGTGGTCCGCAGACAATGTTCCGGGATCCTGACCACATGAGATACAACACCACTTTGAGGTCAGTGCGTGGTCAGGTATTGTGACGCAATATTTCGTCAATCAAAACTTGAGACACCTCTTTGGTATTCTCCAAGATTCCAAGAAGAAATAAGCTGAGATTTTCTGAAGTACGTTGTCTTATTAGAAACATGATAGCAGAACTTGCAATGTATCCAAAGAAAGATATGTTTAATGAAATTTTTTACATAATTCTCTTTTTTTTTGGTTAAGGTAAGACTATTTATTCATCCTATATAATTAAAATAAATGATGTTATAATGATTGATAACAAGTAATAACGATTGAAACAATTGGAAGAACTTAATACTTTACCATTAATATATTTTATATTTTGACCGACGTGAGGTTCATTAAAATCACCTAATTAATTCAAGAACCACTATACACTGAATAAAAATATTAACTAATATCCTATTTCAATTTTTTGTAACTGTCCACAACCAAAGTTGGCGGCAAACATAAATAATACTGGAAATGTTGTAGCTTACAGATATGAAAGAATAACAGCAATTACTGCAAGAATAAAATAATTTAAAAAAATTCCTTGCTGAAATTTTCCCAATTAGACAAAAATGAGCATTACACTACCTATTTTCTTTCAACTTGCTTCTGCTTCAGATATTTCGTTGGTTGGTTGGGTTTAAACTCGCACTAGTACTGCGCTATAAGTAATTGGCGACGGTTTGGGACGCACCCCTAAGGATAATCCGAAGATACGTCATCACAATTTTGATCCTCCACGGAAGGGAGGGCTGCCCCGCTTTGATCACCCTCAGATGTATGATTTGGATGGGAATATAGAAGACATTGCGGCTACGACGGATTTTAAGTGCACCAGTCACATTAGCTAGAGTATCGAACCCGCAACCTTCGGTAGAGCTCGGCGGTCTACCGATTGAGCTACCACGGGCCCCTTGAGATAATTGGACAAAAAAAGATGTAAATAGTAGCATGCATTTTAAATTAGTTAAATAAAACTAACCATGAATTGTGAAAGAAATATTTTCTTTCAAAACTTAAAAAATTTATTTTTAATATTGTACTCATATCTTACTTTGTTCTGGATAACTGTACAAAAGGCAACAAATAAAATTTTTTAAAATGCTATTATTTACTATATGACATTCAATAAATGTTGTTATTTGCAAAGCGAATAAACTTAGATTTTTTTTTTTTTTTTTTTTTTATTCTCCTACTGATTCTTCAGAGATACATATATTGGTTAAATTAGTTTACACTTTAAATATTTTAAAATTCAGTTGCTCTTTAATCCAAGAAGTTTAGTTAGGAAGTCAAATTTTTTTCATAGTTGTAATTATCTTGATTTACATACGACTATTTATTGATTTTTAACTTTAGGATTTAAATTGTAGATTTCAATTTAAAATTAATAAGTTAATGACATTTGTTTAAAATTAATTATGAAGTAAATAATTATTTTTTTTCTCTTGTTTCAGATCATACCATTTTCCGTTAAAATATCATTTGGAGTTTTTATAATAGCTTTTTTTACATACGGTATAATGCTGGAGTCAACTGGTGAAAAAATGAGAAAACTGCTGTGGAATTATGTGAATGATTATGACAAAACTGAAGAGTCTAAAGCTGCGTTCGACACTCTGCAGACAGAAGTAATAAGTTCACTATGTGAAAAATAATATTTCATAAAAATAATTAGCATTTTAGTTGTTATTTTCCAAAAATATTTCACAAGAATAGTAAAACATCTACTAAACTACTACTAAAATTAAGCATATAAATATATATATACCGGGTGTCACATAAATCTGTAGATATTTTAAAAATTCAGAAAAATTGAAGGAATCGGTAGATTTTAATGTGGTTTACGAAAAAGTTATTCTCATGAAGGGGGATATTTATTTCTTTTGGTGAAGAAAAAAATAATAGTAAAAATTTTCGTCGATAGAGGGCGCTGTACGTATACAAATCATAAATTTTCATGAAAAACTATATTCATTTCCATGCAAGTTTTTACCGGCACATAAATTCTATTCTGTGTGTTCGTTATCACCATCAATTACAGTTCGCAAATGAATTGCAAAACCGCTAATTACAGCTTCTGTCGTCGATTCTTAGCACAGGGAAAATATCTTCACCAAAAGCGCTTAATCTACCAAGTCAGCGTCGCACTTAAAACTTCATGTATGCACAAAACTAGGATGCAAAATAAAAAATAATTTGTGTTAATCGTAAAATCGGGCAATTTATAACACTCTGATTTGCATATTTCTCGTTACACGTCCGTGCAGCGCCCTCTATCGACGAAAAATGTAACTATTTATTTTTTCTTTATAAAAAAAAATCCCTTTTCAAGTGAATAACTTTTTCGAAAACCGCATTCAATTCTATCAATTCCTTCAGTTTTTATGAATTTTTAAAATGTCTACAGACGTATGGAACATTCGGTATATATATGCGCCGAAGAGCCATTTCATTATTACTGCCTGATAAATAGGAAGACCACTTTTAGCCATCAATACCGTGAACAAACGACGACGAATTGCCTCAACAAGCTGCTGGTAAATAGTCTGGGGTAGCTGGTTCTGGTTCAAATACACACCAACAGGTCCTGCAATTCCCGCGAAGAGGTAGCCTGGCAGAACGAATTCGGTTTTCATGGTGGAACCACATGTTCGATTGTATTTACGTCAGATTAATTCGGAGGACATGATATAACCTGAAATTTCTCAGAATGTTCCTGGAATAATTTCTTGGCGATCAAGCCCTAATGACATGGTGCATTATCCTACTTGTATATAATCATCTGCCAGCAACACTGCTGCGTTGAATGAACTTGGGCTGAAATAACGTTCGCCTAGTGCATCGACATCAAAGATTGTTCTATGGGAAATGTAAATCCTAATATGTCTCAGAAAACATCGCCTACTCCCTAATACCGCTTTCTCCTTGTGTCCGACTAACTGTGCGCTCGGGTGCCAGATACTGACCAAGAAAATGTGATTCGACAGACAAGGGAACTTTCTTCCATTATTCTATGGTCCAATGACGATATACATGGACCCAAAGCATGCGCTGTTATCAATGACAAGCCGTCAGCGCAAGGACGCAAATTGGCCGCCTATGTCATTGGTCCGTGTGCAGCAGTGTACACTGTAAAAAATAGTTTCTTAAAAATGAGCTAAATTGTCTCAAAATAGCTCCGAAACAATATATACTTAAATTTGAAAACCCATGTACTCATTTTTGAGTATACTGACATGCTCAAAAACGGGGTTGAACGGTACTCAAAAATGGGTACATGGGTTTTCAAATTTAAGTATATATTGTTTCGGAGCTATTTTGAGACAATTTAGCTCATCTTTAAGAAACCATTTTTAACAATATACGCTGCACCGTGTGTTGAGACACATTGTCTGGGCCGACACTGTTGTAGCTACTTGTGATATTTGCCAGTATAGCCCTTCGGTGATGGTGAATAATACGTAACATTCTTCGCTCCACTCTGGAATCAATGCGCCATGTCCAATAAACTGTTGGCCGGTTACAGTCGGCAGCAAAATTATTGAAGCACTAGCGATAATTCCTATTTAAAAGCTGTGCACTTAATACTGTTTTATTAGGTAAATATATGTCGAGTCCTAATCTTAGACTTATAAAAATGTAAGCTGATGATAAAAATTAGCGATCAAACTAAAAAAGAAAAATAAATAAATAAATAAACAGAATATGAAGATTGTGGATGTGTGCTTCAATGATTTTGCTGCCGACTGTACTTGTCGTTTCACTATTCATACACCACTTTCAGCCAGCATTCAAAAGGGCTGAGCAGTCTACCAAACACGCCGTTTACCAAACGCAGTGAATGTTCTAAGGTTTCGAGGCATAACGATGTAACCTTTATCGAAATCTGAGAAATCAGCTGCTTTTTCTATTATATCACTAAACACTCTACGTGTGGAAAGACAGCGCCTGAGAGATTTACATTTTCTACAATTAGCCGCGTGTACGCCGTGGTTTCGTCTCTGGACTAGCTCATTGCTCTTAGTGAGGGGTGATCATAATGTGATCTTCTGTGTATATCTACATACATACACTGTATGGGGGAAAAGTATTTAGACACTGTTGATTTTTTTCTTTCTTTTTTTTGCCGAAAATGTACAGAAATACTTGATTGATTCTCTTAGAGCTTCAGGGATGTAAAAGCGTGATATACCACAAAAACATTTCAGCAAAGGTTTCATCCCCAAGATAAAAATGGAACAAGTAACAAATTAGAGAAGAAAAATAATGGTTTGGTGTTTAGGAGTAACACTGATTGACTACACGCGGGTCTAAGGCCTAGTGTGGTGTGCCCTCCAGGGGTCTTTCTAAGGGGTCCTAGCCCGTATTTACACGAGTTTCGGAGAGAACCATGAAAAATTCCGAACGGATAGGTCAACAAGCGTGACCTGGGATCGCTTCCCGTCTACCAGCGTTGAGCGCAGGACCGCTCGGCTACTAATGGTTTAGATAACACTGTAAAAAGTAATATTCTTGAAATGCATCGTAGCTGTAGCATGTAATTATGGAACTTTTATGAATTATCTTTTTCATTTGTCCAGAAAGCATGTATATTCATAGAGCTATAGAGCTTTCATTAAAAAACATTTTCAGAAAATTTCCCCATTTTTTGATTATAACATGCAAGATACTCAATCCAATAAAATTTCTTTTTTAGAAAACTTGACATACTACATTTAATACAATAGACTGCTGACAAAATATAAAAATGTTAAATATCTGATGCAATATGAGTATTTTTACTAAATAATATTTAACTGAGCACGTGCAAACGTTAACAAATTTCTGTTGTATGATTTACTAGCCAAATGTACTGAGTTATGTAGTCGGTAACAAAAGTGTCCGAACACCAGCAAAAATTCCTATGTGAAAAAAGTACACTTCATACAGTTTTGTTAAATAAATCCTTATCGAATCCTGTTCTTAGTCAGCGTAAGAACAAGATTCGATAAGGATTTATTTAACAAAACCGTATGAAGTGTACTTTTTTTACATAGGAATTTTTGCTAGTGTTCGGACACTTTTGTTAGCGACTGTATATGAAAACCACAAGCAAGCATCGTAAATATCGTAGATAGAATGAAATGAATTTCAGGTTCTGTTAAAAAATAAATAAACAAATAAATAATAGTGTGCTTTGCCCAAATTTTTATTTTAATTCACTTAATATTAATATAGTGTACATTTATTGAAAATAGATATAAATAAATCCGCTGTTCCTTTTTTTTTTTTTTTTTTTTTTTAATGAGGCACAGAAATTCAGTTTATTCTAAAACGGATAACTTTCTGAATTTTCACGATACTTGATTGGGAGTGTCACACCCTGCATGTTATAATAAAAAAGCGACAAATGTTTTTGTAATTTTTTAAGGAAACCTTTACTTTCTTAAAATACGTAAATTAATTTGTTTTATTTGGTTAACATTTTATTGTTAATATTTTAGGGATGTTATATACTATTACTAAAAGTATTTTAACACCAAAGTCACACATATTTCCTTTCTACTAAAATTCATTCTTCATTTTTTCCCCCCAATGACACGGAACTTGTGACAAAACATTGGCCGTAGGGTCGCCGAATCGATGACCATTTGTGAGAGGGCACCTAATGGGCTGTCATCGCTACCCCTAACAGTGACAACTCATCCACGGCCTGTCCGGGATTTTAATCCAGGCCTATCAGTGTAGGAGTCAGGGATTCTAATCACTACATCGTCTGGGCTGCTCAGTTTTCATAATTAAAGATACTTAAACCATTAGGTAAATAAGGGTGAGCGTTGGTTTGTGTTTTATATGAATGCACAAGTTGCGCTATGGAATACCAGAAATAAAACAGACGATATTATTTTTCATTTGTATTTATAAATTTTAGATACGATGGAATATAACTTTAAGCGGTTAAGGGAGGCATACTATTGTAACAATCGGAGCTATCGTAGATCACAAGTCGGATCGTATACTCCGCAGCAAAAATATCTGAGCACTAGCAATAATCCCCGTGTTAAAAAAGTACACTTAATACTGCTTTGTTAAATAAATCCTTGTCGAATCATGTTCTTAGACAGACTATGAACATGATTCGACAAGGATTTATTTAACAAAGCAGTATTAAGTGTACTTTTTTTAGACAGAGATTATTGCTAGTGCTCGGATACTTTTGCTGCGGAGTGTACGATCTGACTTGTGATTTACGATAGCTGCAATTGTTACAATAGTATGCCACCATTAAACTTATAAAACTTGAAAATGTATATTTAAAATAAGAAAACTTTAAGAGGAGATTGAGATGATATGACATCGCGTATTAACAGCATCATACGAAGAACGGAATCAACAGAACATTTTCTCGTTCATATACTATGTAGATTTTGCTTCAAACTACGTCACGCAATGCATTTGCATATTAGGGTTACATGCAAACGGAACGCTTGCAATTTCGATTACGTAAATTTTGCAATTTTTTTTGCAAATACAGTCGGCAGCAAAAGTATCCGAGCACTAGCAAAAATTCCTATATAAAAAAGGTACACTTAATGCAGTTTTGTTAAATAAATCCTTGTCGAATCCTGTTCTTAGTCAGTCTGAGAACAGGATTCGACAAGGATTTATATAACAAAACAATGTTAAGTGTGCTTTTTTTTTTTACATAGGAATTTTTGCTAGTGGTCGGATTCTTTTGCTGCCGACTGTAGTCATACATTTGGAACGCTTGCAAACGGCTTTGCAACCGGCCGTGTTTCATTTGTATGTACCCCTTAGTAGTTTGCATAAAAAACAAGTCGTTAAATGTTGAAGAAGCATCTCATTAAAAATAAATTCTCCCGATGCAGCTGAACTTAAAAGTTACGTAAAAAAGCTTCCCTACAAACACACTTATCCACAGTTCATCCTCTAAAGATATCCCTTTCATCCACATTACATCATAAAGGTGTCTATTCCATAACTCAAGATATCCTATGAATGTTACAGAAAGACGATGTGTTTGTATGGTTACTTGTAACTCATTTTGATTGACGTTGAGGGGTTTTTATGTCGTACTAGTGCCACACTATGGGCGGCAATTGATGACGGTTCACTCGTAACTCAGGAAAACTCAAAATAGGGAAAAAATTTCAAAAAAGTAATAATGATTTATGAGAGGCATACTATTGTAACAATCGCAGCTATCGTAGGTCACAAGTCGGATCGTACACTCTGCAGCAAAAGTATCCGAGCACTAGCAATAATCCCTGTCTAACAAAAGTACACTAATACTGCTTTGTAAAATAAATCCTTGTCGAATCACGTTCTTAGACAGACTAAGACAATTACTCAACAAGGATTTATTTAACAAAGCAGTATTAAGTGTACTTTTTCAAAACGGGGATTATTGCTAGTGCTCGGATACTTTTGCTGCGGGTGTTCGATCCGACTTGTGATCTACAGTCGGCTGCAAAATTATTCGAGCACTAGCCAATAATTCCTATATTTAAAAAGTACACTTAAGACTGTTTTGCTAAGTAAATCCTTGTCGAATCATGTTCTTAGACTGATTAAAAACATGACTCAACAAGGATTTATTTAACAAAGCTGTATTAAATGTACTTTTTTTTGGCAAGGATTATTACTAGTGCTCGAATAATTTTGCAGCCGACTGTACGATAGCTGCGATTGATACCTATGCCTCCCTTAATTAAAGATCAACCTATCAAAAAAATCGATAAACCTACCTAATATCAACATTTTTTTATGTTTATTTAATTATTCGTTAATTACAATTATAAATTTTATTATAAAATTCGGTTTAAAGATTTAAGTTGAGATATTTGAATCAATTTAACGTGTAATTTAAACAGAAAATCATTTTACTTTCTGTATATATAATTGTGATTTAAGTAGGAAATTGGGCTAGAGATTTCTTCATTTTATGCAATAAAAAAAATACATATATATTTATTTATTTATTCGTTTATTTTAGTTTTCTTGTTGCGGAGTGGAATTCCCAACTGACTGGATTGATTATAACAGATATTCTCAGAAAATTATACCTATTACTTATCTTCCACTGTCCTGCTGCATTCCATTGAAGGTAATTTTCCTAGTTTTTTTCCAAAAAATATTTATGACTCTAAGGATGGATGGGGGGTTGGGTTTTACATCGCACTAGTGCTGCGCAGATGGGCAATTGGCGACGGTCTGGGACACACCCCTAGAGGTGGTCCGGAGACATGCCATCACAATTTTGATCTTCCACGGAAGGGATGGCTCTCCCGCTTCGGTGACCCCCAGAGGTATAATTTTTGATGGGAACATGGAGGACATTACGGCCACGACAGATTTTACGTGCACCAGTCACCATTAGTGTACACGACGGTCTTTGGCCGGCTCGACTATCGAACCCGCAATCTTCCAATTACGAGGCCGGCGCTCTACCGACTGGGCTACCGCGGCCCAGTTTTCATTCCAGATTCTAAAGTCTACACGCACTGAGGAATTCCGGTGAAGGTAAAAATAATGCTCTACGCGCTCTACTGTTGCGAGCAGTTCCATTTACTGGCAATAAAATAAAATACAAAATTATAGAAAAACTCCTCCAATTACTCAAATAAATTCTAATGAAGGAAAAACTATCTATCTCCGGAAAAATTCTATGGATAATTTGAAATGACTTTTAAAATGTAATAACAATCTTAAATATTTTATAAATGTAGTTATTCATTTTTGGAAAAAGGATGAAGGAGCTAGCGGCCACCTTAACACATAAATTTATGTTAATAGTGTACACGACGGTCTTTGCCTGGCTCGAGTACCGAACCCGCAATCTTCCAATTACGAGGCCGGCGCTCTACTGACTGTGCTACCGCGGCCCTTATGACTGAAAGTTTCGATAATACACTAATTTTGAAAAATATATATACATACTATTCTTTGTTAATTAAATAATGACTTCTTTAAATGTAAGCTAATTGCATAACCATTTAAGCAAGAACTTACTTTAAAGCGAAAAACTGTAATATAAAAGTTTAATTACATAGCCTATAGAAAGACAGGCCATAAATTTATATTAACAAGATTATGCATATTTTTATATGAATGTTTATTACTATTGGTCAATAATTTCAAATCTAATTCTTTTATTATAAAGGAAGGGATTTAAATGATTTGCATATTTTATTATAAAAATAAACAGATTTGGTACAAACTTCTTTATAATTAAATTTATTCTGTTAAAAGTTTATAAATACTTCTAAATATTCTTTACTTGTAGGTAAATTATTCATTTAATCTATTTTAGCTTCCCGAATGGGTCAAGTTTTGTCCAGTTAACTATCCTTCCGCAGATTACATTAAGGTATTTTTAAATTAATTTCTCTTCACTGTAAAATTTTAGATTTCCTAACAACACACTTGTCCAAAATACATCCTGTAGACATCCATAGGATATAGGATGTACACAAACGTCCTTTACATCCATAGGATGTCACTTGGAGAAGATGTGCTGTTAGAGTTATTTTCTGTTCTTCAGTATAGGGTGAAGTTAGGTAAGTGTATACGCGGGGTAATTTAGTTAATCAGTTGAGCTACCCCGTTATACGGTAACGTTAACATTATACGTTATAGTTACTCCTTTCCTTTGTGTTTGGGCTTAAAATTAATCTGTTTGCTTGAATCTTTCTTTAACGTATTTAGTCTTAGGAAATCAAATATGAATATGATTGTTTTAGAAGTTTGAAAAATTGCTTACCCTTCCTTCTCCGACAGAGTACATCTCTCAAAATTCGAAGTTTTGCCATTGATGTATTGGGTGATTGTGAAAGTTTTACCCGTTTTTGGATATGCAAATACGTAATAAAATTGACGTCACATATGACATTGTAATGACGCAAATCGTCGGCCAATCAAACGTGTGGATGCCTCACATATAAATGCATCGTGTCTCACAAAGTTAATCATCTAAACAAAAAAAAAAAAAAAAAAAAAAATCTGAGGGTGTAACATGGAAAGCGAGAAAGAGCATATAAGACATTGTTTGTTATACGAGTTCGATAAAAAGAGTACGGCAGCCGCAGCATGTTGCAATGTTTGTCAAGTTTATGGGGAGGATGCAATAGACGAAAGCACCTGTCGTGGATGGATTCGTAAATTTACGGAAGGTGACAGAAGCTGTCAAGATCAGGCTAGGAGTGGACGGCCATCACACGTTGGAAACGACGATATTTACCAAGCCATAAAGAACAACCCGAACCCATCCGTGTAAGAATTAGCGGAGACCAACATATACTGGAACAGGGTCGAGAGACGGGTAGTGAAGTTGGGTTTTACGAGAAAGTTGGATTGTAGAGTTCCACATAACCTAACAGCTAATCAACGGAATGACCGAATCGCCACCTGTGTTTCCTTGCTTTCCCGGTATAAAAATGACCGATTCTTGACATGAATTGTGACAGGAGATGAGAAGTGGGTTATGTACCATAACGTAGAGTGTCGTGGGACTGTGTGTCGCCCTTCTGATCCGCCTGAATCGACTTCGAAAGCTGAACTTTATCCCAAGAAGGTGTCATTGAGTGTGTGGTGGGATATGCAGGAAACAATTCACTGGAAGGTCCTGCCACTCAACCAAACCATCAATGGTGCCTTCTACTGTCTACAGTTAGACAGGCTGCATTCAAATTTGGTAGCAAAGCGGCCAGGTCTCACCAATCGTCGCGGTGTTATCCTTCATCACGATACTAACCCCACTTCACCCTACTTCGTTTTTGAAATCGGGATATTTTCTTTTATTTGTATTTCTTAAAGAGAAGCAGAGAATTCATTATAGGAAGAAAAAATATTCTTTTGTGAAAGTTTAACTCTGTCGTGAAAAGGGACGATTAAAACAGATTACGTAACATGGCAGTTGATTTTGGAAGAATCTGTTTCGGACCTGAAGGCACAGTGACGCATGTTAAGTGCATAGCTGCCAAGTTCTTTAATTTATTCCGGAATGTTCTTAGCCCCACCCTTTTTTCACACCGTAATCTTTAGAGAAAAATTTTCTTTAATATATAATTACGATTAAATATTAAGAAATTTATTCTAAAATTATTACGGTGTGAAAAAGTGGTGGAACTAACAACATTCCGGAATAAATTTAAAAACTTGGCAGCTACGTAAATGAGTCAGTGATCTGGACCAAATGCATCGATCACAAATGCTATTTTTTTTTCCCTTGTAGGTTACCTTTCACCTAATACCTATCGGAGAAACGTCAAAAATAATGTAAATCACATGCCAGATTATCGTATTTAAACTATTCTATTTCTTCACAGAATTTGAATCATGCATTAGACTAAAAAAAAAGTTTACTATTATCAAGATTAGATCGCTTTTTCTTGTTTCTATGATATTCTGAAAATTAATAATTTATAATATTCTGAATATTAATAATTTAAGTTTCTTTTCTGAAGCTTTTGACTGTTATTATTGGTAAATTATAACTAATTGGTAAATTATAAGTTTGACTGGTAAATTATAACTTGCTTTCATTTACTTTAAATACCTTTCTTTAACTTTTTAATATTCTGACAAAATACGGGAATATTTTTTGCAAATTTTATTTAGCAGATTTTACGTAATGCACGCATACATACTATAAAAAATATTTTGCTATATTACACAACAATACTGAGGCAGCTTACTTGCTACAACTATGTAGAAAATTGTTACCAGCTGTAACTGTGTAACCGTAGCTCGTTATGCTATGGTTGCACACGTACCGCTGGTAACATTTCTCTACATATGGTTGTGGTATTTTTCTACATGCAAAGCTGCCTCAAAACTGTTGTATAATATTACACAAAATTTTTTACAGTGTAAAATAAGAAAAAAATTGACCGATTAAATTGTTTTTATCAAAATATGCAATTAAACCAGCATTTTACGGCAGCATTCTTTCTCTCTGGGCCTCATACTTTTTAAAAATTCTTTTCATATAGTATGTATTAAAAAAAATGTTTGAAGAATATTTTAAAAATAATAGTTTTTCTTATACCCACAAAAATGATTTAGAAGTGTATCGAATAATCAAACAAGATAAACAGCTGAATCTTACTTCAATGTGTTTAAAATGACTAGAAAAATCTGACTAACTATATGATTGAATATGTTTGTTTCAGACTCTGGATTATATTTATATAAAAGGATGTAGACCAGCTCTAGACACTGAAGTTACAAATTCAGCCACGGCAATATTCTTAAATTTTTTGTTCCTGGTGTTTGGAGAGGTAATTTTTTGCTCTGTTATTTACTTTTTTTAAGATTTAAATGAGCTCTTTGAAACGATATATATATATATTTAAATTTAATACTAAATGTATTTAAACTTTATCATAAAAAATGTATTCAGCCATCTAAAAAGTAAAGATACAGTTGAAATTCCAATAATTATTTATACAATTAATGGGAAGACTGTAACTGTCCAATACAGTAGAAAGTGCTTAAAGTATATTTGTCCACGGATTTTGAATTAATTCTATATTATGGAAAATCATAATTCCAAAAATTAAAAAGTACACGATTATAGTAATAGTTAGTCTTGCAAGCAGTACTGTGTTTGCACAGGAGGAGAGAAAAGCTTATTTCCTTGCGCCATTTGACTAACAGGGGAAGTATGAATCAGTAAAATTCCTATTGAAACGAAACCAAGCCTAAATTAAAGAGCATGGTCGAAAACTTTAGGGTAGAGAGCGAATTTGCTGCAACCCCCTCCCCCCCCCTCCCCATAGAGCAAGAAAACGACCCTGAATGTTTTATCTGTTTCCACCAAAACCAACGAAACAGAACTCGTTAACAACACACAGAAAAATGGAAAATCGAAACTTGTCAAGAGACTCTCCATCTTTGTGATACTAGACATTTGCTAAGTACATTGACAAACTTGCACAAAATTACGCAAAATTTTAAACAATCAAAACACTACATGACAATCCTAGTTAATCATCAGACACAAATGTCGTTTTATTTTACTATGTATCGTTAATGATGTTTCGTCTGATGATCAGTTTTGGCTCGAAAACTTGTCAGACGACCAATTTCCCAGGTACAGTTTTCATTTTCCTCAAATTTGACTGGTTAGTCAAATGAGAGGATAAAAATAAACTGTTCCAACCTTTTCAATCGACTAAGAAGAATTTGTTTGGCTAGTCAAAAGGTTGAGCCTTGTTATTATTATTATTATTTTATTTATTTATTTATTTGTTTGTTTATTTATTTTTTGTCTTCTACTGACAAGTTAGGTTAGTCAACCAAAACCGAACAATAAATCCATCGAATTTGGATTGTTTCGATTTCATTAATTCTGAAAAGAATTGCGCGCTTAAAGTTATTTGGGAAACGCATATTTTTTCATACGAGCCAATTACTTTGTATCATGCTGATCCCAATTTTTTATGTATTTTCAAGTCTTATAAATCACTTTTTGAATGATATAAAACTGTATAGTAAAGGAGCACGGCAAATTTTTATAGCAGATAGAAAAAGAGATTTTGCTTAAAATTTTATAAATAAAACTAACTGACTTTTAATTCTTGAACATAATTAACAAGTGAAATATGAATCAGTAAAATTGCTATTGAAACCAAACCAAACTTAAATTAAAGAGCATGGTTGAAAGCATAGGGTAGAGTACAAATTTTTTGCAACAACCACCATGGGGGCAAGATGTGACCCCCTAATAGTTTTAGTTATTTCTATAAAAACCGACTAACCACATGTCGTAGTAAGAACGGGTGGTGCAGTGGTAGCGTGCTAGACTTGTGATACGGAGGTACTGAGATCGAATCCCTGCAAGGGTGTTTTGTATTTTAATTTTTTCAAGTGTAGATTCTGACTAACTTGCTTTGTCTGGTAACTGTGGTTATTGACTAACCTTCCTAGTCAGATAATTATGATTGTCGACTAGCCTTCTTTGTCTGATAATATTAACCTTCGTAGTCTGGGGTATTGTTTTGAAAACTAGTTCAGCTAGTACACTTTTTAATGAAGTTTCCTAGTCAGCTATTTGGGTTAGTCAATTCTGTATTGTCAACTGAGCACTTTGCCTGGTCACTGTGACCAACTTATTTTTCTGTGTGAAGACGGCGTGGTGCAGTGGTCAGAGCGTACAGTTTGAGTGAGGAATGTCCTGAAATCGAATCCCGGTGATTGCTCGCAGTTTTATATATATAAATAAATAAATAAATAATTTAAGGGAGATATGTATTAAATTCAATTAGAAAATATAAAATGATATATTTTTAATTATTAAAATATTTTATTTCACCTATTTATTTATTTATTTATTTATTTAATAATTTAAATAAATAAATAACTTAAGGGAAAATATTTTTCTTTATTGCGCGTGTTTTTCTTTCCTAAAGTTTAATTTTTTTTAATTAATATTTTACGCCAAATCCGCTAGTAGGAAATGTCTGTTTTTAATTTTGTTATTTTTTATACATAAAAATAAGTATTCTATTAAGTTATAAAAACATTTTATTTCAAGTGAAAAAAATGTTTTTCAAATGAATAGTGCAACGGAAAATCTCGAAGAAAAAAACCAATAAATTCTAAAATGTTCGCGATATGTGTTTCAAGATTGTAATGAAATTAATTGCGATAAATTTTCTTTTATATGTTATTCTCAACGTGAAAAGAGCTTATGTTTTGATCGTTTTCTTACTTCTAATTATAGTCATTATTAACTTGAAAATAAATCCGTAAATTTAAACGTGTTTTTTTATTCTCAAAGAGGTAATTTTACTCTATATATGTCTTAATAGTATATTTATTTAGAATATATATATTTATTTATTTATTCTTAATTTAGTTTAATAATTATTTTCTCTTAAGTTTTTCATTTATTTTAATGTTTTGTTTTATTTCATTAATATATATATATAGATATGTATATATATAAAAGCATTCCGTCGGATTTGAACATAAGGAAAGAGAAAAATGTGTAATAAAGAAAAATATTTAAATTACAAAGAAAAAAAAAATATTTTTTTAGTTGAAATAACTATTTTAATAATTAAAAAATATATCATTATATATATTTTTAATTGAATTTAATACACATTCCCCCTTAAAAAAATCATTTATTTTAATATTTCATTTCATTTACATTTTTTTTTTTTTTTTTTAAGGTAAGCGGCCACCGTGGGCTCGATCTCACGACCGTTCTCACTCAAACTGAACACTCTAACCACCGCACTACGCTACAGGGTTTAGTTTCGTTGGATTTCATAGAGACAGTTAAAACTTTTAATGTCGTTTTCTCGCTCTATGGGGGTTTGTTGCAGCAAATTTGCTCTCTACCCTATGTTTTCGACCATGCTCTTTAATTTAAGATAGGTTTGGTTTCAATAAGAATTTTGCTGATTCATACTTCCCTTGTAAGACTTTATTGACGAACTCAATCAACTAATATGTATATGTAATTTATATGTATTCCTGTACTCGTAAAAATGATTCAGTTTTTTTATTCAATATTGTAAATTAGTGCACAAATTCCTAGATCAAATAATTGAATTGATAGAATTGATTTGAAGCTGAAAGCTTATATTTAGCTACTCTTTGTCTTCAAATTGATAATTTTTAACTGATGATTTTTTTAAAACTATTTTTCTAAATAATAACTGACAGATTTACTTTTTCACTTTTATTTTGTAAAGTAATTCTTCTAGCTTGAGAGAATTATCATGTTTTATAATTTAGTAGAAAAGCTAGTAGCTAAAACTATTTCAAAACGGAATGTAAGGAAAGTTTACATTTAAAAACTTAAAATTTTTTTCTTAAAACTGAAATCAATTTTTGAGGCTTATTTCTGGTAGTTAATAAAAAGGTGAAAATGGTTTAAGAAGAGATGATCTGGTAGATAGAAGAAAACACTTAAACAGTATGACAAAATGATATTAAGCATGATAAATAAGGTAACATGTTAAGGCGGCAATTCCATAAGAAACTGTAACATTCAGAAGCTGGAATCAAAGGTGAATGAGAAAAATTCTAAAAGAATAACTTTGAAAACTTTTTAAAAATTATACTTAAGTATACACTAGAAAACAGCTCAACTTATCTAGGTAAATAATGAAAATAATAATTATAATAATGATAGTAGTAATAATAGTAATAACAATAACAACGACAATAATTTTTTATAGTGAAAAATGGCTCTCAATCTCATTTGAGGAGCATACATTTAAATCGAATTTTTTCCAAATATAAAAAAATTGAGTTAGTGATTTTTCTTTAAACTCAGCATGAAACGGTATGTCTATATATCTTCCTGGTAACTAGAAATGCATCTGAACAAACGATAATTAGGTTTTAAGTTCAATTATTTTTTAATTTATTAGTTTTTTGTGTTTTCTGAAAAATTGTATCCGAAGGAGAAAACATGGTTGAATGTTTGCTCTTTATTTAGTGTTGAGAAAGCGAAATTTAATGCTCTAAAATGCTCTAAATTGTATTGCAAAATTTAGAAAGTATTTTATTACACTGTAACCAATAATTTTGAGGAGTGATATTTGATATATATAATGGACAAATAACCTTCGAAGTGATTAGGCAACCGTTAATTTGAAAATGTAGTGGTGGAATCGAATAAAAAAGTCCCTAAATTTGGCAACACGACCAGAGGAATAAAATTAAATTGGACCGGCAAAGAGTTAACAAATTTTCGGCAGGACATTCTTTAACCGCACTGGCTCACTTGTATCCCCAGCGTCTTCCATTCCTGCCTGTCTGTCACGTGAAGACGAGTTTTCATTCCAGGATGGATGGATGGTTGGGTTTTACGTCGCACTAGTGCTGCGCAGATGGGCAATTGGCGACGGTCTGGGACACACCCTTAGAGGTGGTCCGGAGACATGCCATCACAAATTTGATCCTCCACGAAAGGGATGGCTCTCCCGCATCGGTAACCCCCAGAGGTATAATTTTTTATGGGAACACGGAGGACATTGTGGCCACGACAGATTTTATGTGCACCAGCCACCATTAGTGTACACGACGGTCTTTGGCCGGCTCGAGTATCGAACCCGCAATCTTCCAATTACGAGGCCGGCGCTCTACCGACTGGGCTACCGCGGCCAAGTTTTCATTCCAGATTCTAAAGTCTACAAGCACTGAGGAATTCCGGTGAAGGTAAAAATAATGCTCTACGCGCTCTACTGTTGCGAGCAGTTCCATTTACTGGCAATAAAATAAAATACAAAATTATAGAAAAACTCCTTCAATTACTCAAATAAATTCTAATGAAGGAAAAACTATCTATCTCCGGAAAAATTCTATGGATAATTTGAAATGACTTTTAAAATGTAATAACAATCTTAAATATTTTATAAATGTAGTTATTCATTTTGGGAAAAAGGATGAAGGAGCTAGCGGCCACCTTAACACATAAATTTATGTTAATTAAAACTGTTTTTAAAGTACACTAAAAGTGCTCAGATATAGTATTGTAATTATAAGTCTCTAGTAATTTAGGATAATTGGAAGTAGTGTGAGTGCTACACTAGATTATTTATTTAAATAAGTTGATGACTTCATATTCTTCTATTAACTATCGAGTTGATATTTAGCGTAAACGATTTTCTATTTTGCCTATCATACTATTACTCTACTTATTTTAATTTTTCTTGGTATTCCGATTACAACATTTCATTTCTTCTAGAGCTGTACAGCTATTTTTTACTATAATTATGCGCTATTTATCATAGTCTGTTATTTTTAGCTTGCAGCCGCGGGGATAGCAAAATTATACATCATATTTTTAAAGAAGTACAACGAATTTTACAGTTTTCTTTCGAGTACAGAGAAAAAAAAGAAGACGATGAAGAAGAAGAAGAAACAAGCTTACAGTCAGAAAGGTAAATATGATCTAATAATTATTCAAGTATTTTCAAGTATTTTCTAAAGGTCCAGAAAAACTGGTACAGTCATGATTATAAAATTAATGGAGGTATGCAACCAGTAGGTGTAACACGATACAATCTGCAGCTACATAAGACAACAGGCCAAAGTTGTTTAAATGATTCCGGCTTCTACAATGGCAGGTTGTAATGATTTAAGTCTCTTTGAATACGGTGTTATAGTCAACGCAAGAGAAGTGTGGCATAACATCTCCAAGGTAACAATAAAATTTTGCTTTTTGCGTACGACCATTTTATGAGTATATCGTGAATAAAAAGGCAGCAAAATTATTCCTAGCAATAATTCCTACTTAAAAGATGGGCTTCTAATACTGTTTTCGAGTTTTGATCTTAGTCTTATACTGTTTATAAAAAAAGTAAGTTGCGGATAAAAATTACCGACCAAACTAAAAAAATATATATGAAAAGTATGGATGTGTGCTTCAATAATTTTGCTGCCGACTGTACAAAAAACAAACTTTTGAAACAGCTCAAGGAATTTTAAAGAATTATTAGTGATTAATTAAAAAGCAATTAATTTACAAATATTTGGAAAGAAATTTTGTAGAATAATAATAATAATAATAATAATTAATGTTAACTAAACTTGAAAAAGCATTGTGTTGTATGGTTGTTTGTTTGTGATGCTTTACTTTTATTTTTTAATTCATTATCATTTATAAACTTCACTTTTATCTTTTCTTTCATTGTATATACAGTATTTTAATATTGAATATCAGAAATATTTTGATACAACAATAATAGATCACAATGTAAACAAAAAAGTGTACAGAAAAGAATAAGAAGTGCAAATTTCGAATAAGAAATGTGTAAACTTACTACCAGAAATATAATTAAGTAGGAAAAATTTCGAAGCCAACACTTTGCCAGTGTAAAGAGTTAAGGAGACAAAGAATGATAGAAATTGTTAAAATCGATGCAATTAAAAATAGTCAGATTGTCATCATAAAAAGTACGAAGTTATAATACGTTTAAAATAATATCAGTCTACGGTACGATTCCTCAAGCATTGGTTAAACGTTTTGCAAACTTTTAAATTTATTTTAATTGGGTTCAAAATTTGGGGTATAATCAGTTGCTTATAATACTCCATGCGAATTTCTTTTCGTTCAATACTTTTAAAAATTTATGTGAATGTAAAACAATGTATTTATCACAAATATGAGCATTCATTTTAAAATCAAGGAATTATTATTGTATTATGAAGTTTCCAATTCAATCGCATGTTAAAAATTCATAAATTTCAAAATTTCAAATTTTACCTTTTTTTTTTTTTTTTTTTTTGTGTAATTTGTACTGTAATTGATCTATAAAAAATTAAATGTACAAATTTGTTCAGTGTTGCATACAAAAAAACTCATAGTAAAAACATTGGAGATTTAAATCGCTGCCAACCTTTAGCCGTAAATTATACAGTAAACCATATTTTTACATTTTTTTCTATTTTCTTTGGCGTATATTTTACGACGAACCGTAGATTCTGCGACAAAACGATTGTATTCTGTTTTACAGTCGTTCGCCGTCACAATTTACGGTGAATAAACTGTAACAGTCACCATTATTTTTTACAGTATATTACACATTTCAAAACTTCAAAATCGTTTTTCTCGAAATATGATTTTTCGAAACGGCCAGCAGCATAACTTCAACAATTTTCAATCTTTTTATTTGAAAATTTAACCAAAAATTTGAAATAACATTTCAAAGCCCTTTGGGGAGATGGGGAGGGTAAACGACTTTATTCAAACACTCGCCAGTTACACAAAAATCAATACTTCTAAAATCCCCTATGTGGTTCACTACAGTCGCCAACAAAATTATTGAGGCACACGTCCACATTTTTCTTTTTCTTTTTTCTTTTTTTAGTTTGGTCGCTAATTTTTATCATCAACTTACTTTTTTATAATCATTATAAGACAATGATTATGACTCGACAAATATTAACTTAGAAAAACAGTATTATACTCTGTGCGTCGAGAACTGATAGCGAAAGTAAATAAAGCAACGTGATTCTTGGCGATACTGTTGAATGACTGGCGTTGGATTGAAGAAAAACGGCGTCTCTCTGACAAGCGAACGATTTCTTTTTTTCGTTTGTTTATTTCGTGGCGGTGTTTTTCTTTCTTCAGGTGTTTAATGAGAATTATGGAAAATGAAAGCATGGAATAAATTCCTCGGAAGGAAAGATAAATGCAATGAAGCCAGAAAATAGTCTTTATCCAGTTGCCACAAATTATACTCATTTACAAGGCAGAGAAAGCTAACCTTCGGTCAATATAAACAGAATCGCCCATTCAGCGAGAAAACGTAAATGTGGCAAACTTTGGTGATAAAACAGCAACCCTTTATGTTTACTTTCGCTATCAGTTCTCCACGAACAGAGTATAGGTGCCTATCTTTTAAATAGGAATTATTGCTGTGCTTCAATAATTTTGCTGCCGACTATAGCTACACTCATGTAGATTACACAGATTTTTTTTTATTTTTTTCCAGATTCAAATCGGCACCAGTTATAGTGCGTGCCGCAGATCGCCTCAAATTCAGCATGCCTCGGGAGTATTGCTGCAGTGTCGCCATTTTGTAATATTTTCCGTCAAAAATTGCTTGTAATATGCTTAAATATATGCTCAATAGCTACTCTAAGTACTGTTTCTCTATCACTTTTCTCTCCGTTCAAAAATAAATAAATAAATAAATAAATAAAATATAATAAATAAAATAAATAAAAATAAATAAATAAAACGCCTTCTTTTAGGCCTTTACAGTGGTGTTACCCCCTTAAAATAATTTAGAATTAGACTGGAGCCTTTTAATTAATCATTTTGTCATTATTTTGTACTATTTTTTCCATAAAGGTCTTTTCAGATATAATTTTACTTTTTATCCTTTAAAACACGCTATATGCATAAAAAAAAAAAAAAAAAGGTGTCATGGTCGTGCAAGATTTAAGAAACCATAGAATGTGAAACAAGAATAATTAATTTTAACGTCCCTTGCCCCTGGACATTGAAATTAATTATATTTGTTTTCCATTCTATTGCTTCTCAAATCGCATACTGCGATGAAATCTATCACTTTTATGCATGTAGCGTGTTTTAAATGATAAAAAGTAATTTTTTAGATAGAAAGACCTCTTTTATTGGAAATATAATGCTCAATTTCAAAATGCTCTATACCAATTCTGAGTAATTTCATAGCTCCATTTTTATTGTTTTTATTTTTTTAAGTGTGTGGTTTTTGTATGTAATTGAACCCATCAGTGCACTAATTTTTTTTATCTCAATTGCAGCATCAGTTACACACAACAACAACAACAACAAAAATAATAATAATAATTTTGAAATATTCATGAATGTTTGACATGCGACTGAATTTAACATTTCCTAATTAATGTAATAATTTCATGATTTCAAAATAAATGTTTTTTTTTTTTTTTTTTTAAGAGGAATGAATAAAAATAAATTAGTAAAAATTATGTTTCTTACTAATTTATTTTCATTCATTATTCTCTAAATTTTTATTTTTTATTCCCTAAATTTTGATTTTCTGATTATTCTCAAAATTTTGAGCTCAAGAAAAATAAATTTAAAATTTTGTAAAACATTTCAAATAATATTTGAAGAACTGTAGAATGATATTATTTAAAAAGAATTACATACAGTCGGTAACAAAAGTCTCCGAACACTAGCAAAAATTCCTATGTAAAAAAAGTACACTTAATAAAATTTTGTTAAATAAATCCTTGTCGAATCCTGTTTCGAGCCTGACTGAAAACAGTATTCGACAAGGATTTATTTAACAAAACTGTATTATGTGTACCTTTTTTATATAGGAATTTTTGCTAGTGTTCGGAGACTTTTGTTACCGACTGTAACTTTGTACTTTCTATAATAACTATATAGATATTTTTTATAGCATCGATTGTGAAAATTTTCATCAAGTTTTCTCCCTTTAAAATATATTTATGCCATTAGTATAAATCTTGAAATGACTTATGTGAAATTAAAGGTGCTACACAACTTATTATTTATTTAAAGAAAAGTGTTCAAAATTACAAATATGTGATAAACTATATCCCAATATTTTTACAGTGAGTTACGATTTTTTTTATCATTACTATTTAGATCATCAAAATACACCCAGTACCAATGTAGATAAATTGCCAAATGATTTTTCTGTAAATAATACGGACAGAGTTCCTGTTATAGTCTGGCTGATATTTTTAACAGCAGTGGTAAGTAAAAAAAAATTAGAATATTTATTATTTATAGAATTAATAACAGTGTTTCAATTTTTGAAAATAATTATGTGTAACTGGATTGTAAAATACGATTAACTGAATTTGTAATATTTTATTTTCATCGGTAAAAAATTTAATTAAATTTATTTTTTTAACCCTTTAACTTTTATTGATTTAGCACTGATAACATACATTTTGTTCGTGGGATAACAACACTAATGAAAAATTTAACAAATGACGTTACAGAGGAAACCATATTCAGGTGTTACTACAAAAGTTCTTGGCAGGCGCTAATTTAGCTTGTTGCTTTAATTATGCACTTGTGTCTGGTTTTCTGACCTAATAAAAAACCGTGCTATTAATTTAACCTGAAACGATTGTTATGAGTTTTTGCTATTTATAATGTTTTATTATAAAGTTTTTTATTATTATTATTATTATTAAATTAAATATTATTTGTATTTAATCAGGTTAAAATACCAATGATTCAAACCAAAATTTTCCTGAAAATTAAAAACCATATATATTTTTCCTTTTTCCACATTTATGATAGCCATTTTTCAAAATAGTTTAGTAACTTTTAAAAGAAAATATGTATTGAACATTAAAATGTTCAAAAATTGAAACAATCTGCGTCTGGCTAAGACCGCGATTGTTTTAAGTTGTAAAATGCATCAATGGATCGAAATATGAATTCAAAATTAATTTTGTAAACAAATGACAGAAATAATTTAATCACACGTTGAACATTTTCGAAATAAAATTTAATTTTGTACATTAAATACTTCAGTTTTAAATTCTGTGATTATAAACTACATAGCGCAAAGACCAGGAAAAAATAAATAAATAAATGCACAATAAGTCTTCATGATGCTGATTTTGTATGTAAAAATTTGTAAAATTGTTTTAAAAGATTTTAATGTTATGCAATCACATAAAATGTTGCATTGGTTAATCAGAGAAAATGCATGAGAAACCTTTTTTCACACTGCCAGTGATAGCATGACCATAATAGAGTTTTTCCAGGTAAAATCAACAGATGGAGCGTATGCGCAATATTTTTTAATTTAATAAAATTTGGTGGGCAATATGTGTCAGCCTTTATGTCTCCAAAAGAGTATCTTGTACATAATTTTTATTTTTCATCTGAGGTGTAGCATTTTATTTATACCATTGAGCAGCCAAAAATTCACCATTTTTGACTTTTGTTTAGAAAGTGATAACATAATTATATGAGTTAGTAGATTAATACAAAATAAACACTTTATTAAGTAGACAAAAATGTATTTTCTTTTTTTTAGCTTTAACTTGTGTTTATGAAGTGCTGTTTTTTTTTTTTTTTTTTTTTTTTTTTTGGGGGGGGGGGGACTTTAGTGTCCTTATAGTTTAAGCTTTCATTTACAAGGGGAAAAAAATATTATAAGTTTTCTAAATTTAACACTTTTGCGACCACTGACGTAGATTCACGTCATTTGAAAATCTCTAACTCCACCAGTGGGCGTTTCTTTCGCAATTTGTATGTTATTTATTTCTCAAAAATATACCCAATATTCATATTTGTACTATCAATGTACTATGGATATAAAAGCTTTGATTAGAAAGAGTATAACTATAATGTATATCCATTTGTAATATAAATGTGAATACAAAAAATTTTGTTCTGAAATATTGTAACTAGAAAGAATAACGCCCACAGGCGGCCCTTACTGTGGAAAAGACAAAAACATGTTGTCGCGAAAGTGTTAATATGAGATGTTTCTCATGCATAAAGAAATACAATAAAAAAGTTTCAAACTATTTTTCCAAAAATAAGGTAATTTGGGATATAAAGGGTTAAAATGTTAAGAAAAAAGCATTAATGAACCCAAATAACACTTTTTTTTTCCTTTCATCGTCTAATACTTATTTAAAAATACGTTCTGGTGAAAAGAAACTGAGTTGTTATTAGTCGTAATTTTTCATTAGAAATGAATACCAAAAATCACAAAAAAAAAAAAAAAAAAACTTGATTTTTTATATTTCAAAAAAGCCATACGAGGCTGGTAAAAAATTAAGCTAAAGAGTCTTTCTAGTATATAAAAAAATCATCCTGTTGTTTATAATGATAGAAAAGTTACCGGACTCTCAATTTGTGATAAGCAAGAAACTTGGTCAATATTGAAATAGGAACATGTATCAACTCTAATGTACTTATGTATAGCCTAAATAAACAGAGATGAACAGTGATGAACCAAGCGCCTCGCGGAATGCACAAGCCACCTTCCATTTTATTTCATCCGAGTTTGCAGTCTGGGGACATAATTTTAAAATATACATACAAATTTCATAGAATGCAGTTTAATCTTTACTACTGTCACCAAAATTGTCACATAACTACTGTAATCGGTTGCTCAGACCGTGAAGTTAAAATGTGAAAAGAAATTCAATTAACTTTTAAAAAATTGTATTAAAATAGTCATCTATTTAAATGTCTTGGAAACCAGTTTTAAAACCTGAGAATCTTTTTCAAAATTATCAGATAGGGTTTTAAAGGAATGTCAGTGTTTAATGTTAACAGCAGTTAAGGTTAAAGAAAAGTCACAATTGTTTTTATAATCTCATTTTTTAAGAAAATAAAGAAAATAATTATGCAGAACATTAACATACATTTAAAATTTTAAATGTGTTTTGAATGTAGCATTAGTTCAACAATTTTACCCGGTTTTGATCATGCATATTTTAAAATATATTTCAATATAAATATTTGGAAAGGCCAATTTAAAATTAAATGTACGAAAACAAGTCACATGTGGGTTCATTTCTTAAAGTGGACCTAAAAAATATACGAAAAAGTGATTTTTTTAAATAACAATTCAAAAAATGAAGAAATAGCCCCAAAAAAGATAATTAGTGTAACATAATGAAATCATAATAAAAAATTCTTACAATACAGAAATATCATTCTTATATCACTGATTTTTTTTTTTCCTTTTAATGGAATTCAAGATAAGCTATTGCAAATGAATCCGAACTAAAGATTCGCTTTTATAACCACCGTATTTAAAAAAAAAAAAAAAAAAAAAAAAAAAAATGCACATCCTAGTTCTGTATACATGTGACGTAACCACTTCAAAATATAAAATCACTTTTTATTCATCAATTTTCATATAGTTGGAAGAGGCCTCGCAACTTTTAATTATCTGCATCTGATACAGCTAAAATTTGGCATTTAAAGATCGAAAGTGTTTATGTTTCTGATATTGTTAAACAAATGAAGCGTAGCAAATCGCAAGTTATGAAATTTTATCAAAAGGTGATAATGCGATTGCAAAAAGGTGTTCCGGTCAACTAAGAAACGCATGTCAGTGACAAGATAGAAAGATTTTGCGAATGATTTTAACCCAAGAGAAGTCTGTTCCTAAAACAATGAAAACATTATTATTTCCTATTTCGATATCTACTACAGTGGTGGACATAATTATAAGACACCTATCTAATTTGACAAATAGTGAAAGAAAAGATTCAGTCTTAGCTCAGATTCTCTTAGTCTCAGACTCAGCTTAAAAATGTTTTATCAAATACGTCAAAAACATAAATTTATTCTGTTATCATACATAATTATTTTTTAACCCGTTAGTAGTCGCTATCGACAGCGCCACCTATTACAGATTGCGAACTTTTTATTTAACTGTCACCAATAATTTTAAGAAGTGATGTGATCGACGATAAATCGATTTTATTCCCGTTTTATGTATATCAAATGCCACTTCTAAAATTTTTTGGTTGCTATTGAATAAAAAAATCTGGAAAAACTGAAGGATGGGCGGCAAATAGACCAACTAGCGACTACTAACGGGATAATAATGATATTTTCATACGATTTAATGAAAAAACTTAAAAACATAATGGACAAATTTATAAGACACCAACCGTTTTTTCCAAATACAGTGGTCAACATAATTAGCAGACACTAATGGTCTAAAAGAAAATCCTCTAACATGGTTATTCAATGTTTGGTGGAGCCGCCATTGTTTTTTATAACATGAAAGATGCGATTCTGCATCGAATATATCAATTCTAACAAAATATCGCAAGACAGTTCTTCCCAAGCACATTTCATAGCATTCTTTAGGTCTTCGACATATATAAACTGCCTCCCATTTTGGTAAACCGCACGAGCTAAGATACCCCACAAGTTTTCCATGGGATTTAAGTCTGGGGAGCGAGAAGGCCACGGGAGAACATTGATACTTTGCTCTGAAAGCCACTTTTTTGTTTCGTATGATGCATGAATCGGCGCGTTATCGTGCTGGAAAGTGTAGTTTTCGCCACAAAGAAGTTCACCGTATATGGCTAGTAGATCTTTAAGAAGATTTTTAAACTTTTCGGAATTCATTCTTGAATGCACAAAAACAATATCCGTTTTCCCTTGAGCCGAAAATCCAGCCCAAACCATTACTGAGCCTCCATCCATTTGGCGGCTCATTAGTACATGAGGAGACTTCCGTAAATCATGCCAATAATATTGAAACCCGCCAAGACCATCCAGGTTAAACTTTTTTTCATCAGAAAATAACACAGAATACCATTTGGAGGTCCAGGCCATAGTTTGTTTAGCGAAGTTTAGACGCTCCATTCTGTGCCGGCTTAAAAGCGGTGGTTTTTTCTTCAATTTTTTATATTTCACATAGGAAGCATTATGCAACACCCTGCGAACGGTTCTCCTTGAACAACTCAGTTTCAAAGCATTTTTAATGCCTGTAGTGGTCATCTTATTCTGTGTAGCGAGCGAAAGCACATGGCGTCTGTTTTTCGAGGACAAGCAAGGAGTACGTCCAGATCTTATAATCACCTATCCATTAATTCCTCTTTTTAAAACATTTCTAATTGCACATCTAGAGCGTTTAATAACTTTTGAAATATTATTAATTGAAGCACCAGTTCCATTTAATCTCCAAATTTCGTGAATTTCACTTTAATTCTGTACCTCGTGGCATGTTTGTAAATGCGTGAAGTGGGTTATCGTCTGCTTTAGTTAACTGCTGACGTCATAACAGCGTGCAGAAAATTTGCATATAGCACATTATTTTCGAAAAAAAGCAGGTGTTTTAATTAAAATAGTAGGGTGTCTTATAATTTTGTTCATGGTATTTAAAATTTTTTTATTAAACTCTATAAAAATATCATTTCTGTAAAACAATTATGTGTGATAACAGAATAAATTTATGTTTTTGACGTATTTGGTAAAACATTTTTAAGCTCTGAATCTTTTATTTCACTCTTTGTCAAATTAGATAGGTGTCTTATAATTATGTCCACCACTGTACATACCGTCACATACAGGCAAGTAAATTTCATATGTAACGCTGAATGCGTCGGATACCTATGTTCAAATTGCAGTACATTACGTGTTCTTTGGGCTAAAAAACACATACATTGCACAGATGAATGGTTAAATGTTTTCTTCAGAGACGGAAAAAAAAATTAGGACCCTGATGTCTGGGCATACTATTGGCATGATCTACGACGACAATCTCGCACGCTCCACATTATGAGAGAATCACTCCCAGCTAGCAAAAGAAGGGATTTTCTCATAATGTGGAGCGTGTTCTGTTACAACGGCACAACGGATATTGTTTTTCTTGATTGTCGACAGTGCTCTGAGCATTACCGAAATGTTCTCAAAAACAATATACAGTCGGTAACAAAAGTGTCCGAACACTAGCAAAAATTCCTATGTAAAAAAAGTACACGTCATACGGTTCTGTTAAATAAATCCTTATCGAATCATGTTCTTAGACTGACTAAGAACAGGATTCGACAAGGATTTATTTAACAAAACCGTGTGAAGTGTACTTTTTTTACATAGGAATTTTTGCTAGTGTTCGGACACTTTTGTGGCCGACTGTACATTCAATTGGAAACACTTTCACACAGAAAAATGAAAAATCGAAACTTGTCAAGAGACATGCCATCTTTGTGACACTAAACGTTTGTCAAGTACGTTGACAAATTTGCACAAAATTACGCAAAATTTTAAACAATCAAAACACTACCTGACAATCCCATTTAGTCATGAGACACAAAAGTCGTTTTATTTTACCATGTATCTTTAATGTGTTTCGTCTGATGATCCGTTTTGCCTCTAAAACTTGTCAGATGACTAATTTCTCAGGTACAGTTTTCGTTTTCCTCAAATTTGACCGGTTAGTCAGAGGAGAGAATAAAAAAAAATTGTTCCCGTTTTGTCAATTGACTAAGAAAATTTGTTTGGCTAGTCCAAAAGCTAAACATTGTTCTTCTTCTTTTTTTTTTTTTATTTGTTATTTATTTTTTGTCTCCTATTGACAACTTGTGTTAGTCAACCGAAACCGAAAATTAAACAATAAACTCATCGCATTTGGCGGGATACTGCAATTGCCGTTAGAGTTATTTTCATTTTAGAAAGAGAACGAGAGATTTTTTAGTAATCAGAATCAGCGAATCGAGTTTACAGCTAAAAGTAAGTGCTAAATACTTTATTTTATTGTAAGCTTTGTAAGAATAGTAAATTGTAAATTTGTAGAATTCTAAAGCTTCGGCAATCTTCTAACAATATGAATCGTAATTAGAATTTGTTCTAATTTATAAAGTTGTTTAAAATGTATAAAATTTAAAATACGTTATTATAAATCTAGTTTTACGTATCGTTGTATTATAAAAGTATATTTAATTTGTCTAAGCTATAGTTGTTTACATACACTTTTAACATTAAGCTCATATTAATATTTTTTTCACAGAATAGTAATGATTTATTTTTCCCTAAAGATGGTTCAGAAGGTATTTGGATTTCCAAAGGACGTCAATTTAAGAAAGATATAGAAAAATGCTATACATGGGGATTTTGAAAGAAATCCGAATTTTAAGGTATGTTTTTTAAATTATCGTTTGCAACATTATATATATCTTAGAACAATAAAAAATAATATTAATACTTTTTTTATATTTAAACTTTTTAATGAGATAAATTAAAAAAAATTAAAGGTTTCTCGTTTATCTGTTATTATTTATTTATTTATTTTTTTTTTTAATTCCTGTTCTAAATAAATAATTTTTTTTAATTTAAATAATTTTGGCAAATGGTTGATAATTGTATGTAATAAAAAAATGACTTTTTTATTATTAAATGTTTGACACCAATTTTTTCAAAACAACTTTTAGCAAAAATAATATGAATTTAATATTGCATACTATATTCTGTTCTCAATTTAAAGTCAAATTGTTCTTATATAAAATATTAATTATTAGCGATAAATAATAAATATCTTGGTAAATAAATAAATATATATATATATATTCAACTTCATGTTATTTGTTTCATTTAAATGATTGATGATTGTAGTAAAAGGTTGATATTTTTAGTTATTAAAAATTTGATATTATATATATATATATATATATATATATATATATATTTTTTTTTTTTTTTTTTTTTTTTTTTTTTCAAAACAAATTTAATCAAAAATAATATGAGTTTAAATTATTAGATACTGTATTCTCGATTCAAAATCAAATTGTTCATGCGTAGCATATTAAGTATTCGTGATAAATAAAAGATATCTTATTAAAAATATCTACTTAATTTCATGTTATTTGTTTCATTCTTAACGCATTTAAATTTAAAAACTATTTGGTATGTCAATTTAAACAACATTTTTTTCTTTTAACTATGCTCTATAAATTAAGTAATTCTTGCAAACATTTAGTTGTATACTGTATTTCCACAATAACTTAAAATTAATTTTGATTTTCTTCTACATGTATAAGAATGAAGTACTGGATTTTTCAAAATTTTCTTTTTCTGGCTTTTGGTGCATTTACAAATTTAAGATTTCCTTAAACTCGATTAAACCATTTTTAGGAGATGTCTGTCTGTGTATAATCAAAATTTTATGTTTTGGGTGCTGTATCTCACAAAATAATGAACAGAATTGTACAAAAGTTTATATTTGGATGCACTTTCACATAAATTCGTGCTGAATAGCTTGGTTACCAACTGCTCCAATTTTTGCGGAGTTTCTCCGGAAAATTTTAAAAACTCCGCAATTCCGCGAAGTAATGTTTATGCTCCGCAAATTCAGTCTTGACCACCTAATTAAATATTTTTTATTAAATACATAAAATTGAATAGTGGCAGACACTGAAAAAAAAAAAAAAAAACAATTTTTCTTTTTTCTTTCTTTTTTTTTTTTTTTTTTTTCTTGCACACATCTAGGCAGAAATCGTTATCAAATCTTTATCAACTTTTGATTTTGCATTTCCAACAGTTGCCGCATAAAACATTATTCTTTGAATTTTATTTTTTTATTTATGAAAGAGCTTCAACGTATCTTGAAAATAAAAATAATAAAACTAACTTTTACAATTTAGCTGAAGAACCACACGCTTCATCCTACAATACTCATAAATAATAGTAAACAAAAGAAAAAAAAAAAAAAAAAAAAAAAAAAAAAAAAGAAAGAAAGAAAACATTCTAGTGATCGAAATATTGCTGACTCAGAACAGGAACAAGTATTTGTTTACATTAGCTAAGAGTGTGTTTAATTAAAACTACAAGCTGAAAGGGGGAAAGAAAGAAAAAAAAATTGTTTATTTCAATTATTTATCGATAAAAATAATGGATTCAAAGCTACTGAACTTTAAGGCCGATTGACAACGCTTTATTTAAGATTTATTTAAAATAATTATGCTTTTATTTTATCATTCACTTAAAGCATTAATGATTTATTATTATATCTTCATTTGTATCTGGGAAAAAAAATCACTAAACAAATTATGACCAATAATCTGCAAAATTCTAAAGTTTACAAAACATATGGTCCCAAGCTATGCAGATTAGAGGGAGTTGACTTAGAGATGAGATCATTTACACATTTATATGATTTCGTTTTTAGATTTTTATGTGATAGTATAATTATTTTGACATTCATGAAAATTGTTGGAAATTATTTTTTTTCCCTTTGTGCTTCTCTTTCTTTCTTTCTTTTTTTATTTTTTTTTTTTTATGTAACTGAATAATCTACTTTCATATATTGCCTTTATTTATGTATGGAAAATATGCCATTATGCAAAAAACAAATTACTTTTGGGTTTTAAGCTTATATTCAGACTTAATCATTTCCCATTCTTATCTCTCTTCACTGTTTTGCTAAATATATTTGTTTATCAATAAATATTTCTAAATTTCATATGATTATTGTTAATTTATTTTTGTGAGTAGTTTATTTCTTTCTTTTTTTTTTTTTTTTTTTTTTTTTTTTTTTTTTTTTAATGTATTTTTAAAATTGCTCCTCAAAGCAGAGCCTCCTTAACTAGATGCCTGTCGCGTGGCTCTTAAGCTTGGCAACAGTTCAAGCGGTAGACAGCGCCACCTGGTACAGATTGCGCGACTTTTTTATTCAACGGCCACCAATAATTTTAAAAAGTGCGATTTGAAATATAAAAAAAGGCGAATAGATTCGAAAAAACGTCGATTATATATATCATATATCACTTCTTAAAATTATTGGTGACAGTTGAATTGGTGACAAGCAATGTGTACCAGGTGGCGCTGCCTACCGTTCGAACTGTTGCCAAGTTTAAGAGCCACGCGACAGGCATCTAGTTAAGGAGGCTATGCTCAAAGTAGCCAAAATGCTCCTCAAAATTTCTCTGAATACTCCTCAAACTGTTTTTGAAAAGTTGGCAACCCTGTATCATCTAAGAAGTGGCGCTACTATGCTGCAATTTCCCACAATTAAGGAAAGACTATATCTTAGCTTCTATTGTGTAGAACTTCACATAACTTAATGTTCAAATAGTCGATTGTGAAAGACTATGTTTATTCAACTTAGGTGCATATCGGTCATCAGGTAATGCCAGTATGTTGCAATTTTTCACATTTAAGAAAATGCTGTAACTGAGCTTCTGTGATATATAAATGCACTAAACTTGATATGTGCAACAGCCATTATGAACTATTATGCTGATTTAATTTGGGCGCATATTGGCCGACAGGTGACGTTGGCATGGTGTAATTTTCTATATTTATAGGACAGCCATATCTCAGCTTCTATGATATGTATGTGCACCGAATTTGATATGTAAGGTGTATGTCATACATCCAAATACTATGCCAAACTAGCTTTTTAAAAACTATGCCGAATCAATTTGGGTGTACATCAGATGACGCGCCGCGCTACTATTACTCTTTGTAAATTTCCAGATAGTTATAGTATCTCAGCATCTATTTGTTAAATTAGTTTGTAAAATCTTTATTTGTGAGAGGCTGTGTTAATTACTTTGTGCATTGTAACTGATATATGGTGCTATTATATTAAATAATAATAGAAGAAAATTTTGTAATGGCTACAGCATATACTAATTTTAGATATAGTGGGTTAAATATATGTTAGTAATTTGCAACTGGTATTTATGAATGATTTACTTATAAATTGTCAAATATAGTTCCTTAATACGTAACATTTTTTCCCCACAATAGTATCAAGACACGGTAAAGGTATATAAACTTTATCATTAATGGTATAAATGGCAAACATTTCCAATTTAACAATAAAACTTTTTTTAATAATTTACAACAAGTAATTTAAAATACTTTATTTAAGTGGGCATGAATATTATAATACTTACAAAACTTTAAATTGACACCATAAAAATAAAATATCTCGCAACAATTGTTTCGGGTCGAAAGAGCACACGACCCTTCGTCAGGCACCCAAAGTAAGCACGAGTGCAGCAGTCAAAGTGGTAATGCACGGCTTTGACTGCTGTACTCGTGCCTACTTTGATCGCCTGACGAAGGGTCGTGTGCTCTTTCCACCCGAAACCATTGTTGCACATTTTTTTTATTTTATGGTGTTTATTCAAAGTTTTGTAAGGATTATTTTGCAACGCCAGTTCTGTGGTGCGAATAATTGATAAACCTTTTTTCATTTTCTTTCTGAAACAACAGACAGACGACCAGCTTTTCTCTCTCTCTCTGTGTGTGTTTTTTCTCTCTGTGTTTGTTTATCTTCGATAGCGCACATTCGATCTACGACTGCAATTCACAGCTATCGTACTGCTCACCTTTCAAAATATTTTTTACAATTATAAATCTAAATTTATAGGCATATTTATAACTCTGTAACTAATTTAAACATTATACACATGCTAGACATGTATCGGAGCTCCCTATTCGTATCCAGAAAAATAGATCCGTATTTGTATGGATCTGTTTTCTTTTCTTCAACGAAACTAATATGTATCTTTTGTAGAAATTGTATGAAAATTAGAAAAGTTTTATAAATCTTTTTTGACTGTTATTAATATATAAATTAAATAAATACAGTATAACCTCGTATTTACATCCTGGAAATTGAAAAGATTTCGCAATTTACATTTTTTTTTTTTTTTTTTTTTACTTTATTCTATATTCAATAGAAGAAAGTACTAGATTCATAAAAATTTTCGACTTCCGTTTTTCGATGAATTTGCACGTATTGAAAGTTCCAGAACACGATTTGACTATTTTTAGAAAATATTAGATATGCCTCTGTGTGTGAGAGAGAGAGACAAAAATTTTGTGGCGACTGCAACTCTGGAACTACTGCACGTAATTGCATATAAATTTATATGTAAATGCACCTTGACATAAATTAGTGCCTATCAACTTTTGGTGCCCATCCATCAAGAAATGGTACTGCTATATAGCGATTTCTAGAGACCATATATTAGGAAACTATATTATACAGGGTCACTAGCGATTTCAACAATTTAAGGGAATGCTATGTCTCATGAACTACTGCAGAGAATTGCATATAAATTTATATGTAGATGCACCTTGACATAACCTAGTCCTTATCAGCTTTTTATGTCAATTTCTCAAAAGATGGCGCTGCTATACAGTAATTTTCACAATTCAAGAGAAGGCTATATCTTAGGAACTACTACACATAAATTTATAGGTGGATCTACCTCAAGATAAATTATTGTCCATCCACTTTTGGTATCAACAATTCAATAGGTGACGGTGCTATATAGCGATTTCCATAATTTAAGGAAAAGAGATATCTCAAGTTCTATTGCGTACAATAATAATAATAAATGATATGTGAAAAGACAATTATCAGACATTATGCTAATTCAATTTGGATGCATATCGGCCAATAGGCTGCTGTACTACAATTTTCCCCGAGAGCGGCAAAGCTATATTTCAACTTCTATGGTGTATAGTACAAAATTTGATATGTGACATAACCATTATGAAAACGCATTTTTTAATGTATTATTTATAGAGAATAAAGCTGTCTTTCTTTGTACTTTCAATGCAATTTTTCTCTAAGATGAAAATCGTCTGCATTCAGTATGGTAGGTAATTTAAATAAATAAGAGCTTTAATAAATTATTTGTACTGAGCGAATTTGTTTTGGAAAATATAAAAAGAAAGTCTTGTGGTGGTCACAACATACTTTTTTTTTTTTTTTTTAATACCTTTATTTTTAATAAAATTCAATCCTCGCTTTTATGTGAACGGAATTTTCAAAGCAAATATAGAGGAAATACTTGTCGTGATTTAATTTAAAGCTATTATGTTGTGACCACCGCAAAACTTTCTTCTATATTTTCCTATAGGAAAATTCATTCGCCCAGTAAAAATATTTTCTTAAAACTATTATTTATTAAAATTATCTACCATAATGAATGCAGATAATTTCATTTTAGAAAAAACTAACACTAATAATAAGAAAAGAAAGACAGTTTAATTCTCTATAAATGAAGTCTTAAAAAATGCTTCTTCATAATGGTTACCTCAAATATCAGGTTTTGTACAGTTATATGACACAGAAGTTGAGATATAGCCATATCCTGTTCTCAGAGAAAATTGCAGTATACCAGTGCCACTTATTGGCTGGTATGCATCCAAATTGAATCTGCGTAATGTCATATAATGGCTACGTTGATACGTGTCAAGTTTTGTTTGATTATACACAACAGAACCTTAGATACAGCCTTCCCTGAAAACGCGAAAGTCGATGTATAGCTGCACCAACTGTTGAGAAGTTGACAAAAAATATTGGTGGGCACTAACTTACGTCAAAGTTTATCTGCATATAAATTTATGCAAATTCGTTTAGTAGTTTCTGAGATATAGCCTTTCCTGAAATTGCGAAAATCGCGGTCTAGCAGCGCCACTTGTTGAGCAAATAACACCAAAAGTTGATAGGCACTAACTTAGGCCAAGGTACATCTGCATATAAATTTATATGCAGTTATCTGCAGTAGTTCTTGAGATACGTTGCCACAAAATTTTTGTCTCACACACACACAGACACAGACACATATTTTTCTAAGAATGGTCAAATCGTGTTCTGGAGCCCTCAATACGTGTAAATCCATTGAAAAGCGGAAGTTGAAAATTTTTACGATTGAAATACTTTATTCTATTGAACACAGAAGAAAGTAAAAAACAATATAAAATAAACACATTTAGGAAACTGATTCCATCAAGGCAGATAATAATAATATTCTTTATCGTTTTCTCTAGAACAAATAAAAGCAAAGCAGTTGTTTAATTGCGAATCATATATATTCGTGCAACCCAAATTATTATAGTAAATAAACATTCCCGTCGAACAAATGCAATAAATAAAGATACTTTTTTTTTTTTTTTTTTTTTTTTTTTTTTTCAGAATATAAGCATTAAACAATGAACTACTATCACTGACCTTGAAGCACATTTTTGCAATCTTGAAGTTCACAACTCACATAAGTGTTTAATCATTATTATTAGTCTTTTTTTCTTTCCCCTTCAGATTTTTAACGCAATACAATTAGTAATTACATCTTTTTTTTTTTTTTTTCTTGTATGTTCAATGGAAGAAAGTATTGGATTTGTAAAAATTTTCGACGGATTTACAAGTTTTGAGAGGTTAGACCACGATTTGACCATTTTTTGAAAATGTCTTGTCTGTCCGTCTGTGTGTGTATGTATGTGTGACAAAAATTTTGTGGCAACTGTATCTACGGAACTACTGTTCAGAATTACATATAAATTTATATGTAGATGCACCTTGACCTAAATTAGTGCCTATCAACTTTTGGTGTTAATCGCTCGAAAGGTGGCTCTGCTATGTAGCGATAGCATTTATAATATGGTTGTCAACTTTCAAATATGCTTAACAATAGTGTTCTAACAGGGATTCATTAAAAATAATAATAATTCAATAAAAAAAAATCAATAAAACCAGATCGATTTTTTAAAAAATCTCGTGCTTGCTTTTCTAAAGTAATCATACGAATTATAAGGTATGGTGTTATATGGCAATATATATATATCATCATTACCAATTTCAGCCTCTATCAACCCACTGCAGGATGAAGGCCTCTGCTAGGCGATTCCAAACTGCCCTGTTTTCGCACACACACACACACACACACATATGTATATATATATATATAATAAGTTATGCATAGATTAAGAAAGGTTTTGATAGAATATTTCGTCTCCTCATTGATTTATTTGATTTCCAATGAAGCCATCTATGATAGATGCAACTTCTTAATTGAATGCAACCTATGCAATGAGGTGAAATTTACACCTCATATAACGTATTTCTTAGTAATGTCCTGATGTCTTTTTTTTTTCTTTTTTTTTAAGGTTTGTGAGCTCTATTTTAAACCTGATGGAATTATACAAACAATAACTTATTTTGATGAAAAAAAAGGAAAGTTATATCAAGTCCCAAGAAATAAACCAATTGTTAAAGATGGTGCTATTCCTACAATTTTCAGCGGCTTGCCATCTTTAGGCACACACAAATTACGTTTTATTACCTAATTATATTTGTGCTTTTATATTATTATTATGATTAATTTTTATGTAAATTATGGAGCAATCTTCTTCACGTATATGAAACATTTATAATTTTCAATAAAATTATTTTTATCTTGATTTTTGTCTTTTATGTATTATTTCAATTACATAGTTTTAATGAAGGAGAAATCTTATTTAAATAAGCCACTTAATTCTTCATTTAAAGAATGTTGAAAGTAATGTTATCAGGTAAGTGAGAGTTATTTTGGATGATCAAATACTTATAAATTATTGTGATATATTAAAATTTCTCTGGGCATAAAATTTACAGAGATGATTAGAAATAAAAATTCTTATTATATATGTTAAAGTGTTTTTAATGCAAATTTTATGTCCACCCTCACATTGAAAAAAAAAAGTATATCATTAATATCGTCTATACCGTGCATGTTGTTTATATTGCCTGTATCAATTGTTAAAGCACATTGTATCGTCGTACTTATCTGTAATTTTAATCAGGTGGAAAAAATCCATTATTTAAAAAAATATATACATATATTCAGGTGGCTTAAATATTAAAAAAAGGAACTTAAAAAAAAAAAAAATTTTTTTACATTTATTTTTGTAACCACAGCGTATAAAATTAAAGCACCGATGAGAAAATATATATATATATATTCCTAAATCCATATATGAGGATGTGCATAAAAAGTGTACTAAATCATGTGGCGCCACATTCCTCTTGGAATGCCTTGATAAAAAAGTGTTGGATAAATGCGCGCGTTAATGATGAATAAAGGTAGGGAAGAATGATTAAACTAGCAAATTCTTTGTTTCAGTAGTTTGTTAAATTTCCAGTATTCATAGCTGCTAACTTTTTTAATTGATTCCGGAATGTTGTTAGTATATCGCCCTATCTTCAAACCATATTCTTTGAGGAGTAATTATCTTCATATTTAATTGTAATTACATGCTAAAGAAAATTATTCTATTAAGAATATGGTATGAAGAAAAGGGCGAATGTTAACAACATTCCGGAATAAATTGAAAAAGTTGGCAGCTATGAGTATTTTATTCCAGTTGATGGACAAGTAATATTTTTCAGAAAAGTTTTTAAATATTTTTTCAAGGTTGAGCATTTAAAAGGGGAGGGGGGATTAAACAATTACAAAAGTAAAAAGGTTAAGACTAACAACAATGCTTTTTCAAAAGCCTCTGCAAACAAGTATGAGGCCACTTCCTCATAAAATATGAGGGATTTTAATCTATTAAATTTTTTTGATTAATCTCTCTCAAATATTATGAGACAGGCTAGTCAAATTTTTTTTTTTTCGGGCTAAAATTCCTCCACAAATATTATGAGGCAGCTTAGTCAAATAGAGACTAGTTTTCCTTTTCAAATATTACCAGACAGATTAGTCAGGTAAATAGTCTTGACTATCCTGCCTCTTCAGATATTCATTGAAAATTGACTAGTTTGCTTCGTAAAATACCTGTTGGCTGCTGACTAACCGTCTTAATCAAGTGCACATTCTGACGAACTTGCCTTGTCTGGCAACTGCGGTTCTTGACTAACCTTCCTGGTCAGATAATTATGATTATCGACTAGCCTTCTTTGTCTAATAATATTAACCTTCCTAGTCTGGAGTAGTGTTTTGGTGACTAGTTTAGCAAGTACACTTTTAAGTTTTGTAGACTAGTTCAGCAAGTACACTTTTCAGTTTTGGTGACTAGTTCAGCAAGTACACTTTTTAGTTTTGAAGACTAGTTCAGCAAGTACACTTTTCAGTTTCGGTGACTAGTTTAGCAAGTACACTTTTCAGTTTTGGAGACTAGTTCAGCAGGTACACTTTTTGGCTAGTCAGTTATTTTGGTTAGTCAATTCTGTATTGTCAGCTGAGCATTTTGGCAGGTCACTGTGACCAATTTATTTTTCTGTGTGTTAAGAGATGAAAACTGGAAATTGCAACAGGACAATGCGTCGATTCAAATTTCGTACTCAACAAAAGTTTAGTATCAAGTTTACAAAAGTCAACAAAAGTTTAGTACGCAATATCAAGTGACTGTTATAGATTGGCAGCCATCAACCAAGACCAGATTCTAATTCAAAGCCTTTGAGAAGTACTTTCACAAGAGGTGTATGTCCATGATTGTCGGGTTTCAACTATTCAAGAATTAAAGCAACAAGTAAATAATAGTTATTATAGTTATTTTTTATTACAGTGGCATCACATTCTCCAAATACTAGTTCTAAACATACCTGAAAAGGTTCTTCAGATAATTCAAAGGAATTGATTCAAAAGTTGAATTTAAATACAAAATACTCGAAAAATCTATATACTTTTGGGACATCCTATTTTGTTTACTTTTTAATAAATTCTTTGTTGTAATATACTTATGTTCTCATTTCATATGCTTTTTATTATTCTTATCACGATTATTGCTTCGTTTTTTAAACTTTTATTTAGAAAAAATCGCCTGTTCATATAACTTTGAGACATAGAGCGTCGTTTCGAAAAAAAAAATATGATAAACTGGAAAATAAATTTCATATTTGCATACATTTTATTACTATTATTATTATTTTCAATTAAAAGTTACCATTCTTCATATAAAAACAATATAATTAGAATGTTTTATTGGATCAAGAACCCATTCTAAACACAAATATGGTTTTAATACAAAGATTATCCATGTATATTATCTTATTACAATAATTTGCAAATTTGTCTTTCGATTTTCGTATATGATCCTTTTGTTTAGCGTTCAAAGTCCAACTAATTATAACTCAACCTATTTTAAAGATACAGATATACTGTTTTTTTACAACAATGTTACTGTGTTAAAAATAAAAACTTTCTAATTGGTCAAATTTGTCTAGAGAGGTCGTACAATTTAAAAGGCGTAAGTTTTTGAAAACTAGTGGGAAAGAAATTTTTATTAACGTGAACTTATTTTTTACTTTATTTTGAACATTTTTGCAGTTTATACTGTCCACTTATCTCTAATAGGTAAAGAACTAAATCACGTTTTATTCTTTTTGGAAAACCCAGTATATCGTAATAAGATAAAATCAATGTACAAGATTTTGGGATAAACATTTTATTAATGTCAGAAAAGTATCTTTAAAATATAATAATAGTTTCGTAATTGCACTGTAAAAAATAGTTTCTGAAAAATGAGCTAAATTGTCTCAAAATAGCTCCAAAACAATATATACTTAAATTTGAAAACCCATGTATATTGACATGTTCAAAAATGGGGTTGACCAATAATAATCCCAATATCCTCATGTTTCACATGTCAATATTCTCAAAAATAAGTACATGGGTTTTCAAGTTTAAGTATATATTGTTTCGGAGCTATTTTGAGACAATTTAGCTCATTTTTAAGAAACCATTTTCAACAGTGTGTGGTTTACAGTTCCAAACAATACTAAAAATGACAAACACTAATACAGTAGAGAGAGGAAAAAAACTTAAGTTAGTTTGTAATTATATATATATATATATATTAATTATCAAGTTAATCTATACATATCAAACGCCTACAAGAAAATTGACACAAATCAAAAATGCAGTATTTGAGAAAACTCAACTTAAAGATAACGATAAAGCATTGGCTAGCCTGTAATAAAACTGACATAACTGCCTATCATATGGATAATTTTCGAGATAGAGATGTCACTCATTTTGTGCACCTTGAGACACTTTATAAACATTTTTCAATGACATTAACTCAAAATTGCCATTTTTGGAGTTACTCTTCTTCCTAGGATGCAATATATCGTCTATGTTTTTGTTAATATGTTTAAAATATCTTTATACTGCTATTGCTGTTTAATCGAGGTGTTTTGTTCTTCTTATTAGTAAATCTAATATTACTATTTTCGATGTGAAATTTTATTTCTCTCATGTCTGTGACAATATACTCTTTTAAAATTCTTAAAACTTCGTTTGAACTTTTAAGTTAAAATATTGTTTTTACAGATTTTAATTAGATATACAGATATGGCAAATACCTTACCTGAAATATCTTTTTCGAACAAGAATCTTTCAAGTGAACTTTTAAATCGTCCATGGATGATAGCCAATACTGTATCGTTAACATTTCTTTTAGTTTTGTGTTACAGCTTCTGTCTCGTGGCAATTGTAATTTCTGCAGGCAGTTTAAGTGCGAAGTTTCTGGTGAGTTATTTCTTTTGTTATTTACATCACTAATTAATACATTTTGTATTTATTGCAATATATATCGTTGAAATATAAAAGAAAGAAACCCTGCGAAGAATTATACTATCTGAAGTTTTGAAATCTAAGACCCAGCTTTCACCAGCAGACATAATTTCAAAGTACTAGGTTGGTTGGTTGGTTAGCTTTTTTTGGCGCAAGGTCCAAAGTAGGACATGCTGCGTCAAACAAATGGGTAAAAGAGAAAGTAGCTTCTGGATGGGTTTACCCATCCAGAAAGTCATTAAAACATCAAAGTAAAAAAATGAAGTAAAACATACAAGATAAAATCAAAAATAATAAAAACAGTGTATATAATAAAACAGATGTAAAACAGGATGAACAATGTAAAGAATAAAATCAGATGTCGAAGTAAAAACCAGCCTCCTTCAAGAAGTTTGTCAGATGATAATGAGGATTTACACCTAAAAGGCTCGTCAGAGTCAAAGTACTAGGAATATAACTTTGAAAGAAAAAATCAGGGTCGCTGAAAACAAAAAGGGGTAGGAGGGAAAAAGGGGGCATTTCATCAAAAAGGTATATGCATATAACAAAATCTAAAAGTCATATAATACTACATCAGAATTCCTTATAAGGCAGAAATATTTATTCCACTTTTATATATGCTGTTTTAATAATTATGAAATAGTAATAAAATATAATAAAATATCTTGCAGCATATCACATAATTAAAAAAAATTTTAATAAACTTTATTTCCAACGTTTCGGTTAAAATTCATCTTTAACCATCTTCAGGGAAGAATGTTGTTTAAAAACCATAAACATAGACAATTTAAGTCATTCTATGAAACCACAAATACAATTTCAAGGAAATTAATAGATGATTACATAAATTATAAAAATATACTATATACATTTTAAAAAAATGAGCTAAAATCACTTAAATAAACTCGAAACATGATCACTACAAGAAAAAGAAAACACTTAAAGAAAACGGAGCCAAAAGTATCATACAGCGGGGTTGCCAGAACGAAAACAATAGCAGGGTAACCATAAATTATTTCAAGCCTAAGAAATGAAGCCAAATTGCGGGGGGGTTTATGGATAATGTATCGTTACAAATTTCGGATTTTCTTTTAATAATTTCAAATGATTCATAAAGAAGAGCTTGGTTTCTATTGTCAGTGTTGTAAATTATCCTGGCATTTTCAAAATCGGGTTCGATGGGATTAGTATTATAAGTACGTGAAAAAGCTGTGTTGGGTCTGTTATATTTTAAATCTGCAATATGTTCCCTCATTCTATCATAAAAAGGTCTATTGGTCATTCCTATGTAATAGTTAGTTTTATTATCAATTTTATATGGGATTTCATAAACACCAGATTTTAATTTGGAGGGAGGGGGATCTAATTTTTCAGAAATTAATGAATTTAATTTTAGAAGAGCTTTAGCAACAAGATGAACTTTTTTTATTAAAAAATTTAGAAACTCCTTCATGAAGACCAGGCCAATATTGAATTTTCTTAAATTTATTATTAGAGGATTTATTACTATTAGAAGATGAAGAAGGGGGAGGAGGGGACATAATTTTATAAATTAATTTATTTATAGTCTTGATTTTATAACCATAATTTAAAGTTATTAATTTAAAGTTAATCTAAAGTTACCATACTTTAAGCATTCTAAGCTCTTTGCAAAATTAATTTTTCGAGTATAAAATATTTCTATTAGCATATTTTACAGCGCAGTCATGTACAAAAAGAGTGAATTAGGATATTGAACATCGGTCATAGTGACAGCCTCTAAAATTAGGAATAAATACAAAAATTAGCCAGAAAATGTCCTGAAAGTTTCCTTTATTGGTGCAGTTAGCCTATAAAATAATAATAATGATAATGATAATAATGATAATAATAAATCTTTTTAAAAACTACACAAATATAAACGTAATAGTACCTAAATACAACATTGACATTTCTTTACCTAGCATTCAATCAAATTTTATATCATGGATTTGCATTTGTAATTCAATAGAGGAACACTTAGCATTATATGTATATACTATAATGTGTACATGTATATACTATAATATACATATATATATATATATATATATATACTATTATTGCGCATTTAAAAAAAAATAATAATTTAATACCAATAATAGCTTTTGTATAACATCAACTTAATATCATAATGTAATATAAAAAAAATCAATCTAATAATAAGATTTTAACAAAACTTGTTACAAAGGCGATGACCGTTGTGCGCAAAGTATGTATCTCCAGTTCAAAGATAGAAATAATGAAAATTCGCCGATTAATATGCGCGCGGTTTTCTTGTAGTACTTGTATAATGTAGACTATTGGCATAAAACAATACAGTACACTGAGAAACAATTATGTAACTAACATCTAGAATCAAAATTGTGGCTTTAAAAAAAATAGTTCCATGTCATCCTTATAAATTCTAGTCCCCTTTGAAAGCGAGTTCTATAAACCCGTATTAGAATTCTAGAGCGTTTGCCTATATTCTCGAGGGCAAAGTTATTTAAAAATCTCTGCAAATAAATGCGAATACAAGAGGCGGATTTCAGGAACTACAATCTTGGTTTATTACCCAATTCTAGAAAATCAAGCGAGAATTTCTCGGAATACAAAAGATTCAGACTATTCAGAATATTGTTTTACCATCTAGAAATGTGTAGACTAGAAATTCTCGATCATTTATCTATTCAGTTTATTGGCGCACTTTATGCTCATAGTTCTGAAATCCATATTTTTAGTTGAGGGATTTAGAAAATGACCACTTATTCATTCTAGATGAAGGCGGTAAACTTTTTTCTCAGTGCAGCATGTAGTTAGTGTAACTTTTTTAAATTGTAGTTTTAGCTTATATTAACACTTCAATTACGTGTATGTACTAATGTAGTGTATAATACTGTATTGTATACATATATGTATAAAATAAATCATAGCTTATGCCGTTTAAATGCGTAATTATTAGTGATATCCAGTAATCCAGTGTTTCTGGTAATTCGACTGTGCTCTAGTCTGATGTATACTGGGTTACTGAGAAACCACTGTATCTATTATGACGAGAGGACTATTTTTCAGACATCAAAAAATCGTAAAATCTTGGTTACCTTAAATAAAGCAGGAACACCAGAAAACGTCAGGAAAAAAAAAAAAATGGCCTCTTGTCCAAAGTTAAATTCTGCGTAAGACAAAATTTTAATTTTCTTATATTTAAATGTCAGTTATTTTCTGAATTTTGTTTTATTTTCAGAGTACAGACTTTATAAAATACATCTTCTTCACCTTTATTTTCTTTCTAAGTATCGATTTTGTAAACATATTTATGCCTGATTTATTACTTGATGATAAAAGAGCTTCACTAATTGAAGAAGACGAAATGAAATATGAAAAAGTAAGTAAAATCATCACAAAAATAATTAAATGAATATTTATTTTTTCATATACAGTAAAACCTCTCTAAGTTGGACACCTACGGTTCCAAGAAAAAGTGTCCAACTTAGAGAGGTGTCCAACTTATAGGGGTTAGACATAATGTTAATGGATACATTCCGTTCCGAGAAAAAGCGTCCAACTTAGAGGGGTGTCCAACTTATAGGGGTGTCCAACTTGAGAGGTTTCACTGTAATAATGTTTTCTTTTAAGCTATTTTAAAGAACAGAGGATTTCCAAATTTATAACAAAAATGGCTGTATTTGTAAACTCTGGTCTGTATTTGCTTAAATATTAGCGAAGTCACTGATAAATCTTTTTATATATTTTCCGAATATTATTTTTATAATTACTCACCTCGGTGAATATCGTACTAGAATTTTTGCTAATATCTCAAATTGGAAAGTTGAATTTTGTTGAATCGATTCTACTCACTTTAAAATGTTTTTTATTTGATAATTTTTATATTATGCTCAATGTAAAAAACGTAAATTTTAGATATTTACCATCAAAAGTTATTCCTTTAAACGCTCTTCTCCTAAAAGAAGGAATAAAATAAAACACGTCGCCATTATCACAGTTTCGCGATTTATCTAAAAATGATTAGTTTTAATTTATATATTGGGTTGGCAAATAAGTTCCCGCCGTTCCACACTTCTGAACTTTGCCCATCGAGTGAAGATGCTTCTCTACAGTAGTGTGGGAGCAATCCATTGTCTCTGCCAGTTCCCTTGTTGTTTGACGTGGATTTTCATGCAAAAGGTGGTTCAATTGCTCTTCATCGAACTCAACTGGACGGCCAGAACGATGTCAAAATTTCCTTTTTTGAACTATGCATGCCAATCTCGGGCGGTTTTTTCAGCTGTAGCACCCACTCCATACACAGCACAAATGTTGCGAACAGCTTCTGCGGCCTTAGAACCTTGATTAAAGGCAAAAAGAAAGAGGTGTCGAAAATGATCATTCTTCTCAACTTGACATTCCATGTTAATGATCTGTAAATAACAAGGAAATGTATCTTAGTAACAACGAAACATATATTTAGGTAGAACAATATATTCTCTTTCGAATGATATACAACTTCGTGCCAAAAGTATTTAATGTCATACAGATTTTTCTAATTTAAAAAAACGGCGGAAACTTAGTTGCCAACCCAATATTATGAATACTGCTTACATTGCTATATTATTTATGCCTTTCTTTTTTTCTTTTTTTTTTTTTTTTTATCACTTCTTAAATAATTACATTCTTTAAGGGGACATGGCACCTTCGCTGAAGTACGTTTCATATAAAAGCTTATATTTCCACTTAATATTTATAAATTGAACTATATCAGTTTTACTCAATGAAATATATAGTTAGGCAACAGTTGTTATGGTTTTGATGTATTTTTTACAGATTTGAAATCTTAAAATTGTGTTTTCTCAGTTTGCTCATTTCATGAATTCATGATCTTCAAAATGCTTAAACTTCTTCAAATATTAATAAAAGACTTTTTTTTTTTTGTTGTTGTTGTTGTTTAATAGAACCTACTTAAAAGAATTTGGAATAGGTTTTGAAATTTATCAATTAGTTTTTCAGAAAGAAATTAAAAAGTACATGTAAAAATTTGGGAAAGAACACATGATTTTTGCTATATTTTAATTTTTAATATTTTTTTTTCTTTAAAAAATATTGCAAAATCCATAAAAAGAAAAAAAAAAGGCTTTTATTAATATTTGAAGAAGTTTAAGCATTTTGAAGATCATGAATTCATGAAAAAAATCAAACTCAGAAAACACTATTTAAAATTTCAAATCTGTAAAAAATACATCAAAATCATAATTACTGTTGCCTGAATATATATTAGGTGTACCGGAAAGTTCTGTCGTTTTGAATTAAAATACTGACATAGGAAATTTATCCTGGATAAAATTTAAGATATTCTTAGGTAACTTATAAGATGGTTATTGTTATTTGTAAAGTACCATGTAAACACTGTTAAACAAAAATTTCCGGTTCCATTTTATTAATTCAAAACGACATAACTTTCCGGTACACCTAATATTTTATTGAGTAAAACTAGTATAGTTCAATTTATCAATATTAAATGGAAATATAAGCTTTTATATGAAACGTACTTCAGCGTTGCTGTCAAGGGGCCAAGTCACCTTAACATTATCATTATCTATTATGAACACTTGGTAATTTTGTAATAGCAATTCAAAAATTCATAAATAATTATCATAAAACGCTATTCTGGGAACTAATACGATAATCTTATTTAATACATAACGATAAAATTAATATAAAATTTTATATTTGTTGAAAATATAAATTATCTAAAAAAAGGGTGTTGCAAAATGATATGGACACTGATCGAAATTACCACAAAACGAGTATATAAACTGATCAGAAATATTGATTTCGACTCCGAGAAGATGAAACCGAAATATTCAAATTAGTTTAGCATATAAATATTCTTTGTAAGCTTGGAAACTTTCAAGCGAGCCCGCAAACTGAGTTCTAGGAGTGTGAGTCGTAAAAGCGCTTTAAGCAGTTTTGAGAAAGACTTTTATTTTTTTTTAACTTTTCATGTTCAATGAAAAATTTGGCTTTTCATGATCAATGACTTTCACCAAAAGCTATCACAAAAAAACTGAGAAGAACCCCTCCCCCCCCCCTCTAGTGTAATATTGAATTTTTTTCGATTACAAGAGGATTATGGAGTAAAGGAATTTCTGGGACATCCTCCAAAGCTATCGAAAAGGGGAGAAAAGAGACATTATTAAAAGAATGAGCGACGGGAAAACAACTTTAGGCGAGCTTACGATATATCAAGTGATAGCAGTGTCAAAAATTGCTTTGACCAGAATAGCCAATAGCTCTAAGATACTGAGGTACAAGAAAAGAAAATTCTAGCCACGTATCAGTGGCGGATCCAGAACTTGACTTTGGGGGGGGGGGGGGGGCTGAGATTTTTCAAAATGTTATTCTAGACAAATAAAAAATTTACAATTGCAATATTCAATGGTGAATGTCAGTGTTTTGGGGGGGGGGGCTTCAACCCCCTAGCCCCCCCCCCCCTTAAATCCACCACTGCCACGTATGACTAAAAAGCCCCAACAGAATCCCCTGAGTGGGAGAAAGATCACATGTCCTGGATTTCGTGGTAATGTCGACAATGCGTTTCCCTCTGGTAGTATGAATATAATAACCTACCAGGATCTACTTGAAGGAAACATATTGCCTGTTGCTGAGGAAATTGGCGGACCTTTCTAATATTCCAACAGGACAATGCATCCATCAACATGGCATTATCAACATAGAAAAATATTTGTTCTATTTCTAATATTGAAAAGTCTTAAGTTTATTTTGTAGCATTGTTTTCTTTTTATGCTTGAGAAACATTAGTGTTCATATAATTTTGAAACCCAATGTAAATTACCTTTACCTTATTGCATTTTATATAATGTATCACGAGTAGAATCGTTTATAATAAAATACTTTATGCTAAGATAAGAATTCTATTTGCTTAAACTATTTACTTAAATTCTACCAATTTCATCTAGCAAAATACTAATAATAATAAAAAAAATTTTAAAATGCAAGCGACCAGTAGCGAAATTAATTTTACTAATTATTTGGGGCATAAGGCTAAGTTAGGTTACTTAACGTCGCTGTCATGTATGCTATTGGCGACTGTCCAGGATTCACACCAAGGGTGAACCTTAGACATGCTGTCACAATTTTCTTTCCATTTGCAAATTTATCCGGAGAGATGTAATCTAGAGATGTTTCAGTAATTCTAAGTGGTATAAATTTTATGAGGGATGGAGGATAAAGCAACCACGATTTGATTTTATATGCAACAGCCACTGTTGATGTGTGATGGTTTTGAGCCGACTCAGGAGTCGAACAGATAATCTTCCGATTACGAGCTCGATGCTCTACCAACTTGGCTACGGCAACTCTGGGGAATAAAGCAAATATTTCAATATTTAAATGATGTTTTCAAATGTTATTTACGTGCTACAGTCGGCAGCAAAATTATTCAAGAGCTAGCAGTACTTCTATATATAAAAAAAAAGTACACTTAATACTGTTTTGTTAAATAAACCTTGTCGAATCATGTTTTTAGTCAGTCTAAGAACATGATTTGACAAGGATTTATTTAACGAAAAAGTATTAAGTGTACTTTTTTAACATAGGAATTATTGCTAGCGCTCGAATAATTTTGCAGCAGCTTGTAAGTTTAATTAGTATACTATAAAATATTATTATAGGTTTTAATAAAGACTCATTTAAAAATCGTATTTAAACAGTTTATGATACTTTTCTAGGTATTTTTGAAAAATTGAATTTTGGCAGTTGAATTTACACATAATTAATTACACATAAGGTATTACTGCACATAAATGGTTCTAATTTGTAACGTCAGAGGTTCAAGGTGGCTTTGTTGGTTAAAGGTCCTGTCTTGTAACCGAGTGATTGCAGGTTTGAGTCACACCAGTACCGCCAGATACATCCGAGTTCCTATGACTATTTCAGGGATGGAACACGGGCGCAGAATTCATACCGGAATCCGTTTAAGAAATTTCTCTACTTATAATATCGTTGATTTAAGAAGTAGAAAATTTTCTTACATCGATAGTGGTATGAATTCTGCGCCCGTGTTCCATCCTTGCTATTTTATTAAAATTATATGTATATATATATATATATATATAAGAATTTCAGTTTTACGAAATTGTTTTATATATATAATAAAATTATTTTTATTATCTCCTTATAAAGAAATAGAAACGTTATACTTTAATAAAGTATTTTTATGCCTTCAAATGCGCGCCGTGGCTTACTTAGTTAACCCTTTCAGGGGCACTAAGTAAAAATGATTGAATTTCCTTTTAAATATATATACATCATTAAGTAAACATTCCCTACAAGTCATATTTGATGAAGAAAAAAATTCAGCATGTGGGGATTTTTTTGTGGGTGGTGGCTAGACGTTCTAGCCACTGCGCACATAGGTCATGTACCTTAACTTTCGTATGGAAATAAATATTTATATATTTAAGGAATAAAATTGAAACTATGCCTTAAAAATGTAATTATAATAATACAATGTAACAATAATTAATTATTACTTAAATTATAATGCTTCTTTATCCTTTTTTAATGATTTATTATATATATATACACACATATATGGGCTGTTTAAAATTTGTTTAGAAACTTCTATGCATTAGTAATAAGAAAAAATTATTCACTATTTAAGGAATAAAAATTATAGTTATTCAATTATATTGTAAGTGCAATAAATTTTGAAATTGATTCAGTACATAAACTAAAAGACAATAATTTCTTACCTTCATATTGTAATGAAATAATCAATTCACAAATTGCATACACAGAAATATGAAAACTTTAAAAATATTAATGTTCTTTAAAATTTGTTTGTTCCTGATCCAGATACTGCAGAATCATCATCTGAGGGTAGCTCTTCAAACAGAGCAATAGCTTCATCCAAAGATAAGCCTTTTCTAGGCATTATTGTGATAAAAATTAAGATATATAAATTTAATTTAAGATTATTTAGAGAAATTAACTAAATTTAAAAGCTGTGGAAATAAAAATTTATTTTTAAAAATCACGATATAAGAGCAATAGAAAAAAGCAGCCTCTTTCTATACTGTAAACAGAAATACTGAATAGTAAAGTAAATTTGTAAGAATCCTCCCACGCTTGTTTACATCTGTATTTACATTCTGCTATCCCTTACTATTTATATTTATCACAGTTCACTGACCCCAAAAGACCCTCTTTGTTTATCTCAAAGGAAAAGAAATTGAGATTCTTTTCCCCAGCAGAACCTGTCTTATGTGCGCGGTGGCTAGAGGGTCTATCCACCTAAAAGATGCTCCCAAAAATCAAACTAAAATTAATGATCTAAGATAATATGTAAATCTGTTGTATTTAAAAGGTGCATTACAGTATATTTACACTACCAAATACTTTTGAATAAAAAATTATTTTTCATAAAAATATATAAAAGAAACTTCAAAAAATTTTCCCGCAACTTGTCCATTTAAAAAAGTCATAGGCACATCCTGCTTAAAGTTACTGTAGTGTTGCCGTCTCTATTTCAATTTTAGAAGTACACATTAACTTTTCATAAAAGTGGATAGAAAAAGTAGCCACTGCACACCTAGAGAAAAATTTCTAAAGTAGGTGGATAGACCCTCTAGCCACCGCCCCTGAAAGGGTTAAAACACCCGTGTCGTCGTAAAGAGGCGATCGTGTGATCGAATCACGATTTTGATTGAGCTGATGTGAAGTAATCTGCGATGGAACTTTTCGAACTTTATGAGGAGAAGAATTCTATAAATATCTAATATTCTATTGAAATACTTATAACTTTTTGTAATTAAAAAAAAAAAAAAAAAAAATTCTGGTGTTCATGTACATAGTTTGTTTTCTTTTAAATATCAGTTTGAAAAAAGAAGTCGTTTTCTAAACACAATAGGGTACGATTTTCACATGTTATTTATGCATTTTACAAAAGAATTTTACACCTTTACACACAAAACTTTAGATAATAGTACATATTAAGCTTTAAATATGTTATAAATAGCTTTATTGCAAAAAAATACTGATTAATACTAAACCTACCACGACGGGTCAAATGACCCATTTTAAACTTTTTGTCAGAATTTCTTGCAAATAACATTATCACATCGTCCATGTTTCATGTACCAAATTGTGCTAAATAATGTATTTTTGTTATACATAGTAATATATATATAACATTTTAAAGACTGGTCACTTGACCCGCTGTGGTAGGAATAGGTATACATGAAGTATCGGTAGGTTTAGTGTTAAAAACATAAAACTGCAATTTGTTTTGCGAACACATATTATCATACAGAAAATATGTATCATGGTGGAATAATTTTGAAGATGTTTGCCGGTACTAGGTTCGTATCCAGACTAGGAAAATGAAAAATTTTTTTGTAAAAACTATTAATATTTTGTTTATGCTCTAGGAGATTCTATAATCTATTTTTATTAGAAAACAGAACCACACCTTTTGTATCTATTTATTTTATTTGTGAAAAATACTCATTGTGGTCTGTAATGATTGCCTAATCCAAAAACTAAGTGACCAAGAAAGGAGGAAATTCAGACACTTCAAGTGCGTTAAACAATGTGTCCTGATACTGCAAGTGTTTGAAATAAATAAGATATATTTATGCATCAAGAAATTGAACACCCCGTTTCAGATACATTTGTGACTGAATATCAAACACTTGTATTTACAGTGTGTGTAGTGTTAAAAAAAATTTTAGGTGTGTCAGTTTCCAATATTTTTTAAATTTTTGAAATATTTTTTTTTCTAAAACTTTGTTTGTAGAGGCTCGTAATATCTTGTGTTCTAATTTTTTAAGTAGTCAATAAAATCATTGAATCAGTTTAAACATTTTTTTCAAATCTACATTTTTAAAAACATAACTTTAACATATTTTATAAAAACTGTTTAGTTTATAACTTACACGTCCAGTTAATTCATTACAGGTAATACAATATACCGGGTGATTCAAAATAGATGTTACAGCGATTATCTCGTAAACTAAGAAAGATAGAAACAAACTTCCAATTACAAAATTGGTGCAAATTAAGAGTAGATTTCAGATATGTCATTTTTTTTGTAAAAGGGGCTGTATACATATTAAATAAGAAATTTAATTTTTATACGGCCCCTCCTATCATATGACTTATATTTAGAAAAATATTCTCCTCGCTCTAACAATCAAAATAAAAAAAAAAATCATCTCTCTAAGTCAAAATCTCGCTGAGTTATTGCAATTTGAAAATTCTAGCATTTTTCGCCAAGTCTTAAGGGGTTGTATCAAAAGTGAGAAATTGTAATTACTATTGCTTTTGTAATAATACACACGTTGATCAGCGTTTGGGGGGGGGGAAAGAAAAAGAAATCATTCAGGGAAAGACGGCTATTTTAATCTGTTATGTCTTCTTTTCCCTAGTGAATACACAAGAGAATACTCATTGATAATTTAACAAATAAAATATATGAATAATTTATGTACGGAAAGGGAATTTTCAAATTCATTTTTCTTTCTTTATACATTCTCTTACTCATATACACGGTGTAGAGAAAGAATTGTTTTTGAGTCAAATTTCCGAAAATTAGCTTTTGTTATATTTGCACGTTTTCAGATCCTCTGAATTCAAAAATCATGTTTTTAGTGGTTGGTCTCTCTCTCTCTCTCTCTCTCTCTCTTGGTGTGTGTGTGTGTGTGTTATTAGAATATCTCAAGAACAAATAGTAGAGAAAATCCAGTTCGACATTCTAAATCCGTATCATATTGCGGTGCTACACTAAAGTATTCGTTACGATCAGACAATTGTTTGTTTACAGGGTCATCCAAAAGAATTCAAATACATTACGTCTGTGAGCAAAATTTCTCATATGTACAGTGTGACATGTACAGACTGCCTTAAACAAAATGAAAAGAACAAATTTTTTATACGCATAAAAGCATGTTTTATGTAGATTATGGTATAGCAACCATTCATCATTCATTTACAGAGTTACACAGCGTATTTCGATATATTGGAGCTATACTTGGGAATTGCTGGAAGTGTATTTCATTTTGTGTTACTTGTTTTACATATAACACTAAATTTACGTACACAAAGTCATGTGTATATAGTTTATAGACAATATACAGGGCTACCCAAAATTAAGGTAAACATTTCTTTATTATTATTAAATGTAATTGGTGTAAGTGTTTGCTGCATTTTTTTTTTTTTTTCGAAGAACACTGCTGACACAGAACGCAAAATTAATTTCTCATACCCATACTGTAAACAAAGTAGCTTTTGGAGAGCGATTTTTTTTTGTATAATATCAAATTTTGAGGCCTCCTGAATACGAAAGGTAAATTTTTATTCGTTGATCTGTATATATATATGAATTATCAGCATAGTTTAACAACAAATAATCTGGTGTGCCACTCACACGACTTTCTATTACCCTGAAATTTAATACCATAAATACAGGTTGGAAATTAAGAGGTAACATAAAGAGTACTGTTATGTAAACCTACATTAAAATAATTCAAATTAGGCTTCGGAAGAGTTTTAATGATAATCAGTTCTGCGTGAGGGGGGAACTCCGGAAATTATTCGTTTCCTGAAATTATTCGACGCAGGCAATAATCAAACATTAAAAAATATGGCTTTGGTAATAAGGAAGCCTTAACACGTGTAAATACACAAAACTCAAGCGATACATATTTAGCTTAAAAACATACATTATTTATCATATGTCTATGAGAAATTCATTTCCATTCCTGAGCAGCTTTCCTGGACATGGTGAAATATTATAGTAAAGCACTTTCACTAACAATAAAAAAGAATATTATAGCTTAAATATTTGCAACCCTGTATACCTTTTGAAGAATATGTACAAACCACAAAGTGCACCTAAATATAAACCTATAGTAATAATATACGGCACAACCTAAAATGCACTTCCATCAATTTTCAGCTATTGTCGCATTATAATCTAGTTATTTTGTGTAGCCCTGTAAATGAACAGTGAATGATTTCCCTGCCATATTCTACATGAGGCATGTTTTTATGCATATAAAAAATATAATATTCATTTCATTTGGTTTAGTATAGGTGTTAAACTCTACTTACCTGCAATTTTCCCCATATACGTAATGTATTTGAATATTCTTGAGTGTCTCTGTACACGAACCATTTGCTTCATCTCAATGAAAAGCTTAGTGTAGCATCCCTATATGATACATATTTAAAATACCAAGTTTGGAATGTCTGCTGCTATTTGTTCTTGAGATAAACTGATAACAGACAGATACACACACAGACCAACCGCTAAAAACACGATTTTCATATTCAGGTTACTTCAAAACGTCTAAATATAACAAAAACTCACTTTCGAAAATTTGGCTCAAAAACAATACTTTCTCTACCTTATGGGTATGAGAAAGTAATATGTACAGGAAATGCGAATTTGGTACTTTGGATTCCATATCTAGTTGCCACTTGAAAAGTTGATGAAGGTTTGCAAGTTTCAAGGAAATTGATAACAGACTTGATTTTTGTTTTGATAAGTATAGACACTATAATTAAACGGGGGTTGAGAAGGGCGGTAACCCCCTGGCATAGAATTATACATCTGTACCATATCAAATTCTATACAAAACATTATTTTAGAATATTAACAATAAATATGAATTTCCTTATGATTTTTACAGCATAAAGTAATTTAAATGTATTCATAAGCATATCTGTCCCAAACCGCAATACATTGGCATTTTTTGAGCCTTCCTGTACATAAACCAAGTGTAAAGAATTAATTAATGCCATTTTAAATAGGGAATATCATATAGTAAACCTGAATAACATACATAATGTCTGAAAATTTCTGAAAATATTTACAGACGCTGGGGGCGGGCAGATGGACAGATAGACAGTCAAACAAACAACAACAAAAAAAAATGCATATTGAAATCTTATTCACAGTTAAAAATTGTTAGAAAATGTTTAATGTAAACGAAAATACAATTCCAGCAAATGTCCAATAATAACCCTTAACGTAACTGAATATTTTTGCGTGCCCTGTAAATCTAATATTAATCGAACTGCACAGTATAGAAAGCATTCTTTTGTGCATATGAATAACATATTTCAATTTCATTAAGATTTATGCAAAGTAATTAAATTTTGGTTTTTAGAAATATCCTCACATGGAACGCAATGCTTTGGAATACTTTCGGGTGTCCCTGTATACAAACCAGTGATGGTGTTTACTCCATTTTCTATAGAAAATATTCGATAGAAAACTACAATAACGTATTTCAATTTTATTAATATATGCATAAATAAAGGTATTAAAATATGGTTTATAAAAATACCTCTCATAGAACACAATGCTTTGGACTACTTTCGGGCGTCCCTGTGCACAAGCTAGCAGATGTATTCACTCCATTTTCAATAAGGAACATCCGATAGTGAACTAAAATAACATATATCAGTTTCAGGAAATTCTATGAATATTAACGGGAGTTAGAGCGCAGACACACAGAAAGACGGATGGACAGACAGACAAATCGAAGTCATTAACACTTTTCAATCTTGCTGGAATTGTTAAAGAGCCGAAGTCATTAAATTTGTCAACCATAATGGAAAGTGGTAAAAATAAAGCGCGAAAATTTCACACGGTTTTGCTAGTCTTTTAGTCTTTTCCCTCTCTTAACCCCTTAACGCGCGGTGTCCTCGCTGCGAGGACGCAAAATTTAAGATCCAGCTGAAAAAATTCATCCCGGAAAATTTTTAGCTAAAATTTACGTTTATAACATATCAGAAAAGGCAGTTTTTTTTTAACCTTAAAATTTAAAATTTCTTTTAGTTTAATTTAGTTGATGAATTCCGGTGGCAGTATAATTTAAATGATCCGAAAAATCTTGCGCCTCAAAGGGTTAACGTGTTTTAATTTGCAGGTGACCCCTAAGAAATTTAACTATTAAATTTTTTAACAATACGAAATAATGTAAATTTACATTAAATTCTTAAAATTGTTGATTTTACGTGTTTGAACGATTTTAGTTGCTATTTAAAAAAAAAGGATCTTTTTTTAATTTTTCTCAACTCATAGATAACCCCCTAAAGTGAGCTCGTTGGCGTTGAAAAATAGATGCCAAAATTGAAAAAAAAGTGGTGTAAGTCATCATTTTCAAATTGCAATAACTCAGCGAGATTTTGACTTAGAGAGATCATTTTTTTTTTATTTTGCTTGTTAGAGCGAGGAGAATATTTTTCTAAATATAAATCACATGATAGGAGGGACCGTATAAAAATTAAATTTCGTATTTAATATGTATACAGCCCCTTTGACAAAAAAATGCCATATCTGAAATCTACTCTTAATTTGCTCTAATTTTGTAATTGGAAGTATGTTTCTATCTTTCTTAGTTCACGAGATAATTGCTGTAACATCTATTTTGAATCACCCGGTATATATATATACATGTAATTGTATTACCTGCAGTGAATTTATTAAAAAGGCTATACATATTGCAGTAAATTAGCGTATTACGTATATTACATTTGTGTAAATAATTATCAATGAAGTCTTATAATACCTATATCATTCCTTAAACAATTAGATTTATTTCAATTTGTTGCTAATTTCTAAATATCAATATAATTAATTCTCTCTTTCTTCTTTTAATCAATAAAGTTATGCTCCTCTGGAGATAAAAAATGGATCGAGTTAGGTAATAGTATATGCTATATGAATTATTCTTCAACATGCTCACTTCCAGAATCATGTTGTGATTATCTAAAGGTAACTTTTTGAAATTAATATTTATGATAAAATTGAACAGATATTTTAAAATTTAAATTACATATTAAATACAATTGTATTATAATTACTCAGAATTTTCACATATATATAAAGAAATTAAAAATGAATATAATTTGAAAGGTGAATTTCAAACTGGTGGCCTTAATTGTTAATTCGTATCTGCCAAGTTGCCTAGATGTTTGTTTAAGTAAGTGTTTTATCATGTTGTGGATATTTTGTACAAAGAAACGCAATGGTTCATCTTTTATATAAATTTGTTTTTTCAATCTTTTTATAGGTTTATATATTTGTATAAAATATTGTGTATTTTACAAATTTTTCCTTTTATCTATTTCCTTTTACATTCATTTTTTTTTATTCTGAACTGCAATGAATTTATCTTCCTCTCTCTTAACCTTTCTACCCTGTATGGGTCGATTCGACCCATTTTTAAAATTGATCTTTCGATATCTTCTACAGATTTTAATTTTGATTGTTCAAACATTACGTATGCCTCAAAAATATGCATTCGTTTAATATATGATGTTTTCAGTCATTTGTTTGTTTTAAACCACCCCAAAAAAATATGTGACATATTACCTGTCTGGGTCGATTTGACCCACATTATTAATATGCATAGAAATGCTTAAAACACCAATTTTTTCTTTTGAGTAGACTTCATTTTCAAGAGTAGTCAATAGATGGCGATAGTTGTCGGAAACGTAGATGTAAAATGAGCTCCATAGAAATTCATCCTTAAGACCTAAATTCAATCTATACAAAGTGGGTCGATTCGACCCATACAGGTAAAACGTAAAATTTTTTCAACAGGGTAGGAAGGTTAAGGGGTACATACAAATGAAACACTTCGGGCCTTATTCACCAACTTCTTAACACTCGGATTAAACCATGGATCAGCAAATCGGAGAATTAAAGTAGCCGGTGAACAGCGGATTTGGTTGATCCGTAGAACAGAGGTTAACTTTCTGCTTGGCGAACTTCCGTAGCGAGAAGCTGCCTATCCTTGTAAACATAACTTAACAATTCTATTATGACGCAGTATGGAGAGATTTGATTGGTTCATTTGTTTTTTATTGCTGTGAGTGTATTTTACATTGCACTAGAGCTACATTATTTTAATTAGGCTACATTGAATTGGTTCATTTGTTTTGAGTATATTTTACGTTGCACTAGAGCTACATTACAGGAAATTAGGCGATATTTGATTGGTTCGTTTGTTTTGAGTGTATTTTACGTTGCACTAGAGCTACATTATGGGAAATTAAGCGATATTTGATTGGTTCATTTGTTTTTTATTGAATTGAGTGTATTTTACATTGCACTAGAGCTACATTATGGGAAATTTTGGTCTTTACATGCGCGATAGTGATTGCCGCGGAGCCGAGTTACGTGCGTTTTCAGATTCATGTACAGCGAGGTAGGGGTGTCCAGTGATGTTTTTTTGGTTTTAACATGCGCGACACTGATTGCAGCGGAGCCGAGTTACGTGCGTTTTCAGATTCATAGCTTTATACAGCCATGTTTCTTTGTTGGTTCATATACCTTAAGGGTATGTCCCAATTCATCCTCCGTCGTTAGTGGCCGGATCCGTGAACTTTTAAAAGAGAGAAGCTTTAAATTGCTACAATTAACTAATTATGCATGCATTTTTTTTTTTTTTTTCATTTTTAATTAATAAGCACTAAAAATAAAATTTGAGTATTAAATAGCTTACTTTCTATAATTTTTTAAAAAAATTATAATAATGCGAATAAAGTAAACGTTGTCTGTAGAAAATGGGGATATTTGGTTGCCGTACTCATTGCCCACAACGTAGCACTAGTTCGACGTAAAACTCACTCACTCAATCACTTGTTGGTCAAGTTTATGAAAACTAGGGAATTTTCCCCTCCGCTGAAATGTAAGTGTTAATGAAAAATTCGAAACGATATGCGTCTGGAGAAATGAAAGCGTATCACTTGATAACTTGAAAATATGTTTTTATTTTATTTGTATATTCTCATAATTTTTATACCGATATGTTTCGATTCATTTGAATGCGGTTTTAGAATCCTCGAATGTTACGAATTAACTGAGCGCGAAGTGAAATATTTGATATGTGATTTACTTATTACGGAGTCAACAGAAATTTCAAAATGGAAAAAATAAATAAATATATAAATAAAATTCATGTTGCATATATTGTAAGTTTTCATGCTTTTTTAATTACTTTTAAAGTTATATTTTTATTCTGAATTTTCATTTATTTAATTACATTTATTGTGTTGTTGAAATTAATTTGCTCTTAAAACTTCGATGACAAAACGTGCATTTTGTTAAGTATTTGCTTATTTATTAAAATATTGTAGTTAAAAAGTTAATTAACCATCGCCATTTTATGAAATTTCTTCGATAATTTTATTTAATTACGTTAAATAGTCGCCTGCATTAATATTTCTTTCATTTCGAACGTAAACAAACGTTTTGTAAGGTTGCCATAAGATAAATTCATTTCCTTGGTTCGTTGGCGCACGGATAATATCGGCAAAACGTAAACAAACACCAGAGAACCTCTGTTCTACAGATCTGCCGCGGATTTTTGTTGGAGAATACCGATTTTTGTATGATCGAGCGATTACCACTGATCCGAGGTTTAATCCGAGTGTTAAGAAGTTGGTGAATAAGGCCCTTCCAGTTGCAAAGCCGTTTGCAAGCGTTCCAAATGTATGACTGCAGTCGGCAGCAAAAGTATCCGAGCACTAGCAAAAATTCCTATGTGAAAAAAGCGCACTTAACACTGTTTTGTTAAATGAATCCTTGTCGAATCATGTTCTTAGACTGACTAAGACCAGGATTCGACAAGGATTTACTTAATAAAACTGCATTAAGCGTATTTTTTATACATAGGAATTTTCGCTAGTGCTCGGATACCTTTGCTGCCGACTGTATCTCCAAAAAACTTGCAAAATTTACGTCATCGAAATTGCAAGCGTTCCGTTTGTATGTAACCCTATAAGATGTAGTGGGCTATGCTGCTTCCTGTTTTTATTAGCAGCACTTGAAACACCTTACTATTTCTATCCTGCAAAGAGGGGATTCAAAGCTAATTACAGAAGATTAGTCAAAATCAGTCTTAATGATTTTTTGTTCTAGTCGAATGATGAAATAAAAATCTATAAATGGTATCAATGCATGTAAGACTTGCAGCATTCATGCCGTTTTAAGTGCAGAATATCAAGATGGATTAGTGTGCCGAAATATATCCAGGAAGAACGGATTAACCAGCCAATAGAATTGGGGGGATTGGGAAGGTGGGGCAGGCAAATAGGAAATTGAAAAATGTTGTGCTGTTGAAATGGTAAGTGGTATTAAGTGAATATGGATTTCCTATAATATTTCCAAAATCAGACAAAGGTGATACCGAGAAATTGCAATCAATGATATTTTTATGAATTTTATAAATATAGAAAATATTAAGAAAATGGAATTCATGTGGCTTCTTTAGTCTTGCCGATCAATTTAGATAAAGAAAGGTTAAAAACATGATTATTCTCCAAGAAAGGCTTAACAATGACTGATTTGTTGATTTTTTTGTTGCTGAGTATGACCCATGTGTACTTTTAGACGAAATTTCAATTTGCGTTTCGTTTGACCAATATATGATAATCCACATCGACAAGAGGTGCTTACCATCAGCATATGAATAGAATTTTTTATCATAGAAAGGAAAAGTTTGTTCGAAGGTAAGAAATTTAATTTGAAGTCACAAGAACTAACTAAAATTAAATTCGCTATACAGATTTGCCCATTGCTTTTGAATTTCACTAAAGCTTGTCTTATTCCTTTCATATCTAACTATGTTAGGTTTTATGCACTTCCCAGAGTCCATAAATTCAATATTCTATTTGGTTCAATTCTCGTCACTCTTTTCTCCTCTACTTTCTACTAACAGCTATAGTGTGAAATACTCTATCAACGTCTTCAAAATTATTTTAAATTTCTGAGTAACACCAATCTCACTATGGTTTCTTTCGATGTTGCATTCTTCTTCACCATTTTCCCTATGAGCTGCGCCTTTTTCTGCCTGGAAAAGAAACTAAATGAATTTAGTTTCTCATATTTCGAAATCCTAAAATTATTTTCCTTTATAAACATTTATTTATCTTACACTACTTTTTTTTTTTTTTCAAGAAAAATTTTACGGTTCGGAAAGTTTAACTATGGGCTTTGCTCTCTTACCGATTCTCGCAGACATTTGCATGCATTATTTAAAAAAATTGATGTAGAATAGAGTGACCATATTTTTTTCATTGAATGTGAGGACAAATATGGCGGTGTCCTCGAATTTCGAGGGCAAAAAATAAATAAATAATTAAACCTTGAATTGTAAAATTTTAATAATTTTTATGCATAAAGCACCTAAAAGAACTTATTTTAGCTTATTTATTATACATATAATAAATTATAATAATAAAACCTTAATAACTTTATAATCGGCGTCACCAAATCTGTTGTTAATTTTTTGGGGACGAAGGTAGTTTTCGAGGACGTGTGGTCAGCCTATTGCAGAATGATGTCAGAGACGCGTGCCGAATACCATTGCACGTTCTTAATGCAATAATTAAATATCCTTTTCAACTTCTAATAAATATATTATTAAAATTTTATTGTTTACTCTTTATCCCCACATTTCAATGTATTTATTAACATAAAACTGTTATTATTATTTGTTTAGAGAAAAAAAAAAGTTGAACGATGGGCAAAATCCAAGTATATTATTTAATTAATGAATATACTTATTGAAATTTTTTATTCTACCGACTGAGTGAAAATAATGCCTGGACCGGGAGTCGAATCCCGGATCTTTGACTTACAAGGTCCATGCTCTACCAATTGCGCTATCCAGGCCGACAACCGGTCGGCATTACTCACTCAGACAACATTTAGGCAGAAATTGTAATGAATATACATTTTAAAAATTAAAAATTTTGAATAGCGATCTGGAGAATCAAGTTGTGCTTATGTTTGCAATCAAGATATTTAACGTACAACCTTATTAAATTACTACAAATTGAAAACTTTTTATTATTATTATTATTATTATTATTTAAAAGAACTTCTGGGTTCTTCATCCTATGCTTATTAATTATTCTTAAGGAAAAAACAGAACATATATTGAGAAAATTTTCTGACTTCAAGTAACTTTAGTCGTGAAAGCTGCAGTTTGGCGAATACAAGAATCACTAGAATTTCCTGAATACCAGAATGCCACTGTAGCGATCAAAACAGCGCAAAACGGAAATAAGTTTATTTTCGCTCTTCCGTCACCGTAACGTTACTGACAGCGGACATGCGCAGTTCTTTTGTTTTCCTTGTCTTGTGCTTTCCCACTGACATCATTACAATCGATCGTATTGTGTTTTCAGTTTGTTGTGGTCTCTCAAATTGTTTAATACTGTTGAAGATCCAAGGATTACTGCTCAACACTACGAAACCTTGAAAAATTTCGGTGTATATATTAAGACAACAGAGAGGAATACTTCATCGAGGAAATGTTCTGCTTCACGACAACGTTCGGGCCCATGTCAAGGCCATTGGAATTGCTCTTGTCACTCAAACGCAAATTGAGGAATTCGTTTTTTTTTTTTTAGGAATATGCCTACAACCTAAATCCGACACCGTCTAACTAGCATTTGTACCTGTACATGAATCATCGCCTTCCATGAACCATCATTTTTAAATGCTCCGTCCTCCAGGACACTGCATTTAAAACAAGGACGACATAAAAAAAATGCTGCAAAGATATGGCTGTTATCACTGGGGATACTTTTCTTTAAAAAAGGTATAGACAAGTTGGCCACCCACAACGAAAAATGTCTCAAATTTGTTGAAAATTATATAAAAACAGGATTCAACAAATGACCTTACATATAAAATTAAAACTGGATTTTAAAACAATTTCTGGTCTTTCCGTTTAAAAAATGGTATTTACTTCTCGAACACGCATCATATTAATATCGTTGTTTCTGAAACCGTTTATTTTGGTTAATATTAATAATAACAAAACATCCTAAAAATGGGCAATGATCGAGTAATTTATACAATACTAAAGAAGCGCAATACAGTAAAATCTCGTACAACGTGCTCCCATAAAACGCGATTTCGTATAACGCGACGAAAAATCTGCGACTATTACTCATACAACGCGATAAAGAGTCTCGTATAACGCGTAAAATAAAGGAAGCACGTGACGACATTTTTTCTACTTTCAACCTGTTCAAGGAAGGATTGCTCCGTTACTATGGCAACACCGGACGCTTTTGGTCTCATTGCGGAATGAAATCGTCTGCTCAATGTATGTCTCCTATAACGCGGAACGTATCCCCCGCGTTATACGAGAGTCTACTGTACTTCATAGATACCTCGAAATATTCAGGAATTAATCTATTATTTTACTGAACTTGCCTTTTGCATTCATGCGTGGTCTATAGAACATCCTTTTCAAATGTTTGTGGACTATGTGTAAAATATAGGATAAACCTGTCTCTTCATTGACCAAAGGATTTGATGATTTATAGTTCAGATGTTCATCTCCTGTAATGCAATTAGCATAATTTGAAGAAACGTTTTCTAAAGTGACTTAATAATTTTTTATTGTGCAATGGATTTTCTCTCGATCTAATTTTCTTTACAAGAAATACAGATAAATTGATTTAAATTTGTCCCTATTTTAGTAGATTATATCTCAAACAGGTAAACAATTATTAAAGATCACGTTGTTTTCACATAGGCCACAATAAATTTTGAATCAAGAACAAGTATACATTTTATGTAATTCCTGCTTTAATAAAGTTTATCATCCTAAAATTAGAACTCTGAATAATAGGTTCTTATTTATAAATATCCCATCGTCTATTTTAATTACAAAATACTTTCTACATTGCAAACAAAAATTATTTTCACTAGTAAGCAATAATTATATTTATTTTTAAAATAATATTAAAAATTCAAACTAAAGGGTTTTCCAATAGGGATGATACAATTTTAAATGGTTAGAATGGCAACACTGCGTATTTTTTTTTTTTTTTTTTTTTTTTACATTTCTCGTGTCATTTGTGTTTAGTATGCTATGCCATTTAATCATGCAAAGATACACGCTTGATCAACGTTTCGAAATTACTAAACTGTTTTATGAAAATCAGTGTTCATATGTGAATACTGAGAGAATTTTGAGAAGAATTCATGGGCGACATTATTCAGTTAATCGACTCGACTCGATCCATTGTGATTTTTTTCTTTGGGGATATGTTAAGTCGCAAGTTTATGTTGATAATCGAATAACAACTGAGCAATTAAAAACCAACATTGAACGTGTTATTCGTGAAATAACACCAAATTTATGTGAAAGAGCGATGGAAAATTGGGTTGACAGAATGCGGTATGTACAGAGAAGTCGTGGTGCTCACATGAACGATATTATTTTCATACTTAATGTGTAAGCTTTCAAATTAAAAACAAAATGAGTTTCACTGAATAATTTATGTTTTTTTTTTTTTTTTTTTTTTTTTAATTAGATCACTCTTAATGGAAAACCCTTTATAAACACTATTACTAAGCTAGGTCATTTTCAATAAACATTGGTAAAGTATGCATTGGAATGTTTTATTAGAATTTCAAAATAAAACCATTTACAAGGTTTTTTTTTTTTTTTACATTTGTATCCCCATAATTTTTTGTCTTCAGATTGTCAAAATAAACATGTATTTATAATTCAAATTAAATATTTAATTTTCAGGAATTAACTTGCAATATTCATTATTTCTTTAATTCTTTCAGGTAGCTGAAGTGGCTGAAGATATCAGCTCAACAATATATAAAGAAATTGAGGTACTTCTAATTTAATAAAGCTTCTAATGTTCCCAAATTTACATTTTAAAAACGTATACTTTATAAAATTTCTGCAGTGAAATCTTATAATGATAAAAGTTAAAATTTATTTTTTTTAATAAGAGCTATTTTAAGTGAAGTAGAAGAACTTTCATCAAGAAGATTCAACCTTTCTACAGAGTTTTATAAAATAATAATAATAATAATCACAAAAATCACAAGTGGAATCTACACCCATGAATTAGAAATTTTCGAATATTTGTTTCATTAAAATTGTTTTAAGTACGTCTACTAAGAAAACAAATTATAAATCTGCATATATATATAGGGGAGGTTGGGGCACAGTGGACCTAGGGGCACAGTGAACCACCCCTGTTTAAATCTATTAATATTCAACTCTTTTAGTTCACATGGATACTCATGTATGGAAGCATGGTACTAGTTGTATGCAGCCAAAAAAACCATATGGGAAATAGTAAGGTAACCATTTTGAGCAGTTTTTATGTTTTGTGCTGCTCAAAATAATTTTTCCACATTGAAGTTTTCAAAATTTTATGAAGATTGAACTAGTAATGACTATAAATACTATATAACTGTTAAAGGAAAGCAAGATATTGTTGTTTTTAAATTCCTAAAAATTATTAGCATATTTATAGTCTGTATAACTACATGGGCGTAGCGAAGGGGTGCAGGGGGTTGCACTTGCACCCCCCTACATCACAGACATAAAAATGAAAATTTACATTACATACAGTGGCTGGCAAAAGTTTTGAAATGGTATGTATTTCTGTCCTAACATTTTAGTTAACAAAATTCCTTAATAATGTAAACTAGTATCGCCCAGTGGTCGAAACTCGACCATTTGTATTTGCAAAGCGAGGCAAAGCAAAGTTATTGCCTTGTCCTAAACGGAATGCAATTGCAACACAGCTGCGGCAATTGTTTGCCGATATTCACTCTAACTGAATCAGCAGAGTTTTACTTAATATAACTATTTCTCTCTGTAGATGTTAGCCTTTCCTGAAATGAGAGAAAATCGCTACGCGAAAACGCCCCTTGTTGTGTGATACAGCCCAGAAGCTAATAGATACCATGTCAAACCAAGGCCCAACCAAGTATAAAATTCTGTTAAATTAATTTGATTGGTTCATAAAGTACAGTGTTTGAACAAAAAAAAAAAGAAAGAAAAAGAAAAAGAAAAAAAAAAGATATTTTTCAAAAATGGTCGAATTGAGTTCGGGAGATTTCAAAACGTGTAACTTTATCGAAAACCGAAAATCTAAAACTTTTCTGAATCTTATATTTTCTACTTATATATGCAAAGGAAAGAAAAATAAATCCACTTTTTAAAAAATAAAAATAAGTAGTCAATTTCACTTAATTAAAATGCAAGGAAATCTCAAAACGTGTAAATTCATCGAAAACCGGAAATCAGAAGTTTTTGTGTATCTTCTACTTGCTTCTTCTACCCACAAAAGCTAGCAATAAAGACACTTTAAAAAAAAATAAGTAGCCAATTTCAGTCAATTGAAACGTAAAGAAAGCTCAAAACATGTAAATTCAGCAAAAAACGGAAATCGGAATTTTTTCCGTATCGTCTACTTATACATGCAGCAGTTAGTAACAAATCCATTTTCCTTTTATTTAGTATGTTAGTTGAATATTTATTGTTTAAATAACACCCTTTGAAATGAAATGTTTATGTTTACATTCGAAACTGGGAGTTTGCCATTTTTTTTTCTGGAGTTTTGTGATTTTAAATTAAAATTTTATCAATTTTACAGAAAAAATAACTCAATCAAACACATGTAGACAGTAACTTATATAGAACTATACCCAAATATCGGAATTAAAATCGGCAGATAATTTCCGTTATTTTTTAATAATTTTTTACAAAAAATCCAATGGACAATTAACATAGAAAATATTTTTCATGTCTCCATGGACAGACAGTGACGTCATCACTTCGCTTGCGTATAGTGATGCTACATTATACAAATTACTGTGTCTATAGTTTTATTTGAGCTTTATGAAATTGCCAGATTCAACAACTTTCTTCTTTTAGGTATTTTTTAATGTAAAGGAATACGTGTATAAAAGGGAAAAATTGGGAAAAATCCATAAAAAATAAATGTATTTTTAAATACCTTCTTGACATCGTAAGAAAATAATATTTGTATTCGCACCTTCCGGCTAACCATACCTTTCGAATGATACCATTCTCAAATCTCTACTCCCATAATTAATATGTTAAAAAGGGACAACAAATTTTATGCTTGCCTATTAATATATAGATTAGTAATTTGCCCCCTTTAAAGCTTAACAAAAGGCAAACTCATAATCGCAATTTTTAGCCAACTTTTAATGTTTGTCAAAATTGGCTAATTAAGACTATTTTTTAAAAAAATTATACACGAAAAAAAATTCTAACGTCAGAAGCATACGCGTAGATTTATATGGGCACGTAGGGCTCGAGCTTCTCCCCCCCCCCCCCCCTCCTCCAATAATTTCTAAGATGGTGCTTCCTCTTTTCCTCTAAAGCTGCCTTCAAACTCTGGCAACTCACAAAGCTGCAAGTGCGGCTCTATTGATATTTCTTTGATGTGGTTTGGGAGAGTCGACGCTTGCGGTAGTCCAAGCTCACAAACCTCCTAGTGTGATAATTGCATGAGAACGGGGTCTCTTTTGTAAAAGAGCAATAAAAAGTAATGTCCTTCATTGTAAATGTGTGCAAAATTTCAAGGGTCACTTTCGGACAATGGATAATTTATGACTTGGCTTTTGAAGCTCTGTATCATTGCCAGAGTTTGAAGGCAGCTTTAATGAAGCAAAATTTAAAACTTCAAAAAAAAATAATAATAATAATAATAATAAATGCATTTTTAATGCAACGTTTTTCCCATTTAGTTAGTTATTTTTCCTGTAAATTTGTTTCTTTAAGATTCTTTTTTGTAAACAAACTAAGAAAAGTTGCTTCCTCTGCAATTTTTCATGAAAAATAAGCGATAAAGACACACACATACACAAAAAAAAAGGCCATTATTTCTCTATCACAACAAAACAGCAATAAATTACGTGTACGGGAGTGATGTGGACCCTACGGCATGGAGAGTGTACAGTATATCCTGAAATGGTCAAGTATCAGATTGCAGCATTTTTAAGGTAAATTAGACAAACCTCGTAGTAGGGGGTCCTTCCTCGACTGATTACCGATGAGCAAAAGATGTTATCTTTTCTACGAAATTGAATAGGTCAGTGTGAGTGAAAAAGATCTTTAAAACGTTGTACTTTGATACGGAAATGACAATAACCACTCAATAGTGACCAGATTACCTCAGATACCAGAAAGAATTAGCTTCAAACATGCATAATTTTTTATCAATATATGCGAATATTTAATTAAAATTTCTCATCTGTTAAGCCATCACCATCAAATTGCGACAATTTTTCAAAGTATAGCACCATGCAGTGCATATTTGACCGTTTTTTTATTTATATAATACAGACAAAATAATTTTTGTTTTGTCTAAGATTACTGCATAAAACTATTTTAGTTTATGAGAAATAAATTTGAATTTGTGTAAATTTGTTAATGAAATGGTGGGCATTTAATCACAAAAATATCATTAGGTTATATTAATAAAGAGAGTTTAATGAGAAAAATTAAAAATGTAAGGAGAAAGAAAGAATGGAAATCAAAATTCTATAAATTAAAATTTTTTTATGATACATAGTGTATTAATTTAAGATAGTGAAAAAAAAAAAAAAAAAAACTTCATAGATTATATACATTTGTATAATGTATCACTATATTTTGTGCACTTTAAAGAATTAAATTAGTTTTTAAAGATATACCACTCATAGACTATAATGTAATAGTTTACTTTTATCAGTTCTTGCAGAAAACCGGCACGGTAGATCTATTTATTCCATTTTCAATAGGGAATATGCTATAATAAACATGATTCTTATCTATCAGTTTATAAATGCATTTAAAAAATATTTAGTGAAATTAGAACACATCGTTTTGGATTAAAGCATACGCTCTCAGAAACTTCTCATTTTTAATCCCAACATGGGGTTCTCCTATGAAGAAGGCCCCCATGTGTTTTGGGGCTAATTTTCATTTATTATCCGTTAATTAATTTATTTTCGTATTATATTTCCTCTCGCTGCATTTTGCGCATTGGTTTATAATTACATAGTTTCAAGTTTTTATTGAAGACTCAGGTTTTGCCTTATTAATTTTCAACGTTTATTTTACATACACACACACATATATATATATATAGAGAGAGAGAGAGGGAGAGGGAGAAATAACTATGTTTTCTGAAATAAGGATGCTTAGTAAATTTCCAACTCTGAAAAAAAAAAAAAATCAAAGCTTAAAATACATAAAGTGTACATAAAAGTTAACCACTTTTTCCTACATATTTCCAAATTTAAATGACATGAAAAAAGAATAATATACAAAGTTTCTACTTTTAAAATTATGAAAATTTTAACTGTATTTAATAATCTTATTAATTTTTTTAATAATTATTTTAAATGATTCTAAACAATTACATACTTTGACTTAATATTTTAGGATATGGTAAATCTTCTAAATAATTTTAAAGTTTAATATATTTTAGAAAGCAATAGATTATTCATCATATAAATACCTCTATGTAGAAAATTAAGTAAAATGCTTTTAATATAAATATACAAATAATTTTCTAAAAAAAAACTTTTTTTATTTTAAAGTATCCACGAGTGTTGCAGTGTTCACCATAGGTACACTTATTTTATATTTTGTTAATATCAGAAATCATTTAAATTGTTTTTAGCTATAACAAAATAATGGTATTGCATTTATTCTTAAAAATTAAATGCACATTTTCTTTTCAGATGAGCTATAATTCCATCATACAAAATGTAAAAAATTTAGTGAGATTGCTGGAAAATGAAAAGGGCTGTAGTTTCATCATAGAAAATTTTAAAAGTACAATGAAAGTTCTAGAAAATAAAGCAAGCTGCAAATTCATCAGAGAGATTTTCAAAAATATTAAGATACCTCTGGAAAATCAAGCAAACAAGAATTTAATCCGAGAAATTTTTTAAAAATTGGTGTGATGTGGACCGAAAATTAAAGGATGCTAAAGTTTATCAACAAAAATTTGTGCTAAAGAAAAAAAAGTTATAGCTTCTTCTCTGTATGTCTATTGCAAATTTGATGAGTTTTATAATTCTAATTAATGAATTTTTGTTTTTGTTGATTTCCCAATATTTGTAGCTTGACTGACTTAATTAATTTTTTTCATCAAATTCAAATTAAAGGTGAGAAAAATAAATTAATTAAAAGTAATTAAAAAATGTGTATGAAACTTATTAAAATATTTATCAGAATATTTACCAAAATGATGCAGTAAAATCTATAATTTTTTTTATTATATGAAAAAATTAAGTTTTAGATCTGCGGTCACGAAAAAGAAAATAATATAATTATTATAATTAAATTTTAATATTTGTAATTAAATAAGATATATTTAAATATCTATACAATTGAAATATTAACGAAGAAAGTTGCATTTTTATTTTTACTATTTTAATACTGCGTACAGACACACATATTTGTGTCTAATAAAAATTCTTTGATTTTTTATTGTTTTGTTGTTATTAATGGTTTATTGTTTTAAAACTGTATTTCCTTTAGCTCTTTACTACGATAAATCTGTATTTTTTAAGTATTGTACTTATAATTATCTAATACGTTTTAAAAAAATTTAAATTGAACATTGCAGACGTGACAACAAATGCTATACTTTGCACAACCTGAAACAAGAACGGAAAATCATGCAGTGCGCATTATTTATTAACACTTTCCAACTGTATGTACTAGTTGTATCGTATAACTTTCATCCTTCTTTGCCAACGTTATCACATAACGGAGAAAGATGGAAAGGCATATAAATAGACTAATTGAATTCATAATCATTCTTAAACATTGTTCGAAAGTGTTAAAAATGCTTAACGCAAACGGAAATGCGCTGCCCTTAATTCCTAACTGAAATCCTTAATGTATCGGAATATTTGAGTGTAGCCCTGTAAATCTGATGGCTAAGCATATCACAATTTATACAAAAGATTATTTTAGCATATTAACAATGTATGTCAATTTCTTTATGATCTTTGCAGTAGAAAGTTATTTAATTGTGATTTATAAAAATGTCTCTCACAAAACGCAATGCATTGTTTTTTTTTTTTTTTTTTTTTGTATCCCTGTACACAATCCAGTTATACAGAACCTATTAATGCCATTTTAAATTGGGAACACTCCATACCAGACTTTAATAACGTACACCTTTTTTTTTTTTTAATTCTGAAAATATTTACGGACGCTGGAGGCGGGCAAATGGACAGATAGACAGTCGGATATACAGATACACGAATTCAAATCATATTTACACTTAAAAATTGATAGATAGTGTGAAAACGCTTAATGTAAACGAAAATGCAATTCCAGCAAATTTCCAATAGTAGCCCTTAATGTAACTGATTATTTTTGTGTGGCCCTGTAAATCTTAATGCTAATCATACAGTATTCTACAGAAAACATTCTTTTGTGCATGTGAATAACGTATTTCAATTACATTAAGATTTATGCAAATTAAAGTTATTAACATTTGGTTTATAGAAATACACCTCCGATAGAACACAATGCTTTGGAATACTTTCGGGTCTCCCTGTACACAAACCTATAGTGGTATTAACTCTATTTTCTTTAGAAAATACCCGATAGTAAACTTAAATAACATATTTCAATTTCATTAAGATTTGAATAAAGTAAAGGTATTAAAATATGGTTTATAAAAATACCTCTCATAGAACACGATGCTTTGGAATACTTCGAGTGTCCCTGTACACAAGCCAGTGAGGTATTCACTCCATTTTTAATAGGGAACACCCGATAGTAAACTTGAAAGACATATATCACTTTCAAGAAATTCCATGAATATTTACGGGAGTTAGAGCACGGACAGACAGACAAACCGAAGTCATTAACCCTTTTCAATCTTTTTGGAAAGTGTTAAAAAGATGAATTTTAGTACACTTTATATAAATAAAACCTTTTTAATAAAATCTTTTATTAGGTATTATTGCAATATTACATGTTTTTTATGCACGTTATTATTATTATAATTATTATTTTGTTAAAAAGTGCAACACTATGATTAGCTTCGAAATTATGTAGTTTATAGAGCATAATTATTTATGCACTTCTTTTTCTTTCTCTTAAGATGACAGATTTTTAGAGTTGTTTGTAAAATATTTTTTATTTAATTTGTTTGAACGATAATGTAATTTTATCTAAGAAGTAAATAAAATTCATACAAATTGGTGTACATTTTCCCACAACAATTCACCATGCCATAGAAGTACACAAAAATCTCGTATTAATTGAAAGCAAAGGCAATAATATATGTGTCTAGAAAAGCAGAAGAAAACAGAAATAAAGATGATTTGCATTCTACGATTTTTAAAAATCCAGAATTAAAGCCTTACAAAAATCCTTAAACAAGAAGTTTCACGGATTTCATACAAATACCATATAAAAAATGTGTATCTTCAAAATATCGCAAGTAACTGAAAATTCAATTAAAAAAAAGAAAAGAACAAGTACAAATTTCATAAAATGATTCTAAAACCTACTCGGAGCTCCAGGAGTTCTAAATTGTCAGAACAAACTGCAATAAAAGCAGAACATTTTTTATTTTTTTTTTTTTTAAACATAAAACACGTTTATTGAAATTTTATTTTTCCGACTGAGTGAAAATAATGCCATGACCGGGACTCGAACCCCGGATCTTTGACTTACAAGGTCAAGGCTCTACCAATTGAGCTATCCAGGCCGACACCTCGGTCAGCATTACTCACTCAGACAACCTTTAGGCAGAAACATCTCTGGTCTATCATGTAGATAGGTCAACAGAAAATAAGCCGCAGGAAATGGAAAACACCATTAGATAATGGGAGAAAGAAATATTAATTTTATAAATAATATAATAAATAAATATATAATAAATAAATATTATTTCTTTCTCCCATTATCTAATGGTGTTTTCCATTTCCTGCGGCTTATTTTCTGTTGACCTATCTACATGATAGACCAGAGATGTTTCTGCCTAAAGGTTGTCTGAGTAATGCTGACCGGGGTGTCGGCCTGGATAGCTCAATTGGTACTTGACCTTGTAAGTCAAAGATCCGAGGTTCGAGTCCCGGTCCAGGCATTATTTTCACTCAGTCGGAAAAATAAAATTTCAATAAATATGATTTACTTCCACAGTTGATTGTGTGATTTTAATAAAAATTATAAAACACATGATTTTAAATGTTAACACATTTAACAATTTATATTGCATACTCATTAAAACTTTAATCAATAAGTGAAAACACATATTTCATTTTAATGAAAGTTGATTTATGCGGTTTAAAAACATATTATTTTCTCACGTGTGATGCTTTAGAGGCGTTCAAGAACTCTCTTCAGTTAGCACCAAACAAAAAAAAATAAATAAATAAATAAAATAAAATAAAATAAAAAATAAATAAATAAATAAATCATTGTTGTTTTAGAAAAAGAATGTAAGAATATTTCAGTTTTTGATCAAACCACTAAAACTTTCAAGATAGCAAGAAATGCCGTTTATAATAATAATAATTTAAAAAAAAAAAAAAAAAAAAAAAAATACATTGAGAACATTATAACTATCATTAATTTTCTTGTTCACAATTAAGGAAGAAGATATGGATGAAAATAATTCTGCAGATTATGTGTATGAAAACCATCGTCTTATGGTGAAGGGAGCGATCTTAAGAGCGGACAACACTTAATCTCGCCGGCAGCCTTGGCCCATGTTATTCTATGGGAAAATTTGTTTACATAATTACTCATTACCTAATGAATATTTTTCAATTCTGTTTTCCCATTTAGGAAATTCATAAGCATTAAATTAGTACTTGTTTTCCAAAAATTGATTTTTTAAAATTTTAATATTTCATTTTGCGACTAGAAAATGAGAAAAATGCATTTTGTGAAAAATTGCATTTTTTAACTCAAAATTTGAACTGAAATTTTAATGGTAAAAAGAACATGTTAAACCACATGTATTTTAGTGAAAGTTTTACCCCAAAGGCTGAAAAGGGATTAGTCAAATTAATAAAAAAAAATATATAATTTTTTGAATTACCCTGTAAAAAATAATTGTTGAAATGAGTTGCAGCTGTAGTATATGATCATGGGCCTTCTTTTAATTATAGATGTCAACTTATTTGAGAGTAGCATTTATATTAACGAAGGTATAAAGGTTTCTTCAATAACATAAATAATGTACTAAAAATTATCTATCTATAACTAGCAGGCTTTGCCCGCTTTGATGGTCACTATATTTAAATAAATTAATAACAGAATCACTTTTTAAAACCGTTTTATAAATAAAAAGAAATTCCATTAAAATTGCTCAAAAGGTCACTTTGGGTCCCTGCTGCCTTCGGAAATCTTCCTCAGACGTAAACTCTCGGGTACGTATTCCTATTACTTACGATTATGCCTTATCCATGGACTTCAATTTGGGTATTTATTCGACTGTTTCGAAATGGACGGTATCGAAAAAATTGAAGAAGTCTTATATTTTAATTCCAATCACATATGAACAACACTGACATGCTATACATATATTTACTTTATCTCTATAATTTATTTGATTAGCCTGGTCAACCATAACTGACAGCAATTTTACGCCAAATATAATATTGCAATATGCTATAAGCACTACATCCATTGCATGAGGCAACTAATTTTTTGTGGTTATATATATTTTCCATTTTAAATATTTTGTAGTTAGTTAATAGTGGCTGGTATATGGAAAAATAAATATGTAGACCTCAATATGGTACAGCTTTATTATAGCTGCCTTCGGTGACATTTGAATTTTTGTCGCCATTTTAGATAAAAATAGATTATTTATGCAATTATTATTTCTATTTATTTATTTTTTTTCCAATATTTTATAATTTATTTATATTTTTTTATGCACTACTTGGCTTAAAATGGCTGTCCCTAAAGTTGAGTCCAGGCAAAAAAATTCCAGTATAATTTGTCAAAATTAAAAATTTCACTCAAGGTTATCTGTAATAAAAAAAATTTCATATAATGCTTAATAGCTTTCATGGCAAGCACACTATCTGTACCAAAAACATACTATTTAAAAAAAAGAAAAAAAAAATCTAAAATTGGGTTATATTAAAAAGGTTATGAAACAAAATTCGGAAGAAACATGCTGAGTTATTATTGTATTTAATTTTACAGTTATAATAACATCATTTTGTCATATGCATAAACAAATTTAATTTTTGATATATTTATATATATATATTATAATTTGCATGAACTTATATTTATTTTTATGTAAAAAAAGGGTCAATACGAACCTTCATGCAAATTTGTATAGCCCTGCGATCAGCAGTTTTCCTAAAAAGCACCGGATACACACAAACACACATCTTCTGTTATTATATATATAGATATGCAGGTTTTAAAATCAAAGCAATATTACTTTTAGAAAACTTGATATATTGCATTACAGAACATACTGCAATGAGATCATAAAAATTTCAAATATCTGATGAAATATGAGCAAATAATTTTTAATTCGGCATGCACAAACACTAGCAAAACTTCTATTTTGAATCATTTATTAGTCAAATGTATAGAATAACTAAAAAAAAAAAAAAAAATTCCACAAGCAAATATCATTAAAACTCAGATCTTGTACTAAAATGTATTTTTTATGTAATCTTTAGTTTCTTGCATATAGTCAGTAATATCCAGAGAGAATACATTTTATTCTATATTATATTACCATAAACATACATTTTTTTGTAAGTTTATTAATTTGATATTTGTAGTTATCATTATATTCTAAAGATTATACAACCAATTATGTTTTAGTAAAAATAATGGTTTTTAAATGTTTTCTATTTTTTGAGAAAATCCTAGTGTGCCTTCATTTATATTCACGACTGTTCATTGATTTAAAATCTATATATATAAAAGAGCAGAGTCTGTGTGTCTGCTATAGAATCCTAGGCCGTTTCACCAAGCGGGACCAAATTTGGCACGGTTAATGTTTACGACCCGAGAAAGACAACGCCGCAAGCGATTTTACAAAATTCGCCCCCCAAGGGGGGGAGGGGGGGCAAAACGTAATTTCACAAAATCCTTCATATCTCAAACAAAAAAACAGATATCCGTAAAATTTTTGCTTTTAAATATAGCTAATACAAATGTCTAAAAATCGATTTCTGGAATTTTTGAAATTCGGTCCCCAAGGGGGGCGGGGGGGGGGGCAAAACGTGATTTCACATGCGTAAAACGTGATTTCGCATAATCCTATATATCTCAAACAAAAAAAAAAAGATATACGTGAAATTTTTACTCTAAAATATAGCTAATGCAACTATCTAAAAACCAATTTCTGGAATTTTAGAAATTCAGCCCCCAGGTGGGGCAGCAAGGGGGAGGGGCGGGGGGTATGGAGCAAAAGCAAATAGAAGTACAGTTAGGCCGTTCAAAATTGGTACAGATAAGTTTTAAAGGCCTGCAAGTCGAATGGGGATATTTTCGATTGTGTAAAGTTATTAGGAGGGGCAAGAAGGGGGGGGGGCAAAAAAATAAAAATAGTGTCAATCGTTCAAAATTGGTACGTACAGGTTTTCGATACTTACAAATCGATTGCGGATATTTTCGAATTTGTAAAATTATTAGGAGGGGCGGGAAGGGGGGGGGCTATGGGCAAAAACAAATAGAAATACAGATAGGCCGTTCAAAATTGGTACAGATAGGTTTTAGAGGCCTGCAAGTCGAATGGGGATATTTTCGAAAGTGTAAAGTTATTAGAAGGGCCGGGAAGGGAGGGCGGAGGGGCAGAAAATAAAATAAAATAGAGTTAGATCGTTCAAAATTGGTACATCGAGGTTTTCGATACCTACAAATCGATTGCGGATATTTTTGAATTTTTAAAATTATTGGGAGGGGAGGGAAGGGGGGAGGGAGCGGAGGGGCAAAAAAATAAAAATAGAGATTTCGCGCACGGGTCTACGCTGCCGAAGGCAGTGGGGACCCGGTGCGACAATTTCCCGATCAGAGTTTTTTTTTCTTTTTTTTCACATGATAAAAATTAATGCAATCTTGAGAATTCGTTAATTATAATGATTCATTTAAAAATAATGACCAGCGAAGCGGGCGTAGCCTGCTAGTTATAGATAAAACCCATTAGCGTTTTGCACCTTTTTGAAAGTACATGAAAATCAACTTTTCTATCGACGATATATTTTTGGGTTTTAAAAGATATTTGCTTAGTCTATACATTTGGCTAATAAATTATGCAAAAAAAAAAAAAAAAGTATTTATTTAACATAAATGCTCATATTTCATCAGATATTTATTATATTTATATTTTGATTGCAGTATGTTGTGTCTAATGTAGTGTGTCAAATTTTTAAAAGTTATATTGCTTTTGTTTTAAAACCTTACATGTTATAAACAAAGTATGAATGAAAATTTGTTGACGTTATCAAAAGGACCTTTAAATCTCCTTTAATATAAGTGTAATTCTCATATAAATTTATATCTATTGTTAAAAAAGTTTCATAATCATATAGTTTAACTAATTTCAAGCGTTATTTTTAACAGGGTGATCCCAAAGATTGTTTATTTTTGGGTAATTCGTGACTTGTCCCCTTTTACCCTTAGGGACAAAAATAATCACTGAAATCTATGTGGTATAACATGTTCTTTTTACCCCTAAAGTTTCAAGATAATCAATGAAGTATTTGTTTGATATTTGAATAAAACATCTACATAGCTTAGCTATTATCATCCATTATTAGGTTTTGTCCACAGATGAAATGATATAAAATTATTAATTTTAATTAAAGAAAACACTATTCAAAATTACAGATTGCTAATGATTATTACGAAAATTTACGAATTTTTCCTGTAAACGTTATTTCACTGATTGACAAACATAACACAAAGAATAAAAAAAAGGAGAAACTTTAATATAATTTTGCAATCATAAATGCAATCTTACTTTAACTGCGATCAGAAATTACACAAAATAAAAGCCTGGACTTATTCCTATGAGCGATTAGAAACCAATCAGAATCAAGGATTTTTGGAACAAAAAGCAAAAGCAAAAAACAAACTGAGCAGATTTTGTACAAAGTTTAGCTGCTGAAAATTCTCACTCTTGTCAAATAAACGGCAGTTCATGGAAACTCTTCATAAAGCTGTTTCCTTCTCCAACCATGACTTGAACGAAATAAAGGTGCTTTGAACGGATTAATCAAGACTTATTGTGTTCTTAGTCATAGACTTAGCCGTAGATAATTAGAGTTAATTAAGGCATATGCAATTTTTCCCATTAAATTATTAACGGGGAGCTTTAGAATCATTACAATAAATATGAAATCTCAATATTTACTTGAAACAAACTTATTAGAAGAATTGGTTACTAAAAAAAAAATATATATATATATATATATCTGGAGTGACTCCACTCGTCTTTTCGAGCATTGGGTAATAAATAAACAGTTGTATAAATAAATTAAAGTAAGCGAAGTCTAAGAAAAGGAAAGCAGAAAATTATAATAAAGTGTTTGAGTATTTTTCTCTATATATTATGTTGTTTAATTTAATGCTATTGCCCTTCAAATAATTTGAAGCATATAGATCACAATACCGTGTATAAAGAAATTTTGTTGTGTCCCCATAAAAATCTATATCAGACTCACAAAAATCTATAAAGTTATGATGGGCACCTATATCATGTATAAAAGTTTTCAGCTCAATCGGATAAGGCCTTTTGATACTATCACACTTAAAATAATTTAATCTGAAAAGCCATTGTGATAAAGAATTTTTCTTTGCGTCCCTGTAAAAAAAAACAAGTGATAAATTCTCCAAAACTAGTTTAGTTTGTGTGTGATCTGTAACATATATGTGAATTTTCAGCTCAATTGGCTAAGGTGTTTAGATGCTATCACACTTTAAAGAATTTGAGCCAATAGAAAATAATGTTAAAGAATTTTTCTTAGTGTCCCTGTAAAAGTCTATGAGTGCTAGATTCCCCAAACTCTATGAAGTTTGTACGACGGTGACCTATATTATGTGAATAAATTTTCAGCTTAATCGAATAATGCGTTTAGACGCTATCGCATTAAAAAATATTTGGGCCCATAGACCATAATGATAAAGAATTTTTCTTTGTGTCCCTGTGAAAAAACTATAAAAGCTAGATTCATTAATATTTATAAAGTTTTTGCGACGGTGACTTACAATATATGCATAAATTTACAGCTCACAAGAATAAGACGTTTAGATGCTATCACACGTAAAAAAAATTTGGGCCCATAGACCATAATGATAAAGAATTTTTCTTTGTATCCCTGTAAAAAAAACTATAAGTGCAAGATTCACCAAAATCAATAGGGTTTGTGCTATGGTGATCTAAAACATACGGGTTGGGGACAAAATCTCGCCTACAGAGATGAATGGAAAGCAAAAAGGAGTCTATAATTATTAACCCCTTCCGCTCCAGGCTAGCTGTAGTGTAAATACGTGAAATACCAGATTATAATTTTGAAATAATGCAATACATAACGAAGTAACGATGTGCATTTTGTTGTGAAGTAAATATATTTAATTACTGAAGGTAGTAAATATGAATACATATCAAAGTATTTCAACTATTTATAACAATGACTGCTGTAAGTGGTTCATCATCACTGTCATCGCTTGTTGTAAAGTCATCATTAGAATCTTCAAGTTCGTCATAATCGGAGATATAATCGCTATCCGAATCACTAGAATCAGACATTATTCACAGTTTCAAACACCGGCAAAACACACAAAATCGAGGAGCAAAAATTACACACAATCGCAGACACGAGAAATCACGAAACAACTGGCATAGCCAAAACTAATAGGTCACGCAGACTACTAATGCCATCTAGTTGTCAGTAATGAAAATACAATTTCAAAGTACCATATGACAAACAAAATAACTCTATCTGATACCACTACAACGTTGGGCTTATTGTATCGTATACTTTCTTTGGACGTATGCACGTACGTCCCTGGAGTGGAAGGGATTAATGTTGTAGTATAAAATTTCATAAAAACACATACCTTAGTCAGAACACTGACATACAGACAAACCCACCATAAAAAGTATTATAAATTTTGCTTAAAAGAGTTTTAAAACTATGTTTATTAATACTTCATAATAAATCTAAACCATGAAGTTAACATCAATTTAAAATTCAAAATATACAACCTTTTAATTTCTTCATGTTATTTCGGACTAGTTTCACTTGGAGCACCCCAGCTTGGTCTCCGATGGTACGATGCTTGAAGTAATAATTTCCAAAAGCCACAACTCAAATACACCACTTCAATTCTTTATGATCGCGGAGTTTCAAATAAAATTTAAAAAGTTGCCACAAAACACAATATAAACGTACCTATCAAACCAAACCCCAATATATTTCAGCTAATTAGAAGCGATAAAGATAAAATTGACCCTTTAGAAACCGCGGGAATATATAAAATACCATATACTAATAGTCAAGGTAAGGAAATGTGTTACATAGGAAAAACAAAAAGAAAAATTTAAATGCGTATTAAGGAACATAGCCACGATATAACCACCGGAAAAATAACTACTGCACTAACTCAGGTAAACAAAAACGATGAAATTAATATTAAATTCGAGCAAGTAAAAAAGTTGGCCAATTACCATAACCACGGTTATGCTGCTATCCGAGAATCCGTTGAAATTTTATCAAGTTTTAACAATTGCAATGGCAACGATGGGGCTTAACTCAACCAGCAATGGTGCCGAGTTTTTAAAAGAGAGGAAGGAGGCGTGAAACAGCAGTTTCGAACAACTTCAAGCACCGTACCATTGGAAACCAAGCTGGGGCTCCCCAAGCGAAACTAGTCCGAAATAACATGAAGAAATTAAAAGGTTGCATATTTTGAATTTTAAATTTATGTTTATTAATTTTGGCAAAATTAATCATAATGTATTCAGTCTTGCTTATCAATTTAAAAATTTTTAATTTAGATTTGTGAACAGTGATGTGCAATATTTTAAAAGTGTATTTTGAATGGTAAAAAGCAAATGATAAAGTAACTCAAATACAGATAAAATAATGAAATTCCACTCTATGATATATATATATATATATATTTCTTTATTTTAATTAATTAATTTATATTTATAAGGCCCTGTGTCCCCCCTCCAGAGATCACACGTAACATAAATTCAAATTTTTAAATAGATCATACATTTTTAATGTGACACTTTGTCCAGATCCCAAAACATACATACCAACTTTCAGCTCATTCGAACAGAGCGTTTAAACGCTATTGTGTTCACTCACATGCATACACACATACATCATATTAAAACAGTAAATATGAATTCAAAGGACCTAAAACGTGTAAAAACACCAAAATTTCAAACTCAGGTTTTTGACATGATTACAATACTTTCCTCACTATAGTGTTCAGAAATTTAAAAAATAAAATAAATAAATTCATTAATTCAAACATAAAATGTAGTTTTGGACAAACATTATAGGAGAAGTTATATATTATTTACATATACCGCATATTTCCGTGTATAAGCCGAGAATTTTTGGAAATTTTTCAGAAGCTGAAGAACGGGGGTCGGCTTATATACGAGTTCACAAATTCTAGCAAAAAAACGTACATTAGAAACAATGATTGAATGCATATATTTTACGCTTAAAAACTATATAAAGCAAAATAGAGATATTAAACCTGATTTTTAAATAATTATCACATATAAAACTCTTAAATTAGCAATTTTAAATTTATTTCTAGAGCAGCTCGATGTAGTCATGTGTGTTTACATTTCTTTTTTTTGACCTGCCGATAGCTGACGTCATCGGCAGATTTCACAAACGGAGTAACTTCTTGGTCTAATTCGGAAATAGTATAAGAGAAACTTAAAAAAACATTACTCCAAATCATATTTTTAATTTATACAATTAAATCATCTCTGTTTAAAATGTTTCTAGGCTTACACTATCAAAAGAAGTGGCAAATCTTTGTTTTTTTTATAGAAGTAATTTTTTGTTAAAGATTGCTTTGAGGCACTGATAAAAATACTCAAAAGTAGAAATATACAAAATAATTTAGATACGTCATTAAAAAAACCCAATGTAATCGGTCTTTAAACGGCTTATTTATGCAAACATCCATCAGTTGTGGCATCGATGTTAGGCCTCCCAGTATTACGGCGACTATCGATTTCAGCTGCCAGCACTTGTCCTTCACTGCGTGTGTGAGCGCATCTGTTCGATGACAGTGCTAGCCTCCCTTCTAATAGGGTTGTCACAGTTAAAACCGTTATTGCCGTTGGCGAACGTTTCATGTCATAGTTAAGCAAGGTAAGGAATTACATTGGATAAGCACACATTTCGCGCAATTTCATTGGACAGATTATCCTGAAAGTGTCTTATATTCGGGAATATATGGTATGTTGTCTATATTATTTATGTATATGCTGTCTATAATAATGTGACAGTTTGTAATTTAGACACACATAATAAAAATTCTATATCTGTATTATGTATCGAACCTACAAGTGGGTTTTATTGCTTCTCTGATCAATATATTTAAATAAATGTCTACAAATATAAACTTTGAAAAATAAATTCCATTGAAATTGATCAATCGACTTTCAAAGGAAAAATTGTAAATGAACTTCAGTTCTGGATTCTACTGTCATTGACAGCAATGAACCTCAAACTGGGTTCCCACTGCCATAGGCAGTGTCTTGATCGGATGCCCATTTGAATCATTTTAGGGGAAAAAATAGTTTTCAAGAAAGGAGGAAATTTTTAAATCAACCTCTATTCAGGTCTCCACTACCATCAAAGTATCTCTCCTGGACGCTTCATGCCAAGTATTTCTTTTACAATTAGTACATGGCAGACTCGGTGTGGATGTTGACCGCCTGCGGCAGCTCCTTATCTGGTCTTTCTCCAGCACGCGCTTTTCTGAAGAAACAAACTAATTTTGATTCAGGTGCCCAATTGTTATATTGTTTGTGAATCTGTTTAAATAGTTAGTTTAGATGAAGCAATATTATTCATTCAGAAATTCAGTTTGACGATGAAGAGTTGCTACTGAAGTGGAGTACTTAACAAACTCACAATTCTTGCAAGTAAATGGCCGTAGTTTGTGCTGATATGACAATAAACACAGAAAGTTTTGCTAACTTCAAATATTTTATTTGCTTTAAATTATGGCAAAATATTCCAATATTATTATCTAATTACAGAATGACAAAGAAATCATGATTTACAAAATATTCATGATAAAAAGTTATTCTTTAACGAGGATGGGGACACGGGGAGTACAGATAAAAAAAGCAAAACGTCTTTACATCACAGAAGCTGAAGAAAATGTGATCAAAGTTTGGCTCAGCTACTTCTCATCCAAAAACACAATATGATCGCTAAATTCAAATCTCAAAGAACCCATGAGCAACACCCAATTTTTTCAGTTACGCTGTGATCGGTATAATTTTTAAAAATACATTGGTGACCCTAATTTTAGCCAAAAATATCGCTGAAAGATCTTGGGAAAACGATAGATGTATGTTAGAAATCTAACCTCTGGAATTTTATTCACAATATATGCTTTTACTTGTTATGGTTTCATAAACCTTTGAGCCAATATGAACACATGATTTCATTTTTAAGAGTACATCTTGTTTTTTGCCAAAGTGCCAATGCCAGCAAAAATTTATTCTATTTTATTTTACTGAGATGAAAAGATTGACTATCCCAGCTCATTGTAAGAGAATTGCCACTTCTCTTTTTTTTTTTTTTTTTTTTTGCAAGAAAGAGAGAGAGAGAGATTAAAATAGATATTTCGCCCGCTGAGAAACTGCAGACTTGACTTGAAATACAACAAATGTTTTAGAATCACTCTGCATAAAAATGGGAAATTAATTAATTTTGAATATGTGATTTTTGATATTACACCAATGCCTTGCAACGTCTTCCTCGGGATTGCATACCACTCCTTCAAACCTACCTATCTTGGTTAAACATTTTAAGTGCCATCGTCATTAGATCTTGAAGATACTTCACTTAAATTTCTTGTATTTGTTTTTCATTATGCTTATAAAATACATACATACATATCAATCTTACTAAACACACCTATTAACATACAAACTAAATCCTTGAATTTTGTATTCAGAGGATCTCAGAACACGTAATTACAGCAAAAATCATCGTTGAAATTTGCCCTTCAGATAGTATTTTGTATGGGTAAGAGAAAATAATTATCCACAAGCAAATTTTTTGGAATTCGTAAAATTTAGTACAGCACTTTCATTAATTACATTTAAAAGAAAAATATGTTTTTGAATTTTGAGTAGCCCTGTACATTATCTAAATTACATTTTATATACACACTACATAATGTTCTTAAATTTAGCACAGAATGAAAAACTCATAATAAAAAACTTGAAATGCACTTCCAGCAATTTCCTAGAATAGTTTTAACATATCGCAATTCTTTTGTGTGGCCGTGGCCCTGTAAAGGAATGGTGTACATTTTCACACCATATTCTAAATACAGATAAAAATATGAGTTCATTTCATTTTCTTTTGTGCTGTTTAATGAAGTTAAATTGGACCTACTAGAAATTTTGCCCGTAGACGTATGTCATTTAAATTATCTTTAATGCCCCTGTAGACAAATTAGTAGTTTGAATTTAACCGAAAATTTCAAGTAGCGTTTCCATATGGACAGATTCTGGGTTTGAACTTCGTGTTTATACTTGTTCTTAAGTTATGGTGATAACAGATATACAGACAGACACAGAGACCAAATGTTAAAAATTTTCTTGGAATCAGTTGGGCTCTAAATGTGTAAAAATAAAAATCTGTTTCAAATATTCCACCCAAAAAATACTTTCTCTACCATACATGGGTAAGAGGGAGTAAAAAGATTTGGTGCTTTTTAAAAACTGGGAAAAAATATTTGCAGAAAATTTGAATGAACATTTTTTTTTCTGTCTTCAAAAATACAATAAATTTTGCTATTTGCTTCAATCTATGATAATCGAATTGTGAGGCCCCTTACTTTTGAGAGGACAACTCCCCCCCCCCCCCCAACCTGGAGGTGTGTGGAAGGCGGTCACTACAGCTTTGGTGGTCGTTTTATTTTAGTGGACAAAACTTATGGCAGGACTATATATATTTCAGAGAGAGATGTCCATATAAAAGAAAAAATGAATATACCTGGTCCATTTAAATCTAAATGGAAAAGTCTTAAATAAAACGAGACCAACAAATGGTAAAAATACACTTTATTTGACATACAAAAACTTAGAAAAAAAAAAAAAAAAAAGTAGTATTTTTACACAATTGCACAAATATACATGTATTTGCATGAAAAAGTGAACTACGAATAGATAAGGATACATACTAACTTATGTTTGCAGGTTTATCACTACAAAAATGTAAATAAAAAAATAAAACAAAAAATATACAATAAAACAGACAACAGCAAATCTAATAAAGTAATTTTGATATACTGAAGTGAAAGTAAAATCTATATTTTAAAATTTTAAAAATTAAAGGAATTATACAATAATTAAGTTCATATAAAGCTGTATTTTAAAGTTATAATAACATTTATATTATCCAAGAATAGTAAAGTGTCATTAATAAAGGACAGAATTTATAACTGAAATTAAACAGTAAAAAGATCTAGGCACTTTTAGTAAAAAAAATATTCTTGAAAATAAATTTTTAAAAAGGTAAATTTTGCATAGCTACTTGAAGAAAGAAAGAAACAAAGAATGAAAAATCTATTAGATATTTTTGCAAAGGGGAAAAAGATAGAGAATATGCAGATATGCAATATAATTTTTACTTTTTGATATAAATGAAGAGTTCATTTTATTTGTAAAAAAAAAAAACATCATGTGTATACAAATGCATAAATGATAGACCTGGTTGATACCTGAATTTCAATGATATATTATCAGCTTAACATACAAGATCATGACATTCTGTTACCAAATTTAATGTCTAGAGAAATAAACAGAAGAATAACTAACAATATTGTTTCTACATATTTATTAACATTAGATATATGTATATAAACTGCAACACTGCATATATTAACTAGCATTAACTTTGATTTTAAGAAGCACTAAAAAAAGATCTACCCGGTAAACAGAACAGTAATAAGATACAATTAGTTATTTTGAAACAAAACACTTTTTTCATTATAAATTATGATTTAGGAAATTTAAGCTTTTACACCAGGAACTGTAAAACATATTAAATTTAATCTTAAAATTAAGTACTTTAAATAACAAATTTTAGCTTTATACCATAAAATGTTACAAAGGCACAGAGTTGTGAAAAGGAATTAAAAGAATCAAAGTTCAGAAATATTTATGGTTGAAATTATGAGAAATGCAAAATAAATAAATAATTGGAACAAAGATTTAAATAAAGAAAAAAGTTTGTAAATAATTAAATTCAGATCTTTATTATTATGTGCAAGTTATTTGATTGACATATACTGGCATTTTTATCAGTTGATTTATGCATGGGCATGTAAGATAATACAACATCTCCTATTTCATACATACATACAAATTACATATATAATTTTTTGTTAAAATTTTTGGCTACTTATTTTAGAGAAAGGCTTACTGTTATGCATTTTTATGATATAAAATTGTATACTAGAATTAAACCTGAGAACTATCATTTCACTGCTAATCAGCAAAATCAATTCTTTTTTAAAAGCCAAATCATGATATGTGTAAAAAGTTTAAATATAAAATTGTCAAAATATGGGACCATTTTACTGCTAAATCTGATAATTTACATTTAATTGCTTATCAAAGCCACTTTCCAAAATATACGATATTTATTTAACCATAAAAACTTCTTAACACAGCATAAAGAGAAGCACTACGGGTTTCAAAAAGACATGGTGTTTCTTCCTCAGATGCAGAAAACATACACCTTGGAGACAAAAGCAAGACTGGAATGTCCCTTTATTTTATGGTGTGTTGAGAAGTTTTTATGGTTAAATATTTATTTTACACCAGTTCTTTAATTTATAAATGTGACATTTAGAGAGATATCCAAAATTTGGACATTCGTGATGGAAATCTGGAGACTAAATTGAAAAAAAAAAAAAAAGGAACCTTGATTCTCTGGGTAAAATCAAGAGACTTAGAGTCTCTTTGTTTATTGTTCTTTTACAGATAAGCATGAACAAGTCTATTTATCAAGAAACTGATATATTCCTTGTTGATTCTTTATCAAACATATAAAATATTTTTGATAAGTTGTTGATACTTATTTATTTTTTGGTATGAACAGACTTGCTTATAAATTATTTATCAGCGCCTATCTTACAATCAAATAAAATTCAAGAGGTAGAAAACTGTACCTAAGAAAGTGCATAAAAGTAAAGCCTAGAAGATTATGTAGTTGAAATTTAATTTATGTATCATATAGATACAGAAATAATATAATCATATACTATTAAATAAATTTATAAAATTTTAATAATATGAAAGTTCATGTATTTTTGACAATATTCCTACACTTTAATGTTTAATCACTTGACTGGTCACTATAATATGTAGAAGGTTCAGTTTCCCTAGAGTTATCTTGGGATAGCCAGAAAAGTACCAAAACTGTAAACTGCTTTTGGTATTCAGAAATTTTTATTCATAAACTCATCAACCGTGAAATTATCAACTGCTTTTGGTAGTTTAAAATTGTATAGCTTAACAACACTTAGTTGTCATAAAAAAAAAAAAAAAAAAACCTTAAATAATAAAATCTTCATACAATTAAAAAAAATAATTCCCCTCCTTCACACTATAATTTCTAATTCTATAGTGTAACATGCTCAGTAACTTTGGGCTTACCAAGTGCTTCTTAGTTTTTATAAATGCATTATATTACACAATAATGAGTAAATTGAAAGAGTATTTATACAGCACCTATCTTAAGGCACCGTAACACTTTAAAACAGTAAAAAATAAATATATAACTTATTTTTAAAGAAATCTAGATTTGAAAATATTTTTAAAGGGTATTTTTTCATATAATTGATATAGTTAAGATTAGGTATTATAAAAGTTAAAAAAAATATTTTATACATAATTTCATTAAGTAACTGTTTGATTTCTTTTTTTTTTTTTTTTTTTAATTATCGTATGAGAGTGTGAGAAAAAGGAAAAAATGCAGAAATATTTAAAATTTTATGTTTGATGGGTTAAAATTTCATGAAAAACTGTTTAATGAAATAACTACTAGCACATTATATAGAGTTTGGCTTTTAAGGTTAGGCAACATAAATAACTTAATATCCTAACAAATGTCCGATGAGTTCAAATAAATTTAGATAATCGTACATTATATTAAAACAGGATAAGAACTCTATTTTTGAAAATAAATTATCAATGCTTTCAACATTAACAAATGTAGAAAGAAACAAATATTTATATGTATTTAATGCTTTTACATCAAATATTCCTTTTTATTTTACTCAGAAAAGAAAAAGAATTATTTTTTAAGTATCTCCATCAAATATTACACTGAATAGTCTAATCTGAATGATGCTAAAATGTATAAATGTTTTATGAAGTTTTTTTATTTACAATATATCGATTTTAACTAATAAAATTAAGAATTAAAAATACTTTAAATACAAGATGCCAGCATCTAAATGTGTATAATTTAATCTAAAAATTTGAGTGATATTTAAATCAACTATTACCAAAGATAAAAAAAAAAAAAAAAAAAAAAATCTTTACCTATATTATAGTTGAAAACTAATAAGCTGATATAAGTAAATCTGAAAAAACTAATATTATTGAAATTGAATATTCAAAAAAATTAACTTAAAAAATTATCAATCATAAATTTTTCTTTTTAAGAAAACATTCCAAGACAAAATCATTATTATTATTATTATTATTATTTTTCAAATACCATAAAACACATTACATATAATGCATAAAAACTTATTTCATAAATAAAGTTTATTTTTTTTATTTTTTTTTAACAACATACATTTTACAATTTATTGAAGTAAAACCAGCAACATATTTCAATCAAACTTCGACCACACAGTAACCATGGTAATTACTAGTAAGTCTTTTTAGGTATTAGATTTTAATAAAATAAGTTTAAATGACCATTTATATTGTTAAAAGTTTTAACAATGTAAGTTTCAGTGCAATATATGATAACAGGCCATTAACAAAGATTTTCTTTATAAAAGCATTTTTTTTTTTCTTTTTTTTTTTTTAAACTTTCTTGCAAAATTGATAATAAAGTTTTTTTTTTTTTTTTTTTTTTTAAGGAACAGACACTTTATATAATTGACTATTTATAAAGCCTTTATAGATTTTTTGGACAGCAATGAATTTTGTCACCATTATTATTATTATTTTTTTTTTTAAGTAGAAATTATAAACTTGAATAGGTTTAGGGAGAAATATTTTTGGTACTTGTCTGTTTTTTTTTTCCCCTCCAAGGTGGTTAACATTTGTAATGATTGAAAATCAATGACTATTTTTTTTATCACTTTTTTAAAAACTCCTCAAAAATTTTTTCACAAAATTTCATGACATTACTGAACAATTTAGGAGAGCTTAGATATAAAAATATTTAATCTCATTATTTTAATTAACTATGTTATCACCTTTATGGCCTTTTGCAAGGCATTTTCGACTCATTAACATGGCTGTCTTCAGTATGGCTAGTGGCTTCTAATTTTAGCTGTACCCGTTAGATATCTTGCTTCTTTCGCTTCAGTTTGTCTATTGTTAGTTGCCAGTTTTGGGCAATTATGATATATTCACAGTCATTTAATGCAATAGAGAAGGTTATAATTCCTTGGGCTTCGTGTTTAAGGGCATAGGAGAGTGAGTTATAATTAGCTATTTTTTGGATAGTTATTGCATTAACGCTAATGGGGTTATTTATATTAGTTTTGGAAAAAACTGCAGAAGGTTCATCAAATCTTAAGTCAGCAAGATGTTCTTTCTCATAGTTCTTTACTTTTCTTTCAGTCATTTCAACGTAAAATACTTTTTTATTGTCCATGAACTTGAAATTGATTTTGTAAATACAAACGGCTTCTTTAGAGTCAATTAGATCTTTTTTTTTTTGCACATACATAAAAAAAGATCTAATACTTAATAGATTTTAAAGAAACCGCTGGTATTTACAAAATCAGTTTAAAGTTCATGGATAATAAAAAAGCATCTTTCATACAAATGACTAAAAGAAAAACAAGAATGAAAAAAAGAAAAAAATTTGCTCACCTAAGTTTTATAAACTGTCTACAGCTTTTTCCAAAACTAATATAAATAACCTTGTTAACATTAATTCTATAACCACCCAAAAAACAGCTAATTATAACTCACACTCTTATACCCTTGAAATTGTAACCAGCCCTACTGCAATAAATTATTGTGAGCATACTATAATTCTCCAAAACTGACAAGCAATAATAATCGAATTGAAGCGAAAGGAGGAACAGAAGAAAGATATTTACTGGAAGTGAGAAATATCTAATTAAAAACTAGTAGCTATACTGAAGATGACCATGTTAATCAGTCAAAAATGCTTTGTGAAAGGCCATTAGGTATTGACATAGTTAATTAAAATAATTAAATTAAGCCTTATTAATTAATTATTCATCTATTTAATTTCATTCTAATTTTAAATTTCATTCTAATTTTAAATTTCATTGTAATATTATATTTCATCACATTGTACTTGGAAAATCTCAAAAAATTATATTCACTGAATAAGAATATATATTTTTAGTTTGTAGTACACTTAATATATAACCAACGTATATTATTAAGCATGAGGTTATAACTGAATGAGCCAAAAAATAAACATTAAGTAGAAAAAGTTATATTAAATATATATAAAATTCTTAAATAAATGTTACTAAAACAAAATGATGATGAACTTTAGATATACTAATTTAGTTTCTGATGCAGCTATTTAATTCAAATATGAAAATCATCAATTTCTGACAAACTCAATTTTAGGAATATTCCAATGATATGTGTATATGTGCGTTAAACAAAACAACAACAAACAACAAAAAAAGTACAAGTGTTTTTAATTTATAACTGACATACCATATAGTGTAACTTCTGAAAATACAAATGACACACTTTATTATCTAGGAAGCATCAAAATATAACAAAAACTTAACTTTGATACATTCGCACCATTTAATAAAAATGCCGGCAGTCAAAATGAGAGTAAAAAAGGAATTTAGTACGTGAAACTTATTGAAACATAAGAGTTAGAGTATCATATCTAAAAAAATAAAAATAAAATACAAATATGTGTTTTTACAAAACAGCTGTCACATATTTCTTGTATTAAAGTTTTCATGAATAACTGGATTCTTGCAGCAAAATCGGTTCATCGATCTAAATGTGAAAATAAAATAATATATACATACATATATTATAATTATATTTAAATCCAAATGCAATATGCTTTAAATCAAGATTTTAATCAGACGATAAAAAAAAAAAAAAAAAATCAAATTAAAATTAAACATTTATAAAAATTAGCAGAGCATACAAAGTTACAGTTTTACTTCTTTTTAAATACTTATCTTCTGTTTAAGCAAATTAATAACTAATTCAGTGTGTCTACTAACTTGAAAGAAAAATAAAATGCAAAATCTCAAATTTTCCTCACCTATTTCACATTGACATAACCAATGTCTTTTTTAAACTGATGAACTGATAAGCTTTAAAAACCATCAATTTTGATGATATTTTTAAATTAAAATAACACTTTTAAAATTATTTTAAATCCCATAACTATAAAAATTATTATTGTAAGCAAAATATCTTTTATTTAATCAGGAGTCAGTTTAGGTTTATAGTTTTGTAAAAATTGTTATGTAAAATCTTTCATTTTAGTAGCCACTTCAATGTAATTGTGTAATATCAAGTTTACAGTATTTCATTGAATAAAGTAATAGTATTTCATTACATACAGGTATAATTATTCGAAATAATACTGATAACCTGGGAAAAATTTTGTATAAATTATTTTTACAAAAACAAATTTTATGAAGAGGCAGCAGGGTTCCAATTTTTGCCTGGATCTGCCTCTGATAATAGAAGGAAAATATCATTTTCAACATATTTAAATTTTTTTTGTATGTTTTTGTACACAAACTATTTGTTTGATCATAATAATATTCCACATTTAAGCACCATGTGACATAGGTTTAGAATACCAAATTTAGACTTTCTATTACTATCTATATGAGTTATGCTGATAACAGACAAACAGTTCAATCATTATAAAACTGATTTTCAGATTCATGGGATCTCAAATATGTAATTTATGTGAAGAATCAGTTTAGAAAATTCACCCTCCCCCCCCCCCCCAAAAAAAAAAAAAAAAAAAAAACATAAATATGTAAATGAAATAAGAAACAGCCAATATCAAATGAGTGTTTGCTTTGACCTTGACAAGTGAAGGGGGAAGAAAAATGCAAACAATGGTTGAAGAAACGGGATCTTCAAAATAGTAGACATTTTGGAAAGGTGGAATTTGCCCCATAAGTGGGGATATGTACTATTCAAAAGTTTAAAAACACTGTGTAAAAAAAAAAAAAAAAAAAAGCATGTGATATTCAGATGAGTTGGTTATGGAAGTTTTACTGTATTTATTTTTTCTTAACACCAATTTAAAATTCCAAAGACAATTGAAAGACAAGGTATGATTTACAACATATTTAAATGTTAAAAATGTATATTCAAAATACAATTAAAACATTGATTAAAATCCCCAAAGAAAAAAAAAAAGAAAGAAAAATTACATTACTTGTATAAATTGTAAAACACTTTCCAACTGTATTGATCCATACTTTAACTTTCAATGTAATTTGCCTGTAATGTAATATCTTAAAGTTACGGATGCACCGAATAGCAGTTTTGGCCGAACACTGAATATTCAGCCAACCAAATACTAACTATTCAGCTGAATACCGAATATCCTTCAAACTAAATAGTAACTATTCAGCCGGCTGACTTACTCCTATATTCAGGTGTCAATCACATAATTTTTTGCAACCTTTTTTGGTAATAGCATTTACATTTAGTAATATTTTATTTATTTTTTAATATGAAAAATATTATAAAAAACTACTATTCAGAAACAGTGGTTTATATAAATATAGAAAAATATTAGAAAATATTACTAAACATAAATAGTGGTGTAATGCTGAATTAACAGTCAAAGAAAATTATTACTCTTAGGTTTCTAAATAGACATATAAAATTTCTTATATAACAATATTTTCTCACACCCCATCCAAAGAAAAAAAAAATAATAATGCAACCCAGAAATGCAGTATTTGAGAAAAATCAATTTAAAAGTAATAACCCATTGGCCAACTTGAATTAAAATTGACACAAATGCCGCTCACTTTCATTTGAGTAAATTGTGGGATAGAGATGCGACGCTTTTCATGCATGTTGGGGCTTTTTATATGCATTTTTCAATAACAAATTCAAAATTACTATTTCATGAATTGTGTCATTTTTTTCCTGCCAGATTTAGATGTGATCTTTGTTTGATCTCTTGAAGTTTCCTAGATGGCGACATCATGTAAATTATGTAGGATTTTTCTTATTTTACTTTACTTTAGAAACATATGTCATTATACTGTCATAATGATAAGACAACTTTTGTTAGATATTATTATTTGTTATATTAATGTATCTAATAATTAATTTTCTTTAATGTTACTTGAAACTAGATAAAACAATTGTTTTCATTTAAATATAATCTATTTCTTAATTACTCTGAAAAATCTTAATGATAATTAAAAATAACAGAATTTTTTCAAGTGATTAAAAATTTTAAAAAATTGAATTGTTATATGTTCAACTAGCTGAATAGTAGCAGAATAATTTGATATTCGGCCTAGCCAAATAGTTTTAGATTCGGCCAAACCGAATATTCGGAAGTATGGCCAAATACCGAATAGATACCGGATATTCAGTGCATCCCTACTTAGTTTTTTTTTTTTTTTTTTAATTATTATTATGGAAAAAGAAATCTTACAAAAGCTATCTTTATTCCATTATTTTTAAATATAAAGTATAAAATAGATTGTTTTTAAGTAACATTGTTCATTGTTTAAATACTGCAACTGCACTATATAGCAACGATGTCGTTTATGCGCTATAGCATGTAAATTACGCGAAAAATCAAAGGCAGGATGTGAAAAATTTATTATAGCGGGTACCAGAGGACGTGTAATTCTTAAAAAAAAAAAAAAAAAAAATCAAAGTAGAAGGGGAAAAAAAAAAAAAGCAAATTTTAAAATATATTTCCTGTTTAAAATTGATATTCTCCTTATATTTTTAAAGCATTCTGCTCTGAAGAACAAAGAAAAAAAAAAAAAAAAAACTTTAAAACTCCATTTTACCATAAAGGAAAAAGAAAGCTTTTGCAGATGTGATATTTTCGTTCTCGGCAGGGGCCGATATCTGGAAAATTCTGATAACCAAAATCAGGCCATTCCCACGATAGCCAGATAATAGATCCTGTACTGTATTTGAAGTGGAATGTGTAACTAAATTTTGTAATCAATCCGCTTATCTTATTAAAACTCCTCCTTTCTTTAAAAAAAAAAAAAAACTTTCTCTCATTTTATTTCCTTAATGCTGATAATTTCAAGGACTTTTTAAAATGTTTTCTAGTTTAAAATAATAATAATAATAATAATAATTAGTTATAATACTATATTTTCTGGTTCTACAGCACATTGAGCTAAATGTTTTTATTTGTTTCTTAACAGCAACCACCACCTACATAATATTAATTTTAAGACAATCTCAAAACAAGCTGGTTAAAAATTCATAATAAAAAAACTATTTTTCATCTACAATAAGATAAAATTTCAATTTATATCTTTAATATATAAATTAATTTATGTGGGGACCCATTTTTTTAAAAAAGGACTTAGATTTTTTGAACTCATGGGACCCAAGGACCCAGGATTTTGAAAGCCTAGCAGCAACACTGATATAGTATATAAAAATTATACCTATTTATCTATCTGAAAATGCACTTTGAGCAAGTTTCACTTCTATTCTTTAAATAAATATTTTTATGTAGCTTTAGTAATCTATTATTGCTAACCATGCCATAATAAATAATAGAAACCATTTTCAATGCAAAAAATTCTATAGTATATATGAATATCAGATCTATTTCACCATTTTCAGGCACAATGAAAGCATTTATAGACATTGGATCATGAGTAGACAAATTAAAGTCAAATATTTTAACTTTGGGAAGTGTTAAATAAAAATACAGTTTCATTTATGCTAAATAATTATATCTCTATTCTTAAAAAAAAAAAAACTACTTTTGCTAATATGTTTTAATTTATAGTGTCTCTCACTTTCTCGGGTTATACAGTATAAACTGTTTCACATAAAAACATGGACTTAGCCAAAGATATTTCATTTAATTTAAGACATTTTAATAAAATATTTCAATCAGAAGATTTTCTATATATATTTACTTAATGGAATTACCTTTTTAATGAAGAGGAAGTTTTGTTTCTTCATTCACTTACCTTATAGAACGATAGAAAATGTAGGCACTTCTCTCTAGTCAAGAGCTGTCAAAATAAAAATTGATGATACCCATAAAAAGAAGAAAAAAGGGGGAGATAGTTGAACAAGGGATGTATTTTTAAGACAATAATCCCAACAGTTTAGAAAAATGTAGTATCTTGCTTAGTCAAGTATTATAGCTACTTGTGATATTTTTCACATGATGGACTTAACTGCAATTGAATATGGAGGCGCAAAAGAAATTTGACCAAATTTAATATTATCTTCATTACAGTATATACAAATACAGTAACACTTTGACTTTAGTCACTAAAAATTAAAAATAATTATAGCCAAGTACACACTATAGTTGTGATATTTAATAATTATAATAGCATATGAGTGTAAATTTTTACATGGCTATTTTATTTATGAATACCTAGAGTAAGGGGATGTGAAGCCCCTCTCCCCCCCCCCCATAGAGTTTGGTTATTGGAAAAGAGTTGGTAGCAAAGTAAGCTGGGGTCGGAGCCCCCTATTATAGTATAAAAAATCACTAACCCAATATATAAACATGTGCATTTCCTGCTAGGTTTTATTTATATTATAAATATATATTTTAATTAAAAATATTGTGAATTAAATAAGTACCCTCTAAAAAACACAGATTATATTTTTGTCAACAGCCTTGGAAGCTCAGAAAGAAATCCTACTTACAGTTTAATACAGGGGTGAAAGTCAGAGGTCTAAAAAAAATACTAACTTGAAAAAACAGAAAAAATAAAAATTAAATATACAACCAAAATTTTTTCTTTTTATTTAGTAATGCAAAATACGTATATTTTGAAAAACTTAAAATTTATTAGTATTACCTGGTCAGGTACCTTTGGTTACTTACCTTGAAGGTCAGGTTTACATTTTTTTTTTTTAAATCGGTGGGTCTACCAACAAAATATTTTTCTTTAAGGAATTTCGTTTATGCTCTTTCTTTTTATGAATTTAACTTTTTGAATGCAGATTGGATGGCACTGTCTTACTCCACAGTAATTTAATGCAAAATGACTCGCAACATGAGTTTAATTACAATTTACATAAATACTGACATTTAAAACTTTATTGTAAAAATTACTTGTCTTCCAATGTATATTTGCTTTTTTAATTTTTTATGGATTTTTTTTTAAAGTACGCATTTGAAATTTTGTTATATTATACAAAAAAGTTTTGTTTATAATTAGATGAACAAACTTGTGATTTTTTTTAGTGATATTTAATTCTCTGAAAAATTTGTTCAAATACATAACTGTATTCTGTGTAATAGAATTAACTCAGTTTCTTTATCCAATTTTACAATATTTTATTGCAGGCTGTGTTGCAGGTCAGAAGCTGCGGGTTTGGACCTGGAAAATACAGTGGAACCTGTAAAAATGACCACCTTGGTAAAGTGACCACCTGACTAAAGTGACCATTTTCCAATTTTAAAGAGACTTTATAAAGTGACCACCTGCATATAGTGACCATTTTAGCCGGTCCCTAGGGTGGTCACTTTAGACAGGTTCCACTGTATATTGTAGTTTGAGTCATTTTGTGGATTGGGTGCGGGTCAATTTACTTGCACCATTTAGAACTCTAATGGAATGCTCTCTGTGAAGGTCTCTGACAGAGGTTCTAGACTATATTCACACAAGTTTTAGAGAAAATCAAAGAAAACTCTAAACAGATAGGGTGAAGAGCATAAGCTGTTCTCATATCTGGCAATACCAAGCTACACGCTCTGAAAACCAGAATTATGTATGCTGTATTTTTATTCTATAAATGAAACTTATGATCTCTAAGCTAAAGAACTTAGATTTCATTGAATTTAAACTTCTAGAAAAACACAATACACACTACTTTTAATTTTATGGGAGGGGAGGGTATTCACTAATTTACGTGCATGTATAAAATCAAAAGCTTTTTAAAACTGGTGTTATTAAAGTTTTTTTTTTCTCTCTCTCTCAATTTCCTTTTTAATGACAGTTTTTTCCCCCTTTAACCCTTTGACAGCCTTTCAAAAAGGCAAAGTTGTAATTTTGTTTCCACTGGACAGTTATTTTTATGTACTAAAATAATACTTAATTCAACATTAAAAATGTGACTTAATATAATTACAGGGTGGGGCAATTGAAGTGTAACACCGAAATTAATGTTGTATATAAATATATATATATATATTTTTTTTTTTGAAAACTTTTTTCTTTTAAAATGACCTTACGTTTGAAGGATCATACAAACAAATTTTTCAAAATAACCTCTTATTTTTAATTCACCCCTTAACTGCCCCAGGCATATATATATATATATGTTTTTCTGAAGTACGATACTTTGCATTTTACTTCTACCAGTGAGACTACTGACACAGCTTGACAATGCAATAAAATAATCTTGAAAGCAATTTTGACTATGCTTTCGAAAGATTTATTCATTTCAGAGTTGAAAGAGAACAATGGCACTTTGAAGTGATTCTCGTAAATTTTCCTTGGCAGGTCCTCAACAGGTTAATAATTTAAAATGCTCATCTGTACTTTCCTCTGTGGCATGCATCATGTCTTGCAGAATTTCGTTCCATACTTTTGATAAAGTTTTTTAAGTTTATTCTAAACTGTTGTATCTAGAAGAACAGATTCTGTTCTCCAATATACCCCACAGTAAATAATCTAATTGATTGAGATCAGGGATATAAGGGGGTCATTTGGTTGCCTTTATAAATGAAGGAACATTTTTCTCCAATCATACTTGGGTAGTACATGCTTTATGTGAGGATGCAGAGTCTTTTTGAAAGGTGAAAGTCATTTTTTGAAAACGAGATTATGCCAATGGCATTAAACAACCTTCCAAGATTAATTCTTGGAACTTTTGAGAATTAGTTTTTATACCTTCAGATACAAAAACAGGAGGGATACGATCAGTGGCAGTTACTCCAGCTCAAACCATAATAGAAGCAGTTTTTTGCATTCTGCTGACTTGTAACTGGTCTGGATCTATAAGGATTTTGTTCTTGACCAAACTCTATCCTTTTTGTTTATTGACATGTTGTTCAACAGTGAATAATTTCTCATATGAGAACACACTGTTTTTCAATTTATTATGCGTAAGCCTCTGCTTCAGTGCTCTAGTTTTCTTTTGCTGAATATTTAGAAAATGAGCAGTATATTTTTTATATGGCCATGTATTAAATTTATTTTTAAGAATTCATCTGACTCTTCTCGGTGAAATAACCATCTCAGCAGCCATTTCCTTTGCACTCCAGCATTGAATTCTCTTCAATTTTTCTCACATTTTCTTCACGTACACTGCAGTCACAGCTATAGACTGCCCCCATGTCTTTTTTTTACAGATCCAAGCTTTGTATATCTTTTTCTTGTTCCATGAAAACATCCAAATTCTGTTGGTGTTTGCATATTAATTTTTTTTTAACTCACATGGTCTTTTTCCCAAAGAATAAAGCATTATTATCTTCTGCCTTTTTTCATTCATGTTTCAAATGTGTTGTTATACTGCAAAAGAATTTCTTTCAAAGAATTTTCCTTGCTATAAAAGAGTGCAGCTTCAATATAAATTAATATGATCCTATTAAGAGAAAAATACAAATTATATTTTATTAAAAACAACAGTGTTTCGCATTTCAATTGCCCCACCCTCTATATTACTTATGGCTATTATCCATGATCTTTAAACTTTCAAAACTAACCAAAAATACATAATTATATAATTTTTAATTATACTTATATTGTGGATAAAACACAGTTTAGTGGCCGGATATATCTGTCAGTGGCGGTCACAGACAGTTAAATTCAGATCCATCTTATCTCTCTACTTTTAACATAATTTTTGTAAAACCCAGACACATTAAATGATTAATTCTACAGCTATAATATTTTTCATTGCATCATTCAGTAAAGCATGGATTACTTTTCCTATTGTTGGATAGTAAAATAAGGTAAGATAATTTGTCAGTTTGTGTTATGCATAATGAATGCACAATATACAATTTTTACAAACACAAATTGGGCCTAAGAAATTGGCAAGGCTTATTAGTTTAGAAAAATTAATTTAAGATTGTAATATAAACAATTAATATTCTATTTAGCATACTTTTATATTTATAAAAAAGAAAAAGTTTAGGAATAATTAGACCAAAAATACTGACTTTACTGACTAAATTCTTAAAGCACTGACCAATATGAAAAACTGATTTTTACTGACCATTTTCACCCCTGAAAGTTATTTTGCTTCAAGTCTAATGACTTTTCAGCCTTAAATTTTTGATATTCATCTTCATAATGAAGATATTTACTCTTCGAATCTCTTCTTTATTCAGAACCTTAGAAATTTAAACAAAAACAAATGTCAGAAAATTCTGTTTATATAACATAACTCAAACACAGTATTTTTATATATCTCAGAAACAAAAAATGTCCCACTTCAACAAGAAATGAAAAACATTTTATTTGGCTTAAAATTTTTAGATGAATTACGTGTTATAAATGAGAAAGAAACAAAAATAACAGTGACTTTAACATTAAGTGACATCAATAAAATATATACACATCAATGGAACTGTGCTTAAGTAATAATAATAATTAAAAAAAAAAAAAAAAAGGCTTCAAAAGTTACATATCTGCAAGATAAATGGTGATGATATTTAATAATGCACAGAAGCAGGAAGTCCAACAGTCTATCAGTAGCATTTGTACTTACAGGGAGAATAAGATCGAGAGTAGGACCTTGAGTAATCATCATGCCTGCCATAGTAGGGTGAAGGAGAATGCCTTCTATAACCATCTCTACGTCCATATTTTGAGCTAAAATAAAGGATAAAATAAAATAAACACATTTTAAATATACAAGAGAAAATTTTAATCTATCCTTAAAAACAAGAATGTTTTCAAATATATTTTACACTATGTACATCTTATCATAACTAATCTTACTCATCAGAGAACCTTTACATTTTATTTTCTTTACACTTCTAATATTTATTAAGGTAAAAGCACCAGTAGTGGACACTTTTGAATTTAAACTTGGAAAATAAGCTTTCTAATCCTTCTGAAGGTTCGAGCAATGATCAGGAAGGAAGTTATAGTCCTCTACTACTAATGTCTATAACTACAAATAAATCCGGCCATCCGTTTTAAAATAATATTAGTTTAACTAAAAAAATATGCACTTTTTGTGATTATGCATTTTGTTCTTATCATTTTGAATAAGGAAATAAAATTTTGTTTGGCTTGCCTGTGCTTATTTTTAACTGATTTCTTCTACCTTTTGCTTTAGTAGGACTAAAATAACTATGCAGAATTCATTTATTGGGCTGCTTTTTAAATCTTGTATTAACATATAGTACTTTTATGGGTGTCCACTACAGGTACCAAAAAATGCCATCATGACCAGTAGTGGACAGCCCTGTCCACTACTGGCTCATCTGACTTTTAAGGTCAGATCCAGTAGTGGACATAGCTCTATAATTTCCCAAATTTAGGGTTGAGTTGAGTGTATTTAACGTTGCATGAAAGCTATACATTGAGCAATTGGCTATGATCTGGGACTCACTCCTAGGAGTGGTAAGGAGGCAGCAAAATTATTCGAGTGAACAGTGCGACGGATTGTGGGACATAACATTAAAAATCAACTCTCAAAATAATTCTTGACCTTTCAAAGACAAAATAGATACCCTAGACAAATTATTCCCAAAATATAACAAGCGCCCGTCTTCCTTTGCGAATCCTTCGACAAAAACAAGATCCCACCAGTTTTTTTTATGAAGTCCGTCATATCCATGCACTTAATTTACAGGCCCTGCTGTGAAGATATGTGCTTCAGATGTATTTTTTTCAGCATGGATATTTTGCATCAAGGTATGTAGTTTAGATTTTCATGCATTAATAAATTTTCTTTTCCATATTTATTTTATAACATTAGATCAAATTTGTGTTAAAAATTGTTTTAAATTTAGTCAAAATTTTGATATTCGCCAAAACTTTAGTACATCTTTGTACACGCCGATTCTAGTTATGTTTTATTTCTCGTTTCTTGTAGTTTTTATATAGGTAAATTTTATCTGCAGCCATTTGCATCTTAAGAAGATATTTATTATTGATTCATTCTAATATTTATTTTTATTATTTATTATTTATTTTTAATTTTTGTTAGTGAAAAAAGTGAATCTGTATGTTGTATTGGAAGAAAATAAATGAAATAATTTTGTCAAATAAAAATATATGCTATATTATATAGTAATTATAATTGCAATCTAAATTTGCATCTACAGTCGGCCGAAAAATTATTCGAGCACTAGACAAAATTCCTATGTAAAAAAAAGTACACTTAAAACTGTTTTATTAAATAATTTCTTGTTGAATGATGTTCTTGGTCAGTTTAAGAACATGATACAACAAGGATTTATTAAAAAAAAAAAAAAAAGAAAGAAAAAAAAAAAACAGTATTAAATGTACTTTTTAATATAGGAATTTTCACTAGCGCTTGAATAATTTTTCGGCCGACTGTACAATAATTGCGACAAGAAGTCAGTTGTTTACTTTTATACAGTGTAATTATTTATTAATTGTAAATGGATATCTGATATGACTAAATTAATTTCTTTTCCTATATATAATTTTGTCCCGCTAGATTTGCAATCCGTCGCACTGTGGAGCGCTAGCATAATTCCTATGTAAAAAAAGTACACTTAATACTGCTTTGTTAAATAAATCTTTGTCGAGTTACGTTCTTAGTCAGTCTAAGAACATGATTCGACAAAGATTTATTTAAGAAAACAGTATTAAGTGCACTTTTTTCACATAGAAATTATTGCTAGCGCTCGAATAATTTTGCTGCTGACTGTAAACGAAGAAGCCATCTCATCTGTAAAGGATCGAAATTGTGTTGGCATTTCTCCACACCACTGTTTGCAGAGTGTCCCAGACTATCTCCAATAATCCGTTGCATATTTAATGACACATTTAAGACTAGATATTAGAGTAGACCCAGTACTAGTAACCTTTTTGTTTCCGAACATCACATCCCTATCATTCCACCAATTTAACCGCGAAACCACCACCAAACTGACATTCCACTTCCACCAAAGCAAGTTTCTTTCATTTTTGTTATTGCTGTTTTATCTTTCGACTGGGAATAAATTAAACACAAACCACAACCTACACTAGCTGAAATGAAAAGCAAGTAATCTAATCCTTGTTGTTGATTGATGGTTGGTTGGGTTTACGTCGCACTAGTGCAGCACAATGGTCAATTGGCGATGGTCTGGGAGATGGTCCCCTAGAGGTGGTCCGGAGACATGCCTTCACAATTTTGATCCTCCATGGAAGGGATGTTATTCATTGAAAGCTGTTCTGTTTGACTCTTCTTTGGAGTTTTGGTGGTAAGGGAACAAACCATTTAAAACATACAAAATCTCAAGAACCAGTTGCCAAGAAAGCGATTATCGTCAAAAGAAGGTGCAAAAACCGCCTTGATGTTTGCGGAATTTTTCTCCATAGTCAATATAGGGAATCCGTACTCTACTTCTATCACTACTCGAAGCATTAAATACACTCAATCTCAACTCCAGCTGTTTGGAGGCTAAATATCTTTAAATATCTGACATCATAAATATAAAAACAAAATATGAAACTTAATTTATTTTTGTAGTCAGAAATACGTTTTCTTTGCTTAAAAATCTAAAAGATTTACCTCACACAAATTATATTAAAAAAAGTCTGAAATGATATCAGGTCATGAAAGAAAGTGATGATGTTTAAAAAAAAATAAGAAAAAAAAAAGAATGAATTAACCAAAATGCATTGTTACCACTTTAATGCTTCCCATCCAAAATTATACCTCCGAGGATCACCGAAATTGGGGAGCCATCCCGTTTCGTGGAGGTTCAAAACTGTGATGGAATTACCCATAGTACAGTACTAGTGCGACATTAAACCAACCAACCAAAACTGAAATAGCGTATTTCTGGACCATCCTTAGATGTGATCCTAGACCGTTGCCACTTGCCCATAGCATAGCACTACTACACCATAAAACTCACCCAAGCCTCAACCTTAAATGTCATTCTGAATGGGGATTTATGTGTTTGGAGACAAATTGCTAAAAGTGGGGACTGTTCCCAAGAAATATGGCTTTTGGTCGCTATATTTTAAAGCAAAATTTCAAAAGTGTGTAATATCCCCTAAGTGGAGGATCAAAACTGTGATGACATGTGCTCAAACCACCCTTAGGTGTAAACCCCAGACCATCGCCAGTTGTCCCTAATTTAGCACTAGATTGACATAAAACCTACTCAACCAATTTCAATGAAGGGTGTTCACTACTGGAACAAGATAGGGTCCACTACTGGGTTTTAGTGTGTCCCCTCCTGACTCGCATTGCTCATTAAACCTGTGGGGCTTTACCCACTTATTTGCAGCTGGGCAAAGGAAAAATAATAATAATAATAACAGCAGTGACAGTAACTTTTTTTCAATACATAGAGAAAAAACAATTTATTAATCTCAAAAATGTTTTGAATTAAAAAATGTTTAGTGAAAAATTCAATGTTTGGTAAATAAAAAAAAATATGAACCACTAATCAACACTTTGTTGAAAATTTTATATGGTTAGAAAGAGAATTAAATGACCTTTCTGATGATACATACAGTTAAAAAATTGAACCATTAGATTTTTGTACAGTGATTCAAAAAGAGATGAGCGAATGTTAGCCAAAAAAAAATCATGGTGCAGATGTATTTCCTGCATATTTATCCGTTCACACAGAATTTGAATTTAAAAACAAAAAATTAAAGAAAGAGCTTAAAGTGAAAGTTTTGGAAAATTCATGCACGCATTTCACATAAAGGTTCATAACTCAATAAATTTTTGCAATTGGATTTCAATCTATTTAGCGTTTATTCCTCTCACTGAGATCTTGAAAACATTTTAAGTTGTAAAACGTTTAGTGAAAAATTTAGTATTTCATAAATTTTAAAAATTGCTAATCTGTATGTTGTTAAAAGTTTTTATATGGTTGAGAAGATAAAACGGTCTTTCTTGAGATACCTTTTGTTAAAATATTGAACGAATAGTTTTTCATACAGCATGATTCAAAAAGCAGTGATTAAAAAACAAAACAAAAAAAATTTCAATATATAAAAAAAATCTGATGATCACCACATGACTTCTTTATACAACCATAGGAACATACATATTTTTATGAAAACATTGACAGTTTTGTGTGAGGAATTGTTTCGTAAATAAACAGGCAGGTTTCATTTCACGAACATTCGTTAAAAAAAAAAAAAAAAAAAAAAAAAAACTGCTACTCAAACCAAAAAAGTCATGATAATACGATTATATATGACGTATAGACAAATATACCAGTTTTTTCAGGGATAGTACTCAACAGCTTGTTACAAAATATCTCATTGGCACATGCACAGCTTAGAGTACAATGAAGATCATTCGAATACAGATAGCCCAGTTTTGTTCTCTTTGGCAAAAATTAGTAGCGGAAACAAAAAATTTTACCAAAATAATTAACTCAGTTAAAATTGAGAAAAATTTTGGCTATCCTGAATAGAGATGTAAAATTTCCGGAAATTTTGAGGCGGTGGAAAAAAACCAGTTTTTTTCCGGTTTTTTTCGAGAAAAATTGGAAAAAATGGGAAAAATTGAATTTTTACAGATAAAAATAGGGTTTCTTAACAGTTATAATATCTTAGAAAATATAAAGTGTTAAATATTTACAAATACTTGCAATCCATATTCTTCTTTTCTTAACAGAAACATACAAAAAGCTTTGACTGATAAAAAATGAGCCTTTCTGTTTCATAAATGCCAGTACCTTTCCTTGTACAAAACATCAAAAACTAGTCAAATCATCATTCAAACATTAATTTTGCATAGAGTGTGCATTCCTACGGAATGTTCTACTCCTAGCAGCATTAATATAATAAATTTAGATTAGAATCAAACCAACATTTTTTTTTTTTTTTTTTTTTTTTTTTTTTTTATAAACCTGAACTTGATTTCTTTATATCCGAAACCTGAAAATTAAATAAAATTTAATGATTCATATGAAAATAATGCAAAACTTTTTTAAATTATAAAATAAAATAAATTTTCATTGCCACAGAGTTAGTAAATAATAATAAAAAAAAAAAAAAAAAAAAAAAAATTTAAATGGATTTACTTATACACTAAGTTAAAAATTTAAAAATCTGAAAAATAGATTAATAATTTCTAACCATTTATGTGTGTTGTGTTCTTCAAGAGTACAAAAATATGCTTTAAGTTTAGTATATATACATATATATATGATTTCTCTTTGTTTATTGCCTTTCTGCGATATGTATGTAATAATTTGTGTACACGTATAATTTAATCATGGGAATATATAGCATGTTTATAATTATAACAAACAAATTCCTGTTTATTATGATAAAATTTTTTGAAAGATGTTCTTAAGTCGACCCGACTGATTGAAAACTTAACCATACCAGCAGGAAAAAAATTCAGTCACTCTAACCCATAAGAAAAATTAATCAGTTAACCTGAACCGAACCTAACATGCAAGAGAAAAAATTTAATCAACCAGACCCAAACCTGATTTCAGGTCAAGCTTGGGTAAAATCGGTCTACTGGACCTGACGCAGGACTCTAATTCAGATTTTCACTTAAAATGAAATCAATCGCAAAGGTAAAATAAAAGTTTAATTTAAAGTTGATTGAACTTCAGAAATTTAAAACAACATTTTATTATTGATTTATTATTATTATTATTATTTAAAGGATGGCTAACATTAGAAATTTTCCAAATTCACGGACTTTTTAAAGACTATTTTTCAGCATGTCTCCTGACTTATGCTGTTTATTTCACAAAATTAACAAACAGATTAGCAATTTAGAGGTTTCAAATATGGCTTATTTCCACAAAATTTGTCAAAATTCCCTGACTTTACATGAAATTTCCTGACTATTCCCTGACTAGTAGCCATCTTGTCATAATGTAAAACTTATTGACTCAGATGTAAAGGACATAAATCAAGTAGGTTTTTCCACATATAATTCTTTTAATTGCGTAACACATTTTTTTACAAAAAGTAGTTTCTTAGTTTTTTTTTTTTTTTTTTTTTGTTACATGCATTTATGTATATATGCATGTGTGTATGTATATATATGTGTGTGTGTATAATATATATCCACACACATTAAAATAATAGACAAGTCTAAGGATATATATTCAAGAAAAAAGACTGAAGTATAAAGGAACTTGAAAAGAATATAAGTAATTTCAAATGAATGTGATGGGAAGGGTGTCATTATAATGCTTAAATATTTCAGGATTACTATTTGATTACATGGTTAAAACTTATATTTTTGAAATATAAACATTAAAAAAATCAATGTTTTCATGTAAGAGACTGAACATGAAAAAATATTTCAAGAAAAGAGCATCGGAATAATTTCTAAATACGTTATTTAAATAAAATTAAATTTCAAAATTTTCAATTTTTCCGGGCGGAAATAAACCCTTTCGGAAAAAAACTGGTTTTTTTCCCAAAGTTTCCGGTTTTTTTCGGACCATTCCCATCTCTAATCCTGAAACAACATTTGCCGTAAAATTTTATCGCTCCATCCAGAGCCATTGTGCCGCTGTCATTGCACACATTTAAATTTGTAGCGATTTCTATTGATTCATGGAACATTGCGTAATGATAATTATTGAATTCAGCTAATTTTCTAGTTTCATTAAAATTTATTTCTATATTTTCGCTATTATACATTTTTGTAAGAGTGGCATTCACTTTCCCAATTTTAATATATTTATATTCGTTGATTCTCGTTTAATTTTTCTTTTTGTGACGCCGATGTATGACCGTGAATTTTTATTTTGATTTATGAACAGCATTTTATATATTCCGGTGGTTTCAAAGGGTAAAATGGGGTCTTTATCGCTGCGTATTAATTGGAAAATGTTTTTATTTGGTTTTATGGGGATATTGATAGCGTATTTATTAGCTATACTTTTAATTTTGTTGGATGCTCCACAATCATATGGGATTGTAGAGGTAAATTTAGAGGGGTTTTTTTTGAAAATTTGGAATACTATTGAGAGTTTTTAATCTATTTTTAACTAGTTTGTTGATCATTTTATTAGGATAACCTGCTTTTTTAGTGAATTCCTTAATAACATTTATTTCTTAGTTTAAGTTGTCTGTTTCATTACAAATTAAAATGGCATGGTTGATATATGATCGGATGGTGTTAATTTTATATTGGAAAGGTGTTTTACTTTTGTAGTGGATAATTTCATTGCTATTTGTCGGTTTTCGGTAAACTGTGGTTTTAATTTTATTTTCTGTTCGTATAATTTTGACGTCAATTTCTTCTTCGTAGGTAAATTATATATTGGAATCAATGCTGTTAATAGAGTTTAGTAACTGTTGTATATTACATTCTTTGTCAATAACCACGAAAACGTCATCGACGTACCTATACCAATAAAAAATTTTATCCTTTAAACATTTGATTATTTCATTTTCAATTATTCTTAGTTTGAATTCTGCAATGAAACCCGAAATGGGTGATCCCATCGGGACCCCTTCTTTTGTTGGTATATTTTATTGTTGAATCTGAAATAGTTTTCGTTGAGTAAGAGATTGGTAGTTGAGGTAAGTGTTTGTACAATTTAGGATCTTGAAAGTTATTTTTGATGGCATTGTTAACAATTTGATTAATTTCTTCAATATCAATAGAGGGATACAGATTAACTATGTCAAAACTAACGAAATGGTAATTGTTTTCATTTTTGATTTCTCTTAATTTCTTGATAAAATCCTCAGTGGATTCTAAAGAATGTTTGGAGGGGGGAATAATTTCTCAGTAAATTTTAGCCATATATTTTTCTAAACAATAGGTGGGGGCTTCATTTTTATTGACAATAGGCTGGAGCTTTGGAGGATTTTTGTGGTCTTTGTATCTGCCAAAAATGCGAGGAGTATTGGGTACATGGTTTATAAGTTTAGGGGGGTTGTTATCGGGCCATTTTCCATCTTTGATTAACTTCCAGGTTTTTTCTATTAACTGGTTATTGGTATCTTTTTGTTTCTATTGTGGATGGCAATTGTGTTTGTTTTATCTGTGAGGGTGCAAGTAATTTCTTTATTCTTTTTAAGGTTCTTCAATTCACAGAGGTCTTCTTATTAATATTTCTGTTTTGTGCCAATTTAGTAATATCAGTAACTGCAATATTTCTAATGTATTTTGTTTTCATCTGGGACTTGACTGATAGCTGATTCTATTTTTGCAATGCTCTCTTTGATATTAATAGGTTGATCTAGAATATGTTTTGGTCCCTATTTTAATAATTCATTTTGGTGGCTATTGATTTGACTTTTTGATAGATTAATGTAAGGGTATTTGGTTTTTGTGTTTAGTCTATAGTTATTTTTCATAAGCCAAAATTTTAGTTTATTATTCTTCTTTTTAATGATAGCGTACAGTGGTGGCTCGTTAACCGAAAATAGGTGAAGAGCTCAAAAATAATATTTAAGTATTTTTAATCATAATTTTTATTAAGCATGGTTTTAATTAAAATTAACTAAAAATACTTATTTAAATGTAAATTTATATTTTATAAATGAATACAGCGTAAAATACAGTGTGCCTCTTCACCAATTTTCGATGCACGAGCCGTCAGTGATAGCATATTTGTCAGTGTCATGGTATTGCATTATTTTATTCCTGCATATGTTCCATTCTTCCTTACTAGTGATTGTTTTAACATTCTCCACGGTTTGATTCCAAATATTTTTATTTCTAAAGACATCAGCTTTTCTTTTCCTTATTAACTTATTCAAAAATTTTCGTTCAAATTTACGTACATCACTTAAAAACTCTTGGGTAAGGAATTTGTTATTTACTCTTAAAAAAGTTCGTGTTAATTTGAATTCTTTACAGTCGATTAAAAAATTTACTTTCTGTTCCGATCTTACAAGTTTTTTATTAATATATTTCCATTGGTTAAAGTGTTTACTATTCATGATAGGTAAAACGAAATATTCCCAACAAAAGCAAAACAATCAAGATGGTTCTTAAAGGAGACAAATTATAAAAAAAAAAAAAAAAAGTTAATAACGGAGAAAAAATATGTAAACTTTTTAGAGAATCAACGAACATAAATATGATATTAAAATTGGCAAAGTGAATACTGCTCTTGCAAAAATGTATAATAGCGAAAATATAGAAATAAATTTTAATGAAACTGGAAAATTAGCTGAATACAATATTTATCATTATGCAATGTTCCGTGAATCAATAGAAATTGCTACAAATTTAAATGTGCGCAATGACAGCGGCGCAATGGCTCCGGATGGAGCGTGGTGCCACGTTATGGATAGGACCACCCACTGAATTCAGTCTCAAGAACTTCACAACATATGAAGCCGCCGAGGAGGCCTGGGTACCCAGTTGAAAAATTTACGGCACAGTAATGAGGCAAGTTTGAAAGGTTTTTATTTAATTTAATTATAATGCCATCAGTTTGGAATAGGACTTTTTCATATCTATGTGTGCATGTGCGGGCATCACAGTTATTTTTTAAACTTCAAACAAATTTATTTTTATAAACTTACAATACACAAAAGACGCCAACCTATCTGATTATTTCATACCAAGAGTTTTTAAATGAAATGTTCTTTTAATTTATTATCAAAATTTCTGTGATAAAATAAAACTAAGATAACTTTCGAATAATAATGTGAAATAATCAGCATATTTTGCATCTCTGAATATGTTCATAAAACAGAATTAATTTCATTGTTGTTTAAAAAATATATTTTATTGTTAAAGAAAATAACCTTGCTTTACATTAATTCCTGGACTGTTTCTAGAAACAGATTTGAAGTGGAAATTTATTAAAACTTTAATATGAGTTTTCTGTCCAGCAATTTTGATCTAATGAACGCATCTTACAATTTGTAAAAACAAATGTGCAAAGAAACTCCTGTAACTTCTTTTACAATTCTTTCCACTGCTTGTGAGTGACCCTAACAGCACATCTCATCCACAAAACATTCTCAGGACATCCTATGAATGAAGTACATCCAAGAGACATCCTCAGGATGTACTATGGATAAGTGTGCTGTTAGGGAAGAGGTGGTGCCGTTATTGTCATATATTGCCATAGGGAACCAATCATTCAGAATGGTTCTTACAAGACTATTCTGGATAACTGGTTTGCTCATCAAAACAACCCTCATCAATCAGAATTTTAGAATACATATGGCTCTCATTTAAAATAAATATTTTAAATAAAAATTAATATTTTTTATCAATTAATCAAATTTAAATATTTAATTAACCTGAAATTAAAAGAAAAATAAAATAAAAGTATTAAAATACTTTTTAATCAAGATAAATTATTAACCAAAACCAGTGGAGGAAAAAAAAATCTTTAAAACTTATTAACTTTATATAAAAATCAAAATCTGTCCAAATCCAACTGTTTTTAATCATGATTAGCCAATGATTTTAAAATAGTGAATATTATTAAGGATTAGGAAATTAAGACCTGATTTTACAGGATTTTCTTTTTATTTCTTATAACAATTCATGTTTTTTATGTCTATGAAAGTGCAAAATATTCATAAATTTTTAAAGATCATTTGATATTAATTATCCCCCCTTCCCCAAGAAATAAGTAAATAATATAATAATAAAATAAATTCAGTGCAGGACCAATTATCTCCATTATAATGGATATAGAAATGTTTCATTATAACAGTATGGTACTTTAGTTGCCATATTCGTTGAAAAGTATTTTCAGTTCGAAACAATCTATTAATTTTTAATGAGTTAACTAAATTTTTTAAACTTTAAATATTGTTAGTAATCTCACAGGCTGCAAAAAAACTGCACGGTGGGCCACAGGTTAGCCACCCTAGTGTAGACTCTCGATTTAATATGATCTGCACATGCCTCTTCTCTCGGAACTCAGCAGAAAACACTTTTGCTGACTCATGAACTTTCAATTTAGAACTTAGTTTTGGTTATGGTAAAGAAATAAGTATGGATGATGGAGTAGTATTGATTTGTTATGATTTTAATCTCTGCAATTACTGTATAATTACAAAGAAATATTTAGATTTTGGTATGAACATTTTGCATGTGATATAGTAAATTAAAAAATAACAGTACTTAATACATTCATTATTTTTATCGTAGATTATTAACAGCTTATAAATAAAACTATTTCATATATGCAAAACATTCCTTGTAGAGTTATTTCTTTATACCTACAGTGAGTTGCATCAATATAAACGCACCTTAGCTTTAAGAACAGTGGCATCGCCAGAAAAAATTTCAGGGGGGGGGGGGGGGGGGCACAGCCTGAAAAAATACTTTTTTAAATAAAATTCTGATAGCATAGTTTTAAATTTAAAGAAAAAATGCTTAGTAGAATTTTCCAGGGGAGGGGGGGGGGAGGGGCAAGTGCCCCCCTCCCCTTGCCCCATTCTGCCGATGCCCATGTTTAAGAATTAGAATGGTATAGAAGTGTAATAAAAAAATATGAGTAGGTGACACTTGATGCAAACTGTATGTGTACGATTCAAGAAATGAAAATACGAGTCAAAACAATGAAAGACCAATATGATTTTTTAGAAAATAATTTTATTGAATTTATGACAAAAACACATGTTGCATGAATTTAAACGTACGTGTAAAAAATAAATAACTGAGTAACAAATACTGTATCTAATACTTTGTAAAGCCACCATGAGTTTCTACAACAGCCAGTAAAGGTCTTGGCATTGACTGATATAGTGGCATGAAGTCATCCACGCTGATTATCTTCCAAGCTAACAGAATGGCCGATTTTAGTTCATCTTTTGTGTTAAACTGCCTTCCGTTTACGTAAACTCAGTGAACCAGAATACCCCATGCATTCTCTATTATGTTTAAATCGGGGCTTTTTGAGGGCCAATCCAGAACTTTAATTTTATTGCCATGGAACCCTATTTTCACGATATGTGCTGTATGTACAGATACACAATCTTGCTGAAAAATGTAATTTCTTCCAGCTTTCTTGACTGCTTGACGCCGGAGGTTCCTTGTGAGCATCTGGATATAATCTACAGAGTTCATAGTGTTCTCCACGAACACTAATTCGAAAGTCCCTTTAAAACCTATGGCTGCTCACACCATGACAGACCCACTTCCAGATTGACGTTTTGAACAATACATTTCTTCAATTCTCAAATCGTGCCAGTAGCTATGAAATCCGTCCGGGCCATCGAGATTAAGCTTTTTTTCATCTGAGAAGATGACCTTTTTCCCAACTTAGTCAATCTAAATTCCATTTTCTTACCCATTCCAACCTCATATCTTTGTGCTTTTGAGTGAGGGGTGATTTCGCCTTCATTTTTTTAAATTTAATGAATGTTGCAGCTTTGATAGTTTTCCGTATGGCTGTCCGATAAACACCCAGCTTATATTGAGCCTTTATCTTCGCACAGGAAATATTTTTATTCTTTGCAGCATTGCATATTCGACGTTAGTCGTAACTGGTGAGCTTTCCTGTTCACTTCTTATACGCTTTTTTCCCATAATTTGTTCCTTTCTTTATATAATTTCGCTCAACACTCTCACTTCTTCCGATTCGATGCCCAATTTCACGATTGCTAAAGACTTTATCAAGCATAAAGTTGATTTTTATACTCTCGTCTACTGTCAAAGTTTTCCCTTTTGCCATCCTGAACAAACTCCGTAAATTTTGCACTCAAGCTTTGCACTTAAACATTAAAACTACTTTTAGAAAACTTTAGCAACACGACTATCTGGGTTTTAATTTAATTCCAGTGGCTCTGTTAAATTTTAAACGCAAAATACAGAGTGCGTTTAATTTCGCGCAACAAACGAAAAACAGTGAATAATAAGAAAATGCTTAAACACTCATTTACATAAGCTTGCATGAGCCTAAACATATGTGCTCAAAGCACCTTATTCAGTTGTTAGTCATATGCAATAACAAGTCACATTCCTTCTTTTAAAATTTTGAAAATTCTATTTCTGGTTATTGGAAAAGGTGCGTTTATATTCATGCAACGCACTGTATTCTTAGTTAAGTAACACAATTTACATTTTAATTTTATGTATTTGCTATAATATGTACATATACCTTAATTATTTGGATAATTTACATTCGAATTTCATTATTATTTTATTAAAAAATATTTTTAGAATTTCATGATTACTTTAAAAGAACATATATATATTTCTGCTACAACATTAAAAAAAAAAAAAAAACCTGTTTCAGGTTTACTACGTGAAAGTTTTAAAAATACCACATAGATAAAAAATAGTAGCATTTAAAAAAAAAAAAGCGAGCTTGTGAAAAGTGCTAGGATTTAATGAAAAACAAAATTTTTTGTCATTTTCCATTAAGAATGTAAATTATAATTTAAAAAGCCTAAGTTTAAAAGAATTAAATGGAAATTTCCAATTTTACTTTCTTTTATAATCAATAGAAGAAAGTATTGGATTCATAAAAATTTTTTACTTCTGGTTTTCGGTGGATTTACACGTTCTGAGAGATCCAGAACACGATTTAACCATTTTTAGAAAATGTGTGTGTGTGTACATGTGTGACAAAAATTTTGTGGCAACTGTATCACAGGAACTACTACACAGAATTGCATATAATTGTATATGTAGATGCACCTTGATCTAAATTAGGGCCTATCAACTTTTGGTGTCAACCCCTCAACAGTTGGTGCTGCTATGCAGCGATTTCCACAATTAAAGGAAAGGCTATATCTCAGGAACTACTGTACAAAAAAGCATATAAAGTGATATATAGATGCAACTTGATATAAGTTAGTGCCTATCAACTTTGGTGTGACCTGCTCAACAAGTGGCGCTGCTATGCAGTGATTTCCCCAATTTTATGGAAGGCTATATCGTGAGAACTACTGCTCAAAAATGCATATAAAGTGATATATAGATGAAACTTGATATGCACTAAGCGACATAAAAAAAAAAAAAAAAAAAACACTGCAAAAAATTGACTTATAACTTTTGGGTCTGTAATAATTTAAAAACTAATGATTGCAACAAGTAAAATTGTTATGTTTGTACAATACGGAAGTCATAACGTGTTATCTATGTACATTTTCGATTTAATAATTCATTTTACTACGCTTTACGAAGTATTTAATAAAAATCTACATAAAATTTTCTTTTAAAACATAATATAATAAACATATACTTTGTATTCTACCATGATTTATAATATGAAATAAACAAGTTCTATTTTAATGTATGAAGTAAAACTATTTGTTAGATCTTAACAACTATTTAATAAAAATATGTATTCTGGATTGAATAATTCTGCCTTTATATGAAATTACTGCTGTAACACACAATGGCATAGTATTTTACAGTTTTTTAACATGAAACTCAGAAATTTCACTGTGTAAATATAAATATTTTTTTCTAGTTCTTTCAAAGTTATAGGCTACAAATTTCTAATCCCCACCCTTTTTTACAGACTAAACATTTTCGAGCGGATTGAGGTTAGAACAATGTTCAGGTCTAATAAAGACGAAATTGAATCAAATAAATGTATCACAAGCGCCATATAACAAGGTGCATTATCTTCAAATGCTGATTATGGAAGAGTTTGAAATACCCCCAAAGTAGTCGGTCAGGTATAAATTTTTTAATGGCCAAGTTTTATTTTGGGTTAATTGATCCCTTGAACATGAAAATTTGCCAGACTCACCGAAAAATTATGCATTTTCGCATCGTAATGTACGGGGAATACGTCATTGTTTTTAAAGAGCGATTTTCATTAAGTCAGTCACACTTTCGTGATCAGATCTCCTTGTTTCCGTCAGTTTGAAATAAGTTAAACTTGACTCATCAGAGAGAACAACTTCAGCTCAATAATAAATTGATCATTTAAAAATTTTTTTTAACCCTCTTATGTCTTGGTTTTCTATTTCTTTTCGTTAAGAGAGAATTTTTTTCAGATTTTCTGGTAATTGAACCTGCTTTGTTAATTGTTATTTCACTGTATTTAGATAAATTGTGTTACTAAACACTTTTTCTGAATCCTTGCTAAGTTCTAAATGTAATACAAACAGATTTTTTAAGCGCTGGCTTTTTAACTTGAAGTCATCTTGACTGGATGAGTAATGTGGCTGCTTAAGGACAAATGAGCAGTTTAAACATAGCCAAAAAATATTATATCTTGCTAAAAACCAGATCACTAATATTTTGTTAACATTTAATCATTTTGACATCCCACATATTAAAATATTTTTTTGATTTTCGTTCTAAAATTAATATTTTTTGTAGTGTCGTTAATTGTCTTATTCTTGCCATTTTTTAAATACTTTCTAAAATTACAATTTTCCGAACAATTACATCTTGTTTTTAAGACGTGGCCCAATCCTAAATTGCACGTGGAACACAACGTAATAAAATCTGTTCAAAAATTTACTTTTGAAACAATAAAATTAGCGATTACAGAAAGAAAAATAGAAAATATCCAAGTGTGGTTTTTTTTTTTTTTTTTTTTTTTTGTCGTTTAGTGTAGGTTAGTGCCTATCAATTTTTGGTGTCACTTGCTCAACAGGTGGCGCTGCTATGCAGCGATTTCCATAATTTGAGGAATGGCTATATTTCGAGAACAATTGCATAAAAATGCATATAAATTTATATGTAGATGTATCTTGGCATATGTTAGTGCTTATCAATTTTTAGGGTCAACTGCACAACAGCTGGCATTGCTGTGCAGCGATTTTCCTACTTTAAAGAAGGATTATATCTTAGGAACTACTGAGCAAAATTGCATAAAAATTTGTATGTGGATGCACCTTGACATAAGTTATTGCGAATCAACTTTTGGTACTAATTGCTCAACAGGTAGATGTTCTATACAGCGATTTCCCCAGTTTAAGGGAAGACTGTATTTTAGGTTCTAATCCGTATAATCAAACAACACTTGATATGTGAGAAAGCCATTAAGCCATTTATGAGACATACTGATTCAATTTGGATGTTTATCTACCAATAGTGCACTGCAATAGTGCAGTTGTTCCCAAGAACAGGAATGCTGTATTTCAACTTCTATGGCATTTAACTGTACGAGACTTGATACATGAGATAACCATTATGAAAACACATTTTTTAAGATGTTAGTTAAACTGTGTTTCTTTGGATATTTAGAGTTAGTTTTCTCTAAGATGAAAATTGCCTGCATTCATCATGGTTGATAATTTTAATAAATAATAGTTTTCGTAAATTATTTGAACTGAGTGAATTTATATAGGAAAAATAGAAGAAAGTCTTGTGATGGCCACAACATACTAGTTCAATATGTTATAAAATGTATATATGTGTGATTCTCAGGTAAACTAATTTAACATCTTCCTTTCTCCTATTTATTTTCTTTTATATTCATTAGAAGAAAGTATTGGATTCGTAAAAATTTTCAACTTTCAGTTTTTGATGGATTTATACGCTTTGAGAGTTCCAGAACATAATTTGACCATTTTTAAGAAAAATCTGTATGACAAACTCTGTGGGATCTCAGGTTCTATTGCATATAATCAAATAAAACTTTATATCTATGAAGGTCATTATAAGACATTACACAGAGATTTAATGTGGATGCATATTGGCTAATAGGTGGCACTGATAGAGTGCAATTTTCTCCCAAGAACAGGAAGGCTATATCTCAAGTTTTATGGCACACAACTGTACAAAATTTGACATGCAAGATAACCATTATGAAAAGGTGTTTTTTAAGATGATATTTATAGAGAATAAAATTGTCTGTATTCATTATGGTAGATAATTTAAAAAAAAATAATGATGTTAATAAATTATTTGTACTGAGTGAATTTGTATAGAAAAATATAGAAGAATGTCTTGTGGTGGTTACAACATACTTTTTTTGTTAATAAATCAAAATTTTATGTATTATATAATTATTATGTAACACTTCTTGATGTACATATCTTCTTTTGCATGCAATGAAATTGCAAAAATTAGTTTTTAATTTATTAAAAAATTTAAACATTAAAATATTCGTAGCATCAATGTATCAGTACACCACAGTGTAAGACTGACAATACATCACAATGTAAGAATTTCAACATCGCCCAGTCCTAATGTATACATAACAAGATTTATGTAAATCTAGATTTATGTTTTCTTGTTCATAAAAGATTCTGCTGGCCATAATCTGTTATACAAAGTGTGTCCTTACATTATCACATATTTTTCATAATTTTACACTTTTCTTTTCGCATTTATTAAATTATTTCTTTTCATTTGAAACCTATAATGCATTAATAAAATTTCAACTCTTTAGGATATTTTACACAAATTTTATATTTTATGTACACATCAGTGCCATATCGTGAGTGGCATTTTAGGCTAGCTCCTTATGGGTGGCTAGAAACAGCTCATTTTCATGAAAAGCAAGTTTATTTGATCAACTGTTGAAATGTTGCAAATCTACGTTGTTTCTTGAAATAAACAAATTAACCAATAAGATGCTTAAATACCCACTATAATGCACTGTTTCTAATTACTCATATGGAGTATGCTCTAAACATCATTCATGATATGTCAGTAGTTTGCTTCTTTTGTTAATTTTGCAAATATTAAAAAAGGCTTATTTTTTTTTTCCCAATTACTAAAGGAAAATAATATGTATATATATATATTTAAAATAAATATATATATAAAATATTTTAGATGGATTTATACACTTTGAGAGTTCCAGAACATAATTTGACCATTTTTAAGAAAAATCTGTATGACAAAAACTTTGTGGGATCTCAGGTTCTATTGCATATAATCAAATAAAACTTTATACCTATGAAGGTCATTATAAGACATTACACAGATTCAATGTGGATGCATAATATATAAAAATAATATATATATATATAAATTTAAAACACTTCTTAACTTTGTTATCCATAATAATTATATCTTCCACAAAAACGATATCTATTTGCAACAATTAGGCATCCCACAAGGAGGTTGTAGCTCCAGTATTTTGACAGATCTCTATCTTTATTATTATAAAAACAAATTTGCAATGATGATGTTTGATTTTATCGTTACATCGATGATATTATTGTATTTTATCTCAACAAGCACTCACAAAATAGCTTTTCCTTCAATTATCCACCTAAATTAAAGCTAACTCAAAATACTCTAACAAATCAATCAATTAACTTTTTAGATCTCAAAATAATCATCGATGGTAATAAAATTTACACAGATATCTATGACAAACGGCAAGATTTTAGTTTTAAAGTAAACTTATTTACACATTTTAATTCATGTCTGCATCTTTCGGTAGTTAGAAACATCATCATTAACAATTTATTTTGAATTAATAATTTATGCTCTGCAAAGTTTAAAAACAAGAATATTAATAATCACAGCCACTGCTAAAATGGGTTTTCCTAAAAACTTTGTATTTTCTATTTTATATCCTTAACCATGTCTCTGTCAGTACACACACACACACACACACAAAAAAAAAAAAAAAAAAAAAAAAAAAAAAGCTGTGTACAGTTTTGTGTATATCAACAAAAAAATTATAAAATAATAAAAGACAATAAAAAAGGTGGCGGTTGGGTGGGCAGCTGTTTGATTACGGAGGTGGGGTGGTGTTGTAAGGCTGGATGGTTGGGTGGGTTTGTGAAATTAATTAATTTAAAAAAAAAAGTAGAAGGCTTGTTGCATTTGCTATGTATTACTATGCATACTTTCTTTTTCCAATAAAATTTCAGTTTCTTCCTTTTTGAGTTGTCAACTATATTTAATGTTCTAATTATACTGTTAAACACAATGTGATCAATCGGTGAATTTCATTGTTGCTTCGTGGCTTCATTGTTGTTCATCTGCTATGAAATTTTGCTTTTTTGAATCCATATGGTTCCTGTTCTGGTCGTGGCAGGCTGGGTGAGTGTTGCCGGCATGAAACTAGTTTAACCCCACAGGCAAGTCACAAGTTTTGCTGCCTGCCTCCTCCTTCCTATCTTGTGTTTCTTGGGTTTTTTTTCATTAATTTTGATAAGTTTATGGTTTTAAGTTAAGATTTGTTGTGTTACTTTATTGATTCATTTGTTTTGTAGGCTGTTAATTAATAGATCTGGTTTCTTTACATTAGTGTATTTCATCCACTGATAATTTTTTTTTTTTTTTTTTTTTTAAATCTTATTGGTCATTGGTGTTTCAGTGATCTTGTATCTGTTGCTTGGCTTCTACTATGCTTAATAGATCATCTTTATATTATATATATATATATATATATTTGTTCATGCAATTATTCTTACATAATAATAACCTTAATTAAAGATCTTACATTATATTTTAAGAATGTTGTTCATATACACTGATGGAAAAAAAAATCCCAACACCAAGAAAAAATTATTGTACAGTAATGAAATTTTAGCAATACATTTGTCTAGGTAACATATTTAATTGATTAAAGTTTCAAGATCACAGGTAGAGCCATTGGCGAGAAGAGCCATTTCAAATGTGAAATGTTGGTACATTAGTAACCGGTGTAACCGCCAGAATTTTGAATGCAAGCATGCAAACGTGCATGCATTGTGTCATACAGGTTTCTGATATCAGTTTGTGGGATGGAGTTCCATGCCTGTTGCACTTGGGCGGTCAATGCAGGGACGGTTAATGCTGGTTGTGGATGACGCTGGAGTTGTCATCCAATGATGTCCCATACGTGCTTGATTGGAGAAAGATCTGGTGATCTAGCAGGCCAAGGCAACATGTCGCCACTCTGTGGAGCATGTTGGGTTACAACAGCGGTATGAGGGCGAGCGTTATCCTGTTGGAAAACACCCCCTTGAATGCTGTTCATGAATGGCAGCACAACAGGTTGTATCACTAGACTGACATACAAATTTGCAGTCAGGGTGCGTGGGATAACCACGAGAGTGCTCCTGCTGTCATACGAAATTGCTCCCCAAACCATAACTCCAGGAGTAGGCCCTGTGTGTCTAGGCCGCAGACAGGTCGCTAGCAGGCGTTCACCTGGCCTCCTTCTAACCAACACACGGCTATCACTGCGACCAAGGCAGAACCGGCTTTCATCAGAAAACACAACAGATCTTCACTCTGTCCTCCAATGAGCTCTAGCTTGACTCATTCATGTCGCAAACGGCAGTGGTTTGGAGACAGTGGAATGCATGCTACAGGGCGTCTGGCTCGGAGCTGTCCTTGAAGTAACCGATTTGTAACAGTTCGTTGTGTCACTGTGGTGCCAATTGCAGCTCGAATTTCAGCTGCAGACGCAGTACGATTAGCCACAGCCATACGCCGAACACGGCGGTCTTCCCTCTCAATAGTGCCACGTGGCCGCCCGGAACCCGGTCTTCTTGAGGCAGTGCCTTCCCTTGACTACTGCTGCCAACACTCATTTACAGTGGATACATTCCTGCCAAGTTTTTCTGCAATATCGCGGAAAGAAAACCCACCTTCTCGTAGCCCTACTACACGACCTCGTTCAAACTCAGTGAGCTGTTGATAATGTCTTCTTCGTCTTCTTAGAGGCATCCTTGACTAACATTAACCCACTATGTCAAATCTCAACTGTAAATAATGATCACGAACCTTACAGCGCTTATTTAAAGCAAACCTCATTTGCATGTTCATAGTGTCGCTACAAGCGCCACACTTATGCGCATAGCTCGAAATTTGAATAGACATCATATTTCAGATGTATAAACACGCCTACCAAATTTCTTTTATCTAGCACAGCTCCTTCCTGGTGTTGGGATTTTTTTTTCCATCAGTGCATATATGTTTTAATTTTAAGTATGTTATTAAATAAAAGTGAGGTTACATTTCTTGTATTTGAGTTTTAATATTATATGAGTGATTTATTACAGCTTTCGAATGCAATTTATTATATTTAATAACAGTGTGTATGGATATATATATAGATAGATATTTCAATGTATATTTCACTTAAGCAATTTTTAAATTAAAGTTTCATTTATTTTATACTTTGTTTATTTTCACAACTCAATTTGTCACTTTTCAAAATGTTATGCTTAAAAAAAAAAAAAAATCTATGAATATATACAACACATTTTCTTATAAATTTTTCTTTTTATATAAATTATATATTCACGTCGTGTAAAATTCACAGCTGAATGGCAATTTAAATTTTTGTGGTAATATATCTCTATATATTTTTTTTCAAATGCAAAGATTTTTGCAATAGCAGAAAATATACTAAAATTTGTAAAATATCGGTTACACATGTAACATCGTAACACATAAAAAAATTTTATAGCAAAAACGAAAAAATCATAATTATTGGCAACTATGGTATAGCATTAACACACAGCAAAGGCTGTAGCAAAAGAGACTCAGTGTGTCTTCATGCAGCAATCAATGCTTTGCCGAAAATGAAACTACTTGGTGCGATCCAATTCCTTAAATACCCACGTAGAAAAATTGGGAATGTTTCCGAATCTTCCCAACCAATCAGGTTAGAGCTTAGATATTTGGTATATCGATAACACGGATTTTCTCAGCAAGAATGTCAAGGAGCACCAAAGTTTCCAAGGAGCGAAAAAGTTGCCAAATTTGGTGCCAAGGCCATCACTTGCCTTAATGAAGCTTTTTAACTGCTTTTTAAAAGAAAATTAGCTATTTTAATGAAAAAACAAGCTAGAAATGCAGATAATAAGCTTTTTATAACCTGACCAAGACTCTTTGAATGAAATTACATTAAAATAAACCTTGTAATTCTTTTTATGTTTTAACTGGTTATATATACTCAATACACGCACACTACAAAGAGATTTTGAGAAATTACCTTCTAAAAAGGCATTTTTCAAGCTTAAATCTGCTTCAAATTATCTTAGATATTTTTTATGAGTAAGTCAGTTACGCATATCAGACACATAGTATACAATGATTTCACGAAATTTCTCCTGTTCCACCCTTCAAGACTGGGGACTGGGGACTGAGGGGGGGGGGGGGGGGGGAGCAAAAACACATTCTCAAACTTAAGTTTGCTTCAAATCTAAAAAAGAAAAAAAAAAAAAATACACTTTAAAGCTTAAATCTGCTTTAAATTATCTTAGAAAAGATAGTTTTATGAATAGGTCGGTTATGCATATCCGACACATAGTAGTATACAGCGATTTCATGAAATTTCTCCTGTTTCACCCTGTCCAAAAACAAGTTCTCAAACTTAAGTTTGCTTCAAATTATCTCAGGAAAAGGATTTCTTGATGCGTTCATTGATTATGTGTATGCAACATGCACTCTAAGAGGATTTTGCAAAATTACCCACCATCCCTCGGTGCGGGTGGGGCAGAAAGTATAATTTAACCTTAAATCTGCTTTAAATATCAAATTACCTTAGAAAGGTGAATTTTGAAACAAATAGTAATACTTGGCACCTCTGCATCCCTTGGGGTTGGGTGGGGCAGAAAGCATGGTTTAAAGATTAAATCTGCTTCAAATACCTTAGTATGGCAACTTTTGATATGCGAGTGTTGAATAAGTGTACATAATATGCACTTTGTATATTATGCACTTACAGATTTTGAAAAACTTCTAACTTAGCTGCAGAGGAGAGAAGAGTAAAAAGTAGGTAAATCACTGTTAAAGGCTGAGAGGACTTATGTTGAGAATGGGAAAATCACAACGGAACATAACAGGAACTTTAACTTAGGTTTCGACTGATTTTGGTGAGTTTTTTTTGTTGTTTATTTGGTTATACTATGCATTTCTTTTAACTGATTAGTAGCCTGCTCACTTGCTCTACAAATATCAACAGCTTTCTGTAAAGTTAACTCTTTCCGATAATAACAATTCACGAACTTTATTGGAACTAATTCCTCGAACAATTTGATCACGTAATAAGCTATCTTGCAAAGTTCTAACAGAACAGTCACTTACTTTCATTTTTAGTTTTGTTAAATAAAAATCAAAAATTTCAAGCTTACCTTGCATTAGCAAAATAAATATCAAGTATACGTTTTCATTATGCTTTGGTGAAAAATATTCATCAAACCTGTCAGTAATCTTCTTTAAATCTTTACTATCATCTTCATTCAAGTCAAGCATATTCAGAACAATTGTTGCTGCAGGCCCAATAGCGACATAAATGTAGCTGCTTGTATCTCCTTCGGTTTCGTCAATAACTGCGCGACAGTTGCATAAAAGTTATATGTTTGTTTCCACAATTTTCATTTAATTATCATTCTATCCTCTGTAACTTCTAACTCTCGTGGAAGACGAGCATTTACATTAATACTCAAAGCATTTACACTCTCGCCAAGCATTTTAAAAACTACTATTATTGCAAGCACTTATAACAAAATTTACTTTCGGAAAATAATTTTCTTTCTAACACCATGTAATGTTCCTATATATACTTAGCACAATTACTTAGGATGAACACTATAAACTAATTCATAAAGAGAAACCATTTTGCAGCACATATTTATTCAAAGCATCAAACACACAACTGTACTTACAACATAACTGAGAACAACTCTGAACTGTTGCCAAATCCATAACATAAAATATGGTGTTGCTAATCATACAAATATTATGACAAGGGGGAGATCTTCACTCCCTCCCCAACTCTCTTCAATGTCTTTGACTGAATAATTTTCCGACGTGCGATACCGAAAGATGATTCTGCCATTTTGGAGATGACCTTATTTGAACTTTAAGCTAATATTCAGCATTTGACTTGTGCCAATTTATTTTCATTATGTTTGGAAAGCAGATTCTGTAAATGTTTAGCTAACTATTAAAGAAACAATTTTAAAAATTTATCCCCCCCCCCATAAAAAAAAAGAAAAAAAAGAAAGAAAGAAATGTGGATTAGATTTTCTTTTTTTTTCTTTTCTTTATTTTTAACATCAGCAAGTGGTGTTTACCTATCCTGTGGTTAATCAAACTTTTACTGCAAATGTTTTAAAATAATCTTTCATGCCACTTAATTTTAGCTTGTCATTTTCTATATTTGCCCCGTTCATCCGTCCCCTTTCAAAATATATATGGTTTTTTCTAGAAGATTGAGGGAGGCATTTTACTTACCTGTTTTCGTCTGAAGAAGTTTCATGCTTTTATTTTTTGACCCAAAACAGATGTTGCACGTTTTCTGTATTTGATGGTCTTTATTTACAAACTTCTCTCACTTCATTATTTAGCACTAATTTGTGGGGGTTTTATTGTTACTTTCTTTAAATAAACAGCATAAGCTCATTATAGCAGGAAAAAAAAGAAAGAAAAAATATTATATAAGGTTAATGGAAATAAACTCTAGTTCATCTTTTTCAGCAGCATTCAAAGTCATTTCAAAACACTTTAAGCGGAACTCAAAGAAAACATTATCTTCTAATGTTATTCAAGTTCAAAGGGCAGTGTGTTAGTAGATTGAGAGAAAGGGTAAAAAGAAGCGAATACAATTTCAACAGAAAGAAAATTTTTGTTTATCATTCCATTGAGTAAAGAGAAAACGGAATTAGGGAGAAAATGGAGAGTGCATTAGTTTTTGTAGTTGTAAAAAAAAAAAAAAAAATTTCTTGAGGATGGTTGGTTGTATACTTTAAGGCCGATGGTCTATACAAGGGTCCTTGACCTATAGGTGGAATGTTCCTCATGGGGTCTTTCTAAGGTGTTCTAGCCCGTATTTAGGTGAGTTTCAAGAAAACCATGGTAAATTCTGAACAGCTAGGCTGATGAGCACGACCTGGAATCAAACCCTGCACTTCCCATCAACCAGCTTTGAGCGCAAAATTGCTCGGCCGCTGGTGGGCCCTAATTTGAGAAATAATTTAATAGGATTAAATAAATGAAGCTTTGTACTTTTTAAGCTAAACCTCATTATACAAAAATAAAAAATATTGGGTAACTCACAAATCACATGAATCTATCATTCTGAGAACGCAGCAGAAGCAGTATGGAAAGTACAAAAATAAACAACTGAAAAAAAATAAGCTACAAACATATATACTTCATTAAAAGTAAGATATTTGCATAAAATAATGTGAAAAAGAAACAGTTATATATCTGGGTGAATCATAATACAGCATATGTCACAGCACTGTATGATGTAGTGCATCAATTAAATGCTAGCAGCACCTAAATCAATAATTTTCTTCCAACAAGTAATTGTGCTAAAACTAAACTTGACTGTAACATTGAAGTAAAATGCAAACAAACTGTTAATAGCAGCCAAAACTAGAGAGCATTCTCTGTCAGCGTGAACAGATTAAATTAAGGAGATTATGCAAGCTAAACAAAGACTTTTTAGAACTAATTTTTAGGATATATGACAATTTCAGAACAAAAAAGCAATTTTTTTTATCAGAATGCCAGGATCATTTTGTAAATGATTACTAACAGTTATGTTTAATCTGATCTAATTCTAGGAACTTTTTTCTCTATATGGCCGATTGCAAAAAAAATTCTAATAAGTGATTATTTCACTACACGTCAATAAATTTTCTGCATTTTTGGTATCTGATTTTTCATAAGCAATAGTCTTGTAGTTGATTCACTCATTACCGTAATTTATAAAACCCTGCCAACTGCTAAAATGTGCATTTTAACCACTGATATTGCTAACTGCACCATAAATATTTACAAATCAGTGAAATTCTGCTTTTTCTATCTGAAATGAAGAACACTGCTGCACTTGATTATAGAAATATGAATTTTTTTGCTAATATTTTGAAAAAATAAATTTTTCCTTTTCTTATGAAGATACCACCTAATGATCACAGATTTTCTCATTATCACTGAGTCCTTATTTTCACATTGAAAATTTGTATAAGATAAAAATTCATTTTAAGATAGAAGGTCTTGGCATCTATACTGTGCTTGTGTGCAACAAGCACAAACAAATCGTCTTTTTACATATTAAAAACATTAAAACTTGTAAAAGTTACCTCATACTAGCACTTTCAGCCGCTATCTGCAGCCTTCTTCAGATACTCCGTTTTCTTGAACCAATGCACTCGGTGGTCTTGCTTGTAGTAAAAATAAGAGGGGGGGGGGGGGGAAGCGTCCCCAAAAAACGGTGGGTGACAGGGCAAAATAGCCGCCATATTCGGAATCAGGAGGTCATTTTACATAAAAATTTGCAAAAATGATGTTGGGGTAATTTTCATGCCGAGCAGTGTTATTTCAATGATACTAAATTTTAATGATATCTGCTTGCTTTTTTTGTTCTTTCTCCACAAAAGAAATTTGGTAATGCTTGCTCATACACAGTCAAAATTTTAGTAAAAATGCAGGTATTTCAAATATTTAACATTTCTACAATCTCATTATCTTGTGTCTAATATAGGTCAAATTTTGTAAAAAATGGCATTTCTTTGTTTTGAAAAATTCACATGTTATAATTTTTTTTAATTTTGTTAAAAGAAAGCTGAATATCTCCATGAATATATGTGCTATTTGCATATAAATTAATACAAATAATCAAAGGAAACCTCAATCACATATCTTAACATGTGACCAATTTCAAGTATTTTTTCACAATTAGAAACTTTTTTTTTTTTTTTTTTTTTTTTTTTGTTTGTTGCTGGTCTCCTTTTCGTTTTTCAAGATGGCTAGCAATTTAACTTTTCCAAATTCTTCCCCCCTGCCTATTTTTAGTTTTTTTTTTCCTTCATTATTGCTATTTATTCAGGGCTCCCAACATATTTTAGCTACCGAAAAGGGTAAAAGAGGACCATTTGCAGTTCAAAAGAGGATTTAGGAGGACCATTTATAATTTTAAAAAAAAGACGACTTCAGAGGGATTTTTTTTTATCCAAAATTTATAACAAATGTAAACATTTTACACTATCATCATTTTAAACACCTCGTTAAACAATCATTTAATCATAAAACATATTAAATATAACATAACAATAGCTAATACCAACGAGGAAAAAATATCCAATAATTTTTATTTACCATTTATAAAGGCATCTATACTGCTGCATTGGAAACTTCTTAAATTTATGGGGGGGGGAGGGGGAGGAAAAACCCATAGTAGTAGTAGTTATTTGAAGAAAAAGTAAGGCAGTTTAATTCCTGAGTAAGTTTTCCAAACTTATTTAATTATTAAAGATTTATTCTTACTAGTATCGCCCAGTTGTCGAAACTCGACCATTTTTTTTCACAAAGCGAAGTTATTGCCTTGTCCTAAACGGAATGCAATTGCAACACAGCTGCGGCAATTGTTTGCCGATATTCACTCTAACTGAATCAGCAGAGTTTTACTTAATATAACTATTTCTCTCTGTAGATGTTAGCCTTTCCTGAAATGAGAGAAAATCGCAACGTGAAAACGCCCCTTGTTGTGTGATACAGCCCAGAAGCTAATAGGTACCATGGCAAACCAAGGCCCAATCAAGTATCAAATTCTGTTAAATTAATTCGATTGGTTCATAAAGTACAGTGTTTGCAAAAATTAAAATGCAAGGAAATCTCAAAACGTGTAAATTCATTGAAAACCGGAAATCAAAAGTTTTTATGTATCTTCTACCCACAAAAGCTAGCAATAAAGACACTTTTTTAAAAAATAAGTAGCCAATTTCAGTTAAATGAAACGTAAAGACAGCTCAAAACATGTAAATTCAGCAAAAAACGGAAATCGGAATTTTTTCCGTATTGTCTACTTATACATGCAGCAGTTAGTAACAAATCCATTTTCCTTTTATTTAGTATATTAGTTGAATACTTATTGTTTAAATATCACCCTTTGAAATGAAATGTTTATGTTTACATTCGAAACTGGAAGTTTGCCATTTTTTTTTTTTTTCCTGGAGTTTTGAATTTTAAATTAAAATTTTATCAATTTTACAGAAAAAATAACTCAATCAAACACATGTAGACAGTAACTTATATATAACTATACCCAAATAACGGAATTAAAATCGGCAGATAATTTCAGTTATTTTTTAATAATTTTTTACAAAAAATTCAATGGACGATTAACATAGAAAATCTTTTTCATGGCTCCATGGACAGACAGTGACGTCATCACTACGCTTGCGTATAGTGATGCTACATTATACAAATTACTGTGTCTATGGTTTTATTTGAGCTTTATGAAATTGCTAGATTTAACAACTTTCTACTTTTAGGTATTTTTTAAAGTAAAGGAATACGTGTATAAAAGGGAAAAATGGGGGAAAATGCATAGAAAATAAATGTATTTTTTAATACCTTCTTGACATCGTAAGAAAATAATATTTGTATTCGCACTTTCTGGCTAACCATACCTTTCGAATGATACCATTTTCAACCCTCTACTCCCATAATTAATATGTTAAAAAGGGACTACAAATTTTATGCTTGCCTATTAATATATAGATAATTCTACAATGATACACTGGGAGAAAAAAACAAAAAACGAAAATTACGCAGCAGATTGTGAGATTATTTGGAAATTACACAGATTATGAAATAACACATTTGATTTTCTAAATGATATAATGAAATTCCAAAAAGAAAAAAAAAAATATATATATATATACAAGATTATTTGGAAGTTACACAGATTATGAAATAACACTTTTACTAAATGATATAAATAAATAAGATGGAAGATTGTGAGATTATTTGGAAATAATTTAAAATATTTGCAGTCCCTGAAAAAAATCTTTTCTTATAGGTTCTGGGGTTATAATAAACTAAATTTAAAAGTAGCATTTACATTGTGGGTGGAGAAAAATTATTCTACACTCATCATCATCATCAAAATTAATTTTTCAGAGTTCCTAGGAACGGCGTTCCTTCACCTCTAATAGTAGTAGTATGTAGAATAAATTATATAGTAGAATATATGGCCAGGTAGGTCTTTCTAGATTCAGGCATGAGAGTGCAGAAAATTTAAAAAAGAGGAAACATGCGTGTTCATAAAATTAATTTTAAAAGAAAAGTAACGCGCGTGTGGAAAACTATACAAATGTACGTTCATAAAATTTATTTCAAATGAAAAATAATGCTCACAGGAAAAACTTTACAAAATATTTTAAAAGTGACAAATTAAACTAAAAGAATAATGCACATCAATACAATAAATTATGTGTTAAAAAAAAAAAAAAAAAAAAAGTAAGCTAGCAATCAACATTTAATCATTGGCTGGTGGTGGAATGTGGGAAAGAAGGGAGGGGGGGGGTAAAAAGTAGCTCATGAGAGAAATATTAAACACAATTCTACTTCTTTATAGGTTCTAAAATATCATAAAGTAAGTTTAAAATTATTATTGTGGATGGATAAATATTCAAAAATAAAAGGCTTCCCACAGAATGTTTGATCGGCAATGGTTAGAGATGAAAAAGGGGGGGGGAGGACAAAAAAAATTACATGAGTGAGAAATATTGAATAATTCTATTCTTTTATATGTTATAGAATCTGACAAAGCATGTTTAAAATGAATATTGACATTTATATTTTGGATGGAAAAAGATTGAGAATCTAAAGCTTTTCATGGAGCGTTTGAACACTGATCGTTATTGGAGTTAAGCATTTTTAAAAACTTATTTTTAAGTCATTCAAAAGAGGACTAAACGGACCAAAACATTAAAAAGAGGACAAAAACGGACCTCACTATGAAAAACGGACTTTGGAGGTAAAAGAGGACCATTTGGGAGCCCTGTTTATTTTCCCATGAAAATTCCATGGCATTAACAAACAATTTATATATTTAGAATAGAGCAATTTCAACAATGGTTTATTTCTACAAAACTTGTTAAAATTCCCCAAATTTTAATTAAATTCCCATGACTATTTTAAGGTTCTCTCTAGGAAATATTTGAATCCAAAGATTCTTTCCAGAAATCGATTCTAAAATGAAATCTTTAGAATAATCAACTAATTTAAAACTAATCATTTATAAAAATCTTAAGTTTTTTTTTTTCCCCAAAAAAATAAATTATTTTGATGAATTAGCTCAAAAAAAAAAAAAAAAAAAAAAAAAAAAAAAAAAGCAAATAAGCTGAAAGTACCTATTGGCTACTGATGAGTAATTTATAATTCCATTTTCAAATCTAGGTTAGACTCTTAAAATTTTGAGATAATACTTGGAGAAATTCTTCAAGTTACAGACAACACTACCAGAACTTTGGCTTTTTTTTTTTTTTTTTTTAATATTAAATGTTTTAAACCTACTGAAATTTTTGTTAATATTACTATTTTTTAGAAATTCAAATAAATTGATTTAAAAAAAAAAAAAAAAAAAAAAAAAAAAAAACATATTTGCATGAAATGTATTTTAGTCTGGAATGCCATTTTTAATCTGTAACTTAAAGGTAAATTAAGCTGCATTAAAAATATATACTTACTAAGAAGGCCTGCCCATATATATTCCAGGAGTGGGTGTATGGGCCCGTTGCGTAATTGAATAATCCACACGAATTTTACGGCCATCTATTTCTTGTCCATTACAGCGATCTCTTGCCTAAAAAATACAAGAATTAAGTATGTTATTAGACAGAATTAAAACTATTAGTCATATACAGAAATTAATGCAATTGGCAACCAAAGTCTTCTAATGATTTTATAATTTAGACCACAATGGCTATTCCTTTCTCTCTATAAACTTAGACAAATGTTTTATTTTTTAATGCTGATGCGTTATTTTACTTTTGACCATTTTCTATTGTACAGATTTGCCCGATACATGCGTAAATATACAAATGGACTTTTCATACTTTATCTTCATTTTCCATATGTTAAAGTTATATCTTGCGTTACTATGTTAAAAAGTAACACTTTGTTTCAGATAGTCCACTGCAAATGGTGACATTGCTTAAACAAAGGAAAACTAGCGAAGTGAATTTTTGCACTTTGAGAGTTTGATATATCTCAAACAATAAAAACATTACCACCTTTTTATCCTATCCCAAGGATGTGCTAATTAAATTTAGAACAAAATCAGATAAGTAGCTCCAAAAAGTATCTATTTAAATTGAAAGAAGAAAAAAAAGATTTATTTTTTTAAATGCACAGTCACAAATTCCTTTCTTCTTACTCAATAGCAGTTTGATGCGAACTTAAGGCAAAAATATGACAAAATGGCAACATTTTGTCATTATCATGATCATTTAATAAAAATTTAAATATACTATGTGAAATATTAGCGTCATTCAACATTTATTGGATGTTTGAATTAATTCATAACGTTTTTTTTTTTTTTTTGGAAAATTGAGGCTTTATTGTGCAAGCATAATTACAAAGAGATTATTCAAAGTATTGACCATCACTAGCCACTGCTTTTCCCCATCTTTCTGGCAGCATACGGATTCTGCGTCTGAAGAACGAATCGTCTTTAGGAGGCAATCCAAGAATTGACCCATTTTTTACAATCTTCATAAGAAGTGAAGTGTTCCTCAGACAGGCCATGGCTCATCAATCGAAACAAGTGGTAATCAGATGGAGCAATGTCTGGAGAATACGGCGGGCAAGGCAGGACCTCCTATTTGGTCGTTTCGATGTAGGTTTTGACCCGTTTTGCGATGTGCGGTCTCCGCGTCTCTAGGTTTCAGTTCGTATGGGACCCAATTTCCCTACTTTTGGATCATTCCCATGACTTTCAGGCATTTGCTGACTGTTGAAAAGTCAACTCTTAATGATTCAGCTAAATCTTGAAGCGTTTGGCATGGATCTTCATCAAGCAATGACTTCAATTCTTCATCTTCGAATTTTTTCAGATGCCCAGGACGTTCCTTGTCTTCCAGCTCAAAATTACCACTTTTAAATCGAGTAAACCATTTCCGACATGTTTGTTCAACTAGTGCATGCTCTTCCACTAAAATTCGAGGACTTTCAGCAGTGCTTTTCTTCATGTTAAAGTAATGAAGTAGAACTCCCCACAAAAACACTTTATCCGGCACAAAGTTAGACATATTCGATGAAGTAAAAAATTTTGTTATTTACGCTTCAACCAAATGACATATACTAATAACGATGCTCAATGATAGTAGTTTTACGGGGAATACTAGTCATGCCATCTATTGGAAAATGCCACTTGTCACGCCATCTATTAGAAAAAACGAACTAATTCAAACACCCAATAATAAGTTATTTGGTCAATTTAAAAGCTTTCTAATTATTTAAAATAAATAAAATATTCCACATTTCATAGGGGAAAAAAAAAAACCTTTAAATTATAATTTTTTAAAAACAAAAGATCTTATGGTAAAATCTTGGAAATTTTAGAGTCATTCAACATGTTTTTTGGTCAATTCTAAAACTGTGTTTTGCAAAAATGAAGGCTATAAAAACTAAATTGTTTTAAGACTATTTCTGTACTTGGAACTATCAGGGATATTTTGGACATGTTTTCAAGCACCTCCCTTTTTCGTAATATCTTGTCCAATTATATTAAATATCAGCATCATTTAACATAATGTGTTCTGTCAAATCTACACTTTTTTGACTACTCAAAGTTAAATGCTACAATATTATAACCAAAGTTATAATTTAGTTCACTTTTTATAAGAAGTGATATAACAAAATTAATAACAAAGGACAAAACTGAAAACTGGATTTTTGGATAAGACTGTAAGAATTTCAATCTACTCGATAAAAATAAAATATAATTGAACCTGTATGTGCAATTTATACTAATTTAACCCATTAACTGTTACAAGCGGCTATTTCCGTCAGTTGAAAACAAAAGGCTAGTACGACAAATTTTCAAAAAATATTTTTTTCTTTTCTAGGAAATGAGATTACTGAATATCCATAGATTTCAATTTTTTTTCTTTTTTATTCCTAATTTGTTAAGTATTGATTTTGAGTTACTAAACATATACACTAAAAAACTACTACACAGTTAAAGGGTTAACCTATTTTTGGTAACACAAAATTATTCCTATATAGCAATAAACTGTACTCCTAATTTTATGTAAACAATAGAAATATATTACTAAAAATAATAATAAAATTAGTAGATTGAAAGTCTTGTGAGCTTTCATTTTACATATATATATATATATATATATATAAAGTAATACTTACAACTGTAGCATCTTCTACATACTGATAATAGACAAAAGCAAACCCTCTGGATTTACCACTCTACAGGGAAAAAAAGAGTTACATACATATATATATGTATATTTATTTATTTGTAAGAAAGATTGTTGTAAATAATATAGCATAAACTTTCATAGTCTTTTTTTTTTTTAATTCAATGCCTGATTTTTTGAGGTTATTATTTAGGAATCTTTTGAATAATTAAAAAATTTAAAAACAAAAATAAAAGAAAAAACTTAAGGACTAATCTGTCAATATATACTAATTGTATTAAAGAAGTATGCTGATTGCTAAGATGCTTTAATAAATTTTCTCTGTTGAATACTGGAGAAAATCAGAAGCAAGCGAACGCCTGCATGGGGACTTTTTCGCCACCAGATGGCAATACTAGACTCTGTTTATAAACTTTTCTTGAATTTAGCTTTTTCTCCGGTAACTGAATGGTGTTGCTTTGTTTCTAAATGTTTTAATCATGCAGTTTAAGTAAACCATTAAAGAAATCTGTTTTATTCGTCATGTGAGCCAGTTATAATGTTATTTCGGGCTAAAGTTAAACGCCCATATTCAAGATATCTTACTTACATATGTGTAATTTTGTGTTCAGTAAAGAATTGAAAATATGAAATGCCTACATTTTCAATCATGTGAAGCTTTAAATTCATCTCTGTTCCTAGATACTGAATTCTGGAGAATGGATGAGTTCCCATTAATTATTCCTTTCAAATTTAGTATTGAATTAAAGTTTCATGTATTCGTATTCATTTCATGAAATTTTTTAAAACCAGTCAGAATCGGGTTTGGCTTCTAGCCACGATTCTTAATTCTGTAATTTAAATCTTTAGGCTATTAGCCATCCAAATACTTTTGCCAGATCCCTTTTAAATATACGAATGAAAAAAGAGGCCATTATATTGGAGTAACCAAAAGGAAAATATCAACCAGGATCAAAGAACACCAAAATGACATCAAATATGGAAAAATAACTACAGCCCTCACTAAGGTCAATAAATAAAACAACATAGACATTAATTTTAGCAAAACAGAAAAATAGCAAATTATAATAACTCCGATTACGCGTTTTACCGAGAAACCATTGAAATAGTTAAAGACCAATTGGCATGTAACGGGCACAAGTCGCACGCCGATTTAGATCAAGCGTGGCGCCACATCATGGAGGATCAGCCCAAGGAAAGGAAGGAAGATAGAAATCAGTTTCAACAGCCGAAGCAGACCATGTAACTACTGAAGAAGGGGCGGATCTCGCCCTGAAAGGTCTTTAGTGTTTTAACAGAGTATTATTAAAAGGTAATTTTTATAAGTAATTAAGTTAAACATTTTCATTTTTACTTTATTTTAGAATTAAAAAAAAAAGCTAAAAATTTATTTTTTAAATTATAGAAAATTATAAATATTACAAAATATAACTACTATATAACCTATATATTTTTTTAAATAACTAAAATTTAATAATTATTGTTAATTATTTTTTTTTTTAATTTTGGGTTTAATTTATTCAGCAGATTAAATTTTACAATCATCCATCCTTACAATTGCTGAACTGCAGCTTTATTAGGAAAAATAAAGAAATTAAATAATCAAAGAAAAAGAAAAGAAATATACAAACAAAACCCTGAATAACAAACATAAAGAAAGAACAGAAAAAAATGTAAATAATTAAAAAATAAACCGAAGTGTAAAATTAAATAGCAGGTGAACTTAAATCTTGGTTTGAGTTTCCTGATTTGGAATATGTATAAATTATTTAACAGCTTTTAGTTTGTTAATGTTAAAGAGTAGCTGAAATTTTATTTCGTGCACAGAAGAATGCAAAATAAGTAATTGTCAATGAAAAACGTATGTTGGTTAATATTTAAAACCTACATTTAAAAATGCTGTATATTTCGAACATTTGTTTGCCTGTAATAATTTAATTTTATCGGAATCCTGTACTATGATTTTTCAAGAAGCTACAAGTGTTAAACAAAATAATGTGAACACTTTCACTTTTTTATGTTTTGTCGAATATCTTGAAAAATACTTAACGTGTTGTTCTTGAATTTTGGGAATGAGGAAAACATGTCTTTCCTCATATCTTACAACAAAGATTTTGTCACAAAAGTCCGTAAGGAATGAACAACAAATCCAATAAAATAAAAAGTATTTGTGATAACCCTGTATATGGAAAAGCTTCTAATGATCTGTAAATTTTAGATATGGTTATAAATGTTACATTTAATATGTGTGTAGAATTTTGTTAAGATATCTTGAATATTTAAGGAGTTATTAATATTTTATTAAAAAATAGGAAATTTTTTTTGCAAGTTTTTAATTTATAACTTCAAAGGTTTTTCGTCAAATTTCATGAAATTTTTGGAAAACATGAAAACATATGCCTAAATCATTATATTAAGTTTAAAACAAATATATTTAATATTCAAAGAGATATGGACAGTTGTAGTAAATAATTTATTACTGCGTATGTGCAGACTGTAGCAAAAAAAAAACTTTGACATACTTCAATATTCAACTGTATAGAGCACCTTATAAAAAAAAAAAAAAAAAAAAAAATCCAGTTGAATATGACAAAAATTCATAGAGATATCAGTGATTAAATGAGCTGTTTTTTAGTTGTTTTCTAAAAAGATCTTTACGATAAGGGGTTATTTGCAAATATTGTATTAAGTTTTATTGTGTAATGTAGTTTTTTCTGATACAACTGCATAAAAGAAATTTTAATAATATCACAGGGACATACTTTCTCACACAAAACACGGTATATGAATAGCTCGGTATGAGGCATCTGTGATGTACGTAGAACCAAGTGTGCTGTATGGGTACATTAGAATTGTAGAAATTTTATCACTGTTATAGTTTAAATATTTTATCATTCTGTAGTAGGTAGTCATTAAAAAAGGTCCTTGAACTCTTTTAAATGTAATCCTTGAAAGAAAGTACTTTATTTTTTGTCCTAAAGAATCTAGAGTTCCCCTGAGAGTTCAATTTCTGTACAAAGAACAAGTTGATTAAAAAATTAAATGAATGCATAATGCAAATAGCTTTATGACCCAATAGTAAGTTCTCTTTCTGAATAATTAATAAAAAAAAAAAAAAAAAATTAACTAATCAGTTCAAACAAAAACTAAATGTAACATAACCAGAAAAATTCAAAGCTCCTTTACTTCCAGGAATATTTTTTACTTACAAGGAGAAGTCATAATATGGAAAATTCAGATCTCTGGAAGAAATTGTGTACAATTGTAGTGTACTATGAAGGTAACTATGTATTAAAGCAGTAGTGCACACTAGCCAAACAATTTTAAGAAAAAAGCCTTTAAAGTTTATGTAATTCTTAGGTACAAGTTATGGCTACAAAAAGCAAACACTGTAGTAGCATACATGGTAAAGCAAGAAGCTGCCACCCCCAACGACCCGGGTTTGATGGATTTTTTTTTTCTACAGGAATTTTTTTTTTTTTCTTTAATTATTTATTTAATCTAAACACTTTCTTTTTTAATTCAACTCAAAATTTGAAAAATTTTGAATTGAATGTTCTGAAATGCACATTCCACTTCCCCTCGAGTCAGTGATACTAATATAACCATCCCACTCATGTACCAATGCAATATCTCTGCAAAGTCACAAATGGAAGACATTTCCACAAGCAGTGATGGAGGAAATGCTTGATTTACTCATAACTTGTGAGCAATTTTTTGGATGTGGTTAGTAAAACAGCAAAAAAATTTCCCCAAAACCATAAACAATGTCTGAATATGCAATTACTTTAGATTTTATTACCTTTTAATCTATTATTACAATAGGCGATCAAATTAATGTCCATTTTTTTTATTTTGATATTTTTTCTATTTTCTAAAAGAATACTAGACAAAATGACTTTGAACTTTAAAGGCATGTAAAGCCCATTTATTTATAAACTCATTTTCCATGATTGATTTAGTCACAAGTGCATTTGCGAGTCTAATCAAAAATTGAACAAAAGCACAAACACTTTGGATTACCCTGTATCATAAAAATCTACAGATAACTTATGCCGTCAGTTTCAAAATCAGCCATTTTCAAAAAATAAAATTTGGAGAAAAAGCTGATTTTTTGGCACACTTAGCCAAAATAAGTTAAGAACCAAAATTATTTAGTTTTTTTATTGCTAGGGCAGTATATTTGAAAACTCGAAATAAGGTGGCAGGGGCATGTGATGGGAGGAGATAATTCAAATTTTTCTTTTGAATTTAGCCACCTTTGCAACTTATTTTGGAGTTAGCCAGTTTTGCAACAAACTAGAATTTAAATTTAGGTAAATTTAATGTGGATTTTAAATTTTTAGGGCTCCAAAAACACAAAATGTTTTGTTCAATTATATTTTATTTATAAATAACTGATTTCTGCTATCTGATTAAAAACTGATAAAAAATAATATTGTATATGAACTGATATGAACACATATAATCTGTTGGATCATAGTAGGTATGTTATTAAATTAATAACATGATTAATTAATCATAAAATGCTAACTAAAATGCTATTATGTTATTACAAAGTGATTGTACATTACCATTGAGCTTTGACTTTGTTCTTTTTCCATGTCAGAGAAAGATATTTCCTCTTCCTTGATTGATTAGAAAATACTTGTTCTACTAACTTTTCCATTGTTACAGAAAACACGAAATTCAATTAGAAACTTTGTGTGCACCAAGAAAGAGCAACACAGGCAAGAGAAAACATGATAACACTAACCTAATGAACAAGTATGCTGCTTAAGTCGGGTTGAGCAGAATCGCAATTTCCATATGTGTAGATGACTAGTTTTAAAACTCACCAGCTTTACGATTTGTCCGATTTTGCTGTACATCATGATTTTCAAATGCAAATAACACAGGGATGGATCAGTTTTGGCATGGTTTCGTATTTCCAGATAGTGAAAATGTTTACCTACAACTGAAAAAAATGAGAAAACACATTTTCCGGAGTTGGCCGTTTTTGCAACTAGACAACACACTTGTAACTTTAACACATGATTTTACTACTATTCACAATATTTTTATGTTTTTAGACAGATAGATTTTTTTTTTTTCAAAAATTAATTTTTTGGCAAATTTTTTTACATATAAAAAGAGTGGATTTCCTCAAAATTTCACAAAACTTGCAGAAAAAATTTCATGAGGTGTTTTTCACATGCTATATATTTAATTTAGAAAACTAATTATTTCAACTACATAGCAAAATTTCTTTCTTGTGAAAAATTCCTTATAAGCTTGTAAATTTTAACTATTTTGGTCCTTTGCTATCTCGCATACCCTTCATGCAGCGATATGCTCGCAATGCCGCAGAGGCACTTTCCGAATTCTTATAATACAGTTTAACTAACAAGGAGAGGTCACAACATGGAAAATTCAGATCGGGACGAAACTGCGCGGGATTGTAGTATACTATGAGGGTAACAACATATTAAAGCAGTAAGACCCACTATCCACAAATTTTCGAGAAAACAGCATTTAAAGTTTCAGTAATCTTTAGATACAAGTTATTTCGCAAGCGAGTAAGCACCTCAGTGGTGTGATCCTAAAGCGCGAGTCTCCCAACCAAACAACTTGGGTTCGAGGCTGCCCACGGACTTTTTTTTTTTTTTTTAACTTTTTATGTAATCTTAACTTTTTATTTATTTTACAATTCAATTCAAAATTTGAAAATCTTAATAAAAAATTATTTAAGTTTCTTGAGTATAAAATAACTTTTTCTACTTTAATATTTATAACTTACAAATACAATAAATTTATATAACTTAAAAAATAAATTTAAGTTTTATTTTAACTGTAAAATAAGGTAAAACTAAAGAAACTGTTTTTAATTATTTATCTAAATATTTATTTTAGGTATATTTAATTTTATTGTTTAAATTAAAAAAAAAAAAAATACAGAGAAATGGTGATTTTAATTGCATATATAATTACTATCCAAATTAAATAATTACTTCTCCAATGAATACAGTTTCTTGAAAAATTATAGTATAGGGTTACGATGCTATTAAATTATTACAGGTAAAGAAATGTTATCTTTAAATGTAGATTTTAAATGTTAATGAACATAGTTCCTTTTTCGATAACGACTTCCTTTTTTTTTTTTATCCTTCTGTGCACAAAATAAAATTCCACCTGCCCTTTATTAGTAACAAGCTAGAAGTGTTTACGTAATTTATACACATTCAAACCAAATCAGGAAGCTCAAACCAAGATTTAAGTACACCTGCTAACTACTTTACACTTTGTTTACAGCTTGCTTATTTTTTAATTATTTAAATATTCGTCTGTTTTCCTTTATGTTTCTTATTTAGGGTTTTGCAAATCTAAACTTTATTTTTTAAGTTAGAGAAATTTAGTGTTCATGTTATGTGTTTTTCAAAGGGTGCCGCACCCTGCCCTATTTTGTTTTAGCATCGATGCACCCTGCCCCTTTTTTTCAAGTGAAAATATGCACCCTTCACTTTTCTAAATGAAAATGTGCCCTGTATTTTCCCATCTGCTATATCCTTATTTTTTAAAGATATTTTACCGTTTTTGCTGAGAAATATACATTTATAATATATTTTTATCTGATACGAAATCAAACTTCGTATACCTTTGCACAAACGTGATCTGAAATTTCCATTTAGAAGTCACTTCTTGGCGCGATCTATGAGTCATCTGTCTGTATCTTCCCTTAGCCAGCGGAAAAACGAACGTTAGCTGCGGTTTCTCTGATGTTTTTGTTCACGGCGTTGCTCAAAGCCTGTGTATTGGGGATCTTTTCTGCATATCCAAGAGTAGAAAATGACTGTTACGGAAATAATATAATAAAATAAAGAACACAGAAATCAGCACGTAATTCTCATATGCAGGATTTCAAATACTCTGCATATTTCGTATTTTGTGCTGAAGCTAAAGTATTTTTGCGTAAAATCGGCATTTTATAATTATTTTTTCAACTTTGCGCTAAAACTAACTTCCTTAAAATGAAATACGCGAACATAAAACAGACCTTTGACAAAAGTTTTTTCATAATATTCAGACAAGGAAATTGCGTATATTTTGATAATCAAACGCAAAAATTATGGATATTTTAACAAATATATGCCAAAGAAAGGTAGAAATCTTACTGATTTTTTACTCAATATATTTTTATTTTATTTTGTGTGTGTAATAATCGCATAATTTGGTATTATTATTTTTTTTTAAACAAACAAAATTTTAAAATTAGCAGTAAAACAATAGCCTATTAGCATTTAGTTGCTATCACATAATTTCAAAAATTCGGTAAAATGATTGATTCCATATTTTAGCAAATTTATTGCATACATCGGTTATAGTCTTTGCAAAAAAGCACGAATTTCATTAATTAATATAGAGATAAAACATATTTCAGCAAACAATTAGAATTAAAGTAACCTTATTAAGTAGTGGCGATATGATTACGTGTTTCAACAATCAGCCACAAAACACTGCGAGTTTCGGAAATCACCTTTGAAAAGAGCGAATCTGATCGATTAACGCCGAAATAATATCGTATTTTAGTAATTAGTTGCGTTTAAACATAACTTTTTGACAGTTAATAGTGAAATGATCCCATATTTCCAAATTAGGCCTCAAAATTATCGCGTATTTCAGGATTCAACATTGAAAAAAGCATAAATTTCATCGATTAGCACCGAAATATTTTAGTATTTGGACATTCAACTTTATAAAGAACACGATTTTTATCGATTAGGGATGAAATAATGGCAGGTTTCAGCAATCGGCCACAAAAATATTGTTAATTTCAGGAACAGCTTCCAGGGGGGGGGGGGGGAGGGGGGGATCGCGAATTTCATCGATTAGCAATGTAATAATAGCAGAATTTGGGAATTACTTGTGATTAAATGTAAGTTTTGACTATAAAAATCGACAACGGTGAAAATAATCCAGTATTTTCAAAATCAGCTGCAAAATTATTGCGTATTTTGGTATTCAGCTTTGCGAAAAAAGCACAAATTTCATCTCTTAGCAACGAAATAATCGAGTATTTGGGAATTTAACGTCAAAAACTGCAGAAATTGCACTGATTAGCAATGAAAAAAAATTATGCATTTCGGCGATCGATCGTAAAACATCACAAATTTTAGGAATCAGTCTTAAAAAAAAGACTGGAATTTTATTGATTAGTGGCAAAATTAGAGCATATTTTAACAATTAGTTATGACTATAAATAAAAATATTGTTAATTTCACATTTATTTTGCACATGCTGCGTTTTTTTTTTTTTTAATAATAATAATGTAGACAAAAAAAAAACATAACACTTATCTATCTGATTGAGCAAATAGGGAGACAAATAGATACCTACTTTTCTTTATAGAATTATGTGTAATTTAATTATTTATGGGAAACAATGCTTAAGGCATTTACATATTAAAAACTGCACTAACTTTTAAAATATTTGTAGATTACAATTTAAAGTTTTTCAAATAAAATTATCTCAAAAATAAATATTTTGAAATTATTTAAGTAATAATTCTTGAATTGTAAATTAGAAATATTTCACTACAAATATTTTACCGGATCCTAATTATTTTAGTTATAATTTTTATGAAATTTCAGCTCTTTTGGTCAAGTAGATTTCGAGATACACTTAAAAAACTATTGCCACCAGGAGACCAGATTTAAAATTGGAAAATACCGAATTACTTCAAATTTAGTATCCAGAGGAAAAATTTTCTCTAGAACCTATAAAGTCAAAATTGTGTATAAGTTGAAAATATAATCTTTATCATTGTTGCATGTTTACATCTGTAAATGGCTGCTAAGCGTACAATTTTTTAATAAATAATTACCGTATATTTCCGAATATAAGCCGATCCGTATATAAGCCGAGAGTACATTTTTCCCAGCAGAAATTTGCCCAAAATTGCAAACCCGTGTATAAGCCGAATTGAAAAAATACTCTTTTTAAAGTTCGAGTATATCGCCAAAATGGAGAAAATATTGCCAATTTATACAACCTTCAGGATAATCTGTCCAATGAAATTGCGCGAAATGCGTGCTTATCCAATAGAATTCCTTACCTGGCTTAGCCATAACGTAAAACGTTCGCAGTGTGTTCGCCAACGGCGATAGTTTTAACTCTGGCAACCCTATCAGAAGGGAGGCAAACACAGACGCGAACACAAGTCCCGGCAGCTGAAAACGAAGGCTACCGTAATACCAGGCCGGGAGACCTAACCCTAACGTTGATGAAGCAATGCCGCCGCTGGATGTTTACATAAATAAGCCGTGTAAAGTCCGATTGCATCGATTTTTTTTAATGACGTATCTAAATTATTTTGTATATTTCTACTTTTCAGTATTTTTATCAGTGCTTCAAGGCAATCTTCAACAAAATAAAAATACTTCTATAAAAAAAATGAAGCTTTGCCGCTTTTGCTAGTGTAAGCCTAGAAACATTTTAAACAGAGATGATTTAAATTTAATTGTATAAATTAAAAATATGATCGGGAGTTCTGTTTTTTTTTTTCAAGTTTCTCTTATACTATTTCTGAATCAGACAGAGAATTTACTCCGTTCGTGCACTCTGCCGATGACTTCAGTTACCGGCAGGTCAAAAAGAAATGTAAACAAACGTGACTACATCGAGCGTTTCGTGAAATAAATTTAAAATTGCTAATTATATGTGATAATTATTTAAAAATAAGGTTTAATATAACTATTTTACTTTTTATATACTTTTTAAGCTCAAAATATATGTATTCAATCATTGTTTCTGAAGTACGTTTTTTGCTAGAAATGTAGATCCGTATATAAGCCGACCATTATAATACAGCTTCCGAAAAATTTCCAAAAATTCTCGGCTTATACACGGAAATATACAGTAAACTAAAATAGACATGAAACCAAGAAGGATGGTACCTGCTGTGTTTCTCCGTTAATTAGATGACGAGATAGATGGGTGTTCTCTTTTAATTTGTATTTATTTTGTGGACTGTGCATTTTAAAAACCATTTAGTGAGTGGTGAAGAAAGCGCCCTTTCATCTATCAATATGTGCCCTTTTACTCAAAAAAAAGTGCCCTGCCCTTTTTTTAAAAAAATGTGAACACTATAGAAATTTATTGTATTTTTAAGTTTTAAATATTAAAAATAGAAAAAGTTATTTTATACTCAAGAAAATTAAATATTTTTTTATTAAAATTTTCAAATTTTGAATTGAATTGTAAAATAAATAAAAAGTTAAGATTACATAAAATGTTAAAGGAAAAAAAAAAATGCCCCGTAGGTAGCCTCGAACCCAAGTCATCTGGTTGGGAGACTCTCGCTTTAGGATCACACCACTGAGGCGCTTACTCGCTTGCGAAATAACTTTTATTTAAAGATTACTGAAACTTTAAATGTTTTTTTCTCGAAATTTTGTGGATAGTGGGTCCTACTGCTTTAATATGTTGTTACCCTCATAGTATACTACAATCCTGTGCAATTTCGTCCCGATCTGAATTTTCCATGTCATGACCTCTCCTTGTAAGAGGGCTTTTTCAACTATGGACAGCATTTCGATGCATATAAGCTTTGACTACTATTACCTACTGCAGTTGCTCATTTTTATATCATTTGTTGCTTTTCATAATCCTACATCAGAAATCTGACAGCACCATCTGTTTGTTGCCAACTTTTTTTTTTTTGCCACACAAAACCCGGCTTCTTTTCCATCCGTTTGGTGCAAACCGTATCTTCGTATTTTGATTCGTTTTCGAATTATTCATTTTTAAAGTCCGTTCTGACTTTTGGATCACCCGGTATATATATTGAAATCTTGTAACAAAGTAATTTTTATACTAAAAACAAGAATTACATAAATAAAAAATTAAGATTTTTTTTTTTTTTTTTTTAAGAATTTTTAAATTCTTTTTTCTAGTTTTTTCTTTCATCACGAAGTTTTTTGTTGTGCTCATAAAAATATATATTATAACTTAAGGGGTGAAAAAGCAATTTAAAGATTTAAAAGTGTTTTTATTACACTAATGATCAAATAAATTAAAAATTTTTCTTCAGTTATACTAGAAATATCAAAGTACATTTTTAACCCGTTAGTAGTCGCTATAAACAGTGCCACCTATTACAGATTGCGTATTTTTTATTTAACTGTCACCAATAATTTTAAGAAGGGATGTGATCGACGTTTCTTTGATTTTATTTGTGTTTTATGTATATCAAATGCTACTTCTAAAAATTTTTGGTGGCTATTGAATAAAAAAATCTGGCAACACTGAAGAATGGGCGGCAAATCGACCAACTAGCGACTACTAACGGGTTAAGGAAAAAATGAAAAATCTATTTTCACTGATATTTTGCTTTTGAAGGGTCTAGAGACAATTGTATACTTAGCAGTAAAATGCCCCAAAATGCTGTTCAAAAAGGTAATGAATGAAATCTTTGCGAATATCATAATTATAACAAGTCACAATAATCGTTTAGAATCTAAATAATTGATCAAGTCCCTTTATCAGACGAAAAGATATAGAGGCAGGGCAGGATGAAAGCAGAAACACATTACATTTAGAACATCGCTTTGAGCCCATTCAAAGAAAGAAAGAAAAAAAGATATATATATATTTATTTACAAAAAACTTGTGTTTACTGCTAAATAATACGAGCCATGTTATGAAGCACCATGAAAAATTAAAAATCCACAATAGTTATTTCCGATCGAAATAATTAAGTATGATTCTTTGTCAGGTGAAAAATTAAGCACAAGTAAAGCTTGTACTTACTTTAATGTTTTGTGAATCCTGATTAAGGGTCAAACCTAATTATTTCGATTTGAAACAATCATTGTTTGATTTTGTAATTCATGGTGTTTGCATATAAAGTTTTTTTTTTCATTATTTTAATTCAGTGTTACTTCTAAAATTTACTCTTTCTAGTCTGTTTAAGAATTATAAATTTTATCATTTAGAATAATGATAAATTATTTTAGAATAATGACAAAAAAGTTTTCATTTGTACACCTCTTATACCCACTCTTTATTTTACCAAAATAACATCACTGAATGCAGCTAACTTATTGTGTATAAATCATGAAATGCATGAAATTCTGTACTGCAGCAGTCAATAATATGTATGTATACTTTGTGTACATGCACCCCCTCCACCAAAACAAAAATGGATACATCTAACTTGCTGTGCATGATACAGAAAATGCATGAAATTCTATAAAGCAGTAATCACAGAATATAATACCTTCTCTTCCAAAAATAGAATAGTAACAAGTGATAAGTCTAACTTTCTCTTATTCGCTACTACTACCAGCCATATTTAAACAAAATCAGTAATAAACAAAGGAAAAAAAAAGATTGAATAATAATAAAATGGGAAAAATACAAACTAGTTCATAGAATCCTACTTCAATTTCTAGAGTTAGAATGTTCAAATAATGACCAGATTATTAAAAAAATAAGCAGTAAGTAGGCTGCCAAAAATACACGGCAAAAAATTTTCGACCAATATCCCAGATGTACCGTATTTTTTTTTAAAGTTATGAATTTGTAGTAAATTGGCTTGCGTAACAAATATTCTTTTGCATGTTGATTTTGAATACATTTTGTTTAGTTATATTTTTGTTTATTAATTAATAAATTTTCTGTTTATGTAAGTCAACCTTGAGTTTGTGTTCTCTTTCCTATCCATCTACTCATTATTTACCTGGATATACTACCAGTTTCCTCATAGCTGTTTCCTCATAGTAAACAAGTTACAAGATAACTTGTAGCTGCCGTCCTAGGCAAGTAAATAAACTACCAGTCATTTCAGAGTTGACAAACAACGTGCTAAGTACTATTTCTGGTATCTTGTTACATAAAATTAAAAAACTTATGTTTTTTTTTGTTGTTGTTTTACATTTTTCACTAATATAAAAAATGACAAAAAAAAAAAAAAAAAAAATCTATTACAGTACCTGAGCATCATAAATGACTTTTATTTGATCTATTGGTCCATATCGCCCAAATTCATCTTGCAGTTCTCTTTCTCTTGTATAAATGCTTAATCCAAAAACACCCAGACATCTACTTGGCTGTGGATTTTCCTGAATAAATGATGTTATATTCTAAATACTTTTTAAACAACAACAATACTGAATATACCATTTAACATTAACTTTGGAAAAAAAATAGCAAAGTGTTATATACACAACATACCCTGTTGCCAATATGTCTCCTGCGGTTAGACAATGGGGAGCGATAACGTCCTCCATATCGGCTAAAAGTAAAAAAAAAAAAAAAAATTCTAAATTAAATATCAAAGTAAATAAATAAAAAAGTATCACTGCAGAACTTCTTTTAATGATGAATTACTGCTCAAAGATTTTTAAAAAGAAGAGGAAAAAAAAGAAGAAGCTTACCCACGACTATGGCTTCTACTTCTGGTGCTAGAAAGTTGAAATAAGGAAAGAATTAAAAAAAAAAAAATGCCATATTCCAAATTCTTTATATGCAACTGCATTTCAAAAATTTTAACATAAAACAATCAATAAAATATACAAAATACATACTAGCGACGAGAACGAGGGCTACGAGAACGGTCTCTGGAGTGGCTTCTATAAAAAAAAAAGAAATTTAAAAGAAATGCCTTAGTTAAAGTTTTTGTCAAAACAATGGTAAAGTAAACTGAAAAAAAAAAAAAAAAGATAAGAAATGTTTTTACAGAAAGACAAATTTGATCCACACTTCTTTATTTTTTATTCGCCCAAACAATATAAGTCAAATCTTGTCAAAAAAATATAGTTTTGAAAAATGGATTGAACCTAGGTATTTCTTCTTTTGTAAGGAAAAAAATAAAAATAAATTAAGGAGGCCTGACACCTTTGACTTGGCACCACTGAAATAGGGTTAAGCTTATATTACCATTTAATATTTATAAATAAATTGAACTCTATTAGGCTTGTTCAATAAAATATATATTCAGGCAACAATTCTAATAATTTTTTATACTTTTTTTTTTTTTTTTTTTTTTTAAATTTGAAATTTCATTGCATTTTCTCAGCATTTATGCATGAATTTGTGGTCTTGAAAATGCTAAAAGTTCTATAGATATTTAAGAAAAGATTTACTGTATTTTCCCACATATAGTTTTGGCAATGAATAAGTCGCAGGGTGCTATTTTTAACCCTGCCAAAAAATTTTCATCAGATAATCTGAATCACCATACAGACTTGCCAAGTTTCCAAAATGAAAAAGCCCGAGACATTTTGCAGATTACTTTATCGATATACCGGCATTTTTATCTTCAGATACATGACTTAAGCATTAACAATTCCTCATAAAAATCGTTCTTTGCTAAAAGTTTAAGCCAAGCTAAGTTTAATAATTTGAAATATTCCAAAATGCTACAATAAAATGATTATTTAAAAATAAATTATCTGCTTTTCTGAAATATAAGTGTGGAACACTATTTATGTCGCATATCTCATATATAAGAAATTATTTGAAAACAAGAAAAATGATCGGAAAAATGTTGGCTAATTATCAAATGTTTTTCTGGAAACTGGGAACCTGAGATCATGTATACATATGTATCAGAGAGAATTACAAAAACATTTTTGCATATTTATTTTTCATTGCTTAAAATATATATATATATTTATGCCAATATTTGTGTTTATATTTTTGATAGCTTTATTTTTTTTTTTTTATTTTTTTTTTAATGATCATTTGTGAGAGCATTTATAAATAAAAATGAATTTAAAAATATAAATTATTTCAGAACACTTTATATAATCCACTATCTAAATTCTTAACTTAATCAGTTTTGTTTAAAAATTATGCTTATTAAAATAAGCTTAATATTTTAATTAACTTTTTTTTTTTTTTTTGTAAACACTGCTATAATATCTAGAAGTAGATTAATAGGATAAACTTTACAAACCTGAGCAGTGGCTTAGATTAATATCCTTTCTTCAATACTTAAACCTGCATGATTCATGATCACTCTATAATAAATTGTAGTTTTCGTCCTGCCACAGCCATATTTATTGGCAATTTTGCTGACCAGAAATTGTTTTTGAATAGCAGTGCCATGTATTCAGCTAAAGTAACTGGCAAGTTGATTTAAAAGGATATGCCCTAAAAAAAGATTATGATAATATAACAAAAAATATTATCGATGTCCTGGAAAAATTGACCAATATTCTGGTACTTTTCGGCAGCTTGTAAAGCAGTTGTATATCTCGAGATGTCTTTCATAATATTTTCCCCTTTATGTAAAATGGAAAAATCAGTGCAATGTATGATGCAAAATGTGTAATATTTTGATTTTCTGGGAGATAATATGGGTAAATTCCTCTGTATATGACTCAATAAAAATGGTTTTGTATTTTTTCTTTCTAAATCGCAATTTACGAATTTTGATGGATATCAATTGTCCTCATATATAAAAAGTTGTTAAAGCTTCATAAATATAAGTGTTTATTTTTCAAAATAACTTTTGGCTTACCTTTTTCTTTAAGCTTTTAATATTTTTATTTGTTTTCCTTACTTAAAAGCTGGTCTGCCATCTTTTCCTGCACCACGCCTCAACGATTGATGTTTGTTTACATCCTTGCCGTTGCCAATCTCAATCTGCATAACTTTTCCTGTTTTGACTGTTGCCACTTCTGTTGAAATAGTTATAGTAAATTATATTTCGGTTACGATCGTTGAGTGGCAATAGCGATATGTTGTTTATATGCAGATTCTTGGCTTTCAGTTAGTATAAATAGATCGCGGCGTGTGTGTTAGTGGCAGTCGTCAGCAGTGATTAGCCTGTCTTCAATTAGACATGAGATAGTGACAGCTTTAGATAAGTAAACAGCTTTAAGCTGTTGGCGAGCTAAGTACCGGCAGGTGTGCTTTTAGCATGTCACGGCACAGCTTACGTTTTGTTTGGCTGTTGCGTTTTATATTTTTGATAGCTGTCGTTGTTACAGTTATTTACAAATGTTGAAATTCTTCTTTTAAGTTTTTGTTTAAAAGTTTGTTCCTTGTTAAAAAGGATTAAGTCTTCCGTCATTCGAAAGTTAAAACAAAATTGATAATCGACTTTTTGAGATGAAACTGTTAAATTTGCTAGTTTGTTTAATATTAAATTTGTTTAGTGGCCTTTTAGGTCACACTTGTTCAAGTTTGAAAATTGTTTTTTTGAGTCAAAATTTCTACTTAAAGCTGCTGATATGCAACAGTGATTTAACTGAGTTAGAGAGTTAGTTAAATATAATAGTGTTTTTTTTTATGTGCAAGCCATGATATGCAAATCTTCAATTGTGTATTCTTGTGTCTGTGATCAGCTTAGTAATAGTGGAAGTGAAGGTCACCATCCTTTTTTCCCGCTGATCAACTGGGCGATCGCGGATGCTTTGTTAAACAACGAATTGTGATTGTGCCTCATTTGTGGTTTGTTCTTCAACTTTATAAATAAGGTAATATAAAATCTGTTATACTTTAAAAAATGTTTTTGATATATTTTTTGTTTTATTAAATAAAATTTGTTTTTGTTTAAAAACTTTTGTATTTGATGAGTCATCTAGTTTTAACACACTGGTCAGGTCATTACAATTGAAACCCTTAAAAACCTAATTAAGTTTCTACTGCATATTATCTGCGTAATAAAAATTGATTAGAAGATAGACCTTTAGTCTATGTCAAATTTGGCAGCCCCAAAAGGCCGATGTCAATATCTCAAGTCCATTGCTTTAAAAAATATATAAATTATTAATGTCAGAAAATATTAAATACTTCAATAACTAACCCGGTAAATAAAAAATATATATATATTAATTCGCAAAACAAAAATTAAAACACGCTTTTAAGACGAAAGATATATAGCAAGCATGCTACGCATGAGTAACATAAACAAAATGCAAATCGAACCAAGCTCTTCGGTGTTGCCAATCCTACAGAAGAAAAGTTTCCACATAAACTTTTTCCCCTTCTAAAACGCTAAACAGAACTACTTTAGCCTTTCACCCGGTCAAGTTACACTTCTGAATGTGCAGAAAAGATCCATACTGCATGCCGGGAGAGAAACGAGAAACTGACCAGTAGGGCGGTTTCTCAAGGACATCATCGCGGAAAGCGGGAGCGCGCGGCTGAAAAAAGAGGAAGCGGAGTGGTTCTTCAAATTCGTTATCTGCTAACAGGAATGGAAACGAAATTCGCAGATCACGATCGGAAAAAGCCAGAGATTTTCTATAGGAATCTGGAGAGCAAAATAAAGTACAAATATCTGGAGACTTGGCAAGTATGACCATATAATCTGCAGATACAAATCATAATCAACAAATATTGATAAACAAAATATTGATAAACCGCCATGCACTTTAATTTGCATAGTTTTTATTTAAAAGATAATTAAAATGTAAATATGAAAGTAATTATAAATTTAAAAAAAAAAAAAAAAAATCTGATTGTTATTTAGTTAAAAAAAAACCTCCATATAAAAACAATAAAGTTTCAATAACAAATGTAAACAGAAGCATGTTGCCATAAAGCTAGAAAAGTTTATGCTGAAAACGGAGGACACTCCCATTAGCACAAATATGCCATAAATAAACCAACCACAATCTGTTCTGCTATTGATCCAGTAGATACGTAAACTGTAGATTTACATACAACTTGTTAGCATAAATTTCTGATATCTGCCGACAGATGCAAAATAATAATAATAATAAAATTAATAAAATTTTGAAGATAATCTGGGTCATTTCCGTATCAAATCAACACAGCTCACAACTGGACCCCGTCAGATTTTTACGAAACTGGGCTCATTTATTTGTTTTATAAAGAAATGAATATTTACCAATTATTAAGTATCTGTCTCTTTTAGTTCTTGATATACAGGGTTGCAAAAATGGGTAAAAAGTGTAAATTTTCAAAATTCAAGTTTTATACATTTGTCCATATCTTGTTCCCTAATCGTTGTAGAGGCATAAGTTTGGTATCATTGAAAAGCATTTAATACGGGCTTTCAAATGATATATCACATGCACTTTTTTTTTTAATTCATTTCAAGGTCAAACACTTTGACCTTTGCATCTCAAAAAGTGGTATTTTATTTTTCTTTAAAAAATTATGTTTTTCTCACATTTATTGTCTATAATTACTGTGAGTTTCAACTTGGAACTGCCATGGGATGCTGAGTAATAAATTAAAATGCAACCTCGTATCAGTATTTTCATATCTGAATAGAGAGAGAAAATGTATTAAAAAAAAAAAATATATATATATATATATATATATATATATATATACAGTTGATACATAATTATATGGGTTAAATAATTACCTGGATCTAGAATATGATCTACGTCTTCTAGATGAATATGATTTAGAGCGACTACGGCTTGCTTTTCTCACCTTACCTTCAGCTGAAGAACTCTTTACAACAGCTGCAGTTGAAGGAGTCTTTTCATTGCGTTCAGTTGGAGGATGAGGCTCATCTGGACTATTCTGTTAAAATAAGAACAGATTTATTCAAAATTAATTCACTCCATCAAAAACACTAATAATAAACTTAAGAGAATGCATCATATCCAGGGTTGCAAAAAAGTCAACCTTTTTACCAAACTGGCCATCTTTTACTAAGAGAGAAAGACCTTCATTATTTATTGGCTTTTTATACTTATCTTATTATGTATTTAATACATACCGTAAAATTCCAAAAGTAACCACCCCCCCCTTTTTGAAAAGCAAAATGGATAAATTTCAGGTGGGGGGGGGGGAGGGTTATAATTAGGGATGAAACGGATATCCGGTAACTATCCGGCCTATCCGGCTGAGTTTTAAATATCCGGCGGGGTACCGGATATCAGCACACCGGATACGGATATCCGGCAATTTCAAGCCGGATATCCGAAGGAGAAAATTCAAGCTTAAACTCCCATCAGATGAAAATTTTGCGACAATTTTTTAAATTTTTTTTAGATCAGTTGTAGCTTGTAAAGGATTTTTTTTTTTAAGTTGACTTCTGCGAAAATCGATTTTGGACTCATTAGCAAACAAATTTAGCCAAAAGTAGCTTCAGGTCTAAGAAATATAGAATCCCTATTTTAATTTTGTACAGAGTTAGCTAGGTTTTTTTCCCAGAGTGATCTATAGCATTCCCCCTAATCTTCCCCATAACAATAAAAAGAGCTATTCATTGTTGTTCCTGAACAAATGATATTTATATTCTGCAGTTGCAGTGTATATATATATAACTCTGTTTTCATGTCTTTTGTTAATATGTTGTTAGATTGTTTAGTAATATTGTTAGTCTTTGATGTTAAAGTTGTTAGATTGTTTCGAGAATGAGTCAAATAATGTGCATTTATTGACTAGAACCTGTTTATTTACAATCCAGTTTTCCATACACAATAAAGCTGTTGTTTTTGTGACCATATATTTATACCAGCAGAAACCTGGCATTACTTGCGCCATCTATCTATTCGATTTCGATTTTTTAAAAAACCCTCCAATTTATATAAATTTGCATTTTTAATGGAATATCTTACAAAAGCATCTGAATTTAGAACTCCCTGTTGCGTTGCATAGATATATCCCAAAAAATTAAAATTACTTCAAATAAAAGTACATATTTAAATTTTCAGAAAGTCTGTACTTTCACTTTCATATTGTTCATAAGGAAAAAAAAAAAAAAAAAAAAAATCAGTTATTTAAAGTTTTTGAATATAAAAATATAAAATAAGTAAAAAGTATAAATTCATTTTGAATTATTACTTTCTTCTATATTAAATAGAAGGAAGTATTGGATTCGTGAAAATTTTCAACTTCCAGTTTTCAGTGGATTTACGCATTTTGAGGGAACCAAAACACAATTTGACCATTTTTGGAAAATGTCTATCTGAAAAAATTTTTTTGCAGTTCAAGAGTTAATGCACAGAATTTCATATAAATTTATACATAGTTGCATCTTACCAAAAAAAAAAAAAAAAAAGTGCCCATCAACTTTTGGTGCAAATCACTCAACAAATGGCGCTGCTATACTGTGATTTCTGCCATTTAAAGGAAGACTATATCTCAGCTTATACTGTGTATAATTAAAAAAATAAACTAAGTGTGTCACAGGGAGGGCTATTATGAAACATGTTCATTCAATTTCTGTGCATAACGGCCAATAGATGATGCCGCTATGCTGCAATTTTCCCATGAATGGGGATATTATATCTCAGATTCATTCGTGTATGATTGCTAAAAATTTATTATGGGAAAGGGTCATTTTTATAAAACATGTTGATTCAATTTTGGTACATATTGATCAATAGGTGGCTATATTATGTTGCAATTTACTCTGTGAATAGGAAGGCTAAATCTCATCATCTATAAAATTTAAGAGATAAACAAGAAAAAAATAATATGAGAATAAAAGTTGGCTTAATTTGGGTGTATATCGACCAACAGGTGGCGCAGCTGTTCCTCACCTTCTGTGATTCTCCACATGGCTACATCTCAGAAGTTTTTGATTAAAATTGCACTAAACTCAATATCTAAAATCTTTATTGTAAGCAGCTATGAATATGATTATGTTTCTTCAGCATGTTAAACAGCATGTAGCATTGTTGTATAGAGAGATATAGAAGAAAGTTTTGTAATGTGATGGCCATAACATACTAGTCTGAAGCTTTTAGTTTATTTTTTTTCTTCTTTCTTTTATGTTTTCTTATAAATGTCTCAAAAGAAAGTATTTGATTCATAAAAATATTTTAACTTCTGGTTTTTGATGGATTTACACATTTTAAGAATTCCAGAACTTGGTTTGACCAATTTAAAAAAAAAAAGTCTGTGTGTGTGTGACAAAAATTCTGTTCAACTGTACCTCCGGAACTACTGTGTACTACAATTACATATAAATTTATGTATAGTTGCACCATGACATAAATCAGTGCCTACCAACTTTTGGTACAAATGGCTCAACAGGTGGTGCTGCCATACTGCGATTTTTGCAACTTAGAGGAAGGCAATATCCCAGAAACTACTGCACAGAATTTCATATAAATATATATGTACATGTAACTTGGCATATATTAGTGCCTATCAAATTTTGGTGCCAATCGCTCTACAGGTGGTGCTGTTATACAGTGCTTTCTGCAATTTAGGGAAGGCTTTAGTTTAGGTTCTATTTCATGTAACTACACAAAACTTCATGTTGGAAAGGTATTATGAGAAATTATGCTGGTTCAGTTTGGGTGCATGTTGGCCAGTAGGTGGCTCTGCAATACAGAAATTTCCCCCCAAAAGGGAAGGCTATATCTCTTATTCTATTGTGTATAATTGCATAGAACTTGGAATGTGAGAGAACCAGCCATTGTGAAACACTATTGCGATTTATTTTAGGTGTATATAGGCCAACAGGTGGCAATACTGCACTACAATTTACCCAATGAATAGGCTAAGTTAATCCCAACTTCTATGACATATGTGCATGAAACTTGATATATAAGACAAAGATAAGCAAATGTTGACCTTATTTATGTGTATATCAGCCGACAGGTGGGGCTTCTATTAGGATTTTTCACAAGCGTATATCTCAGCATCTGTTGATTAAAACTGCATAAACTCCTTTTGTAAAATATTTATTGTGAGAAGCTATAGTTAAACTTTTATACGATTTAAACCGTAAATGGCGCTGTTATGTAGAATTATGTAGAAGAAAGTTTTGTGATGGCCACAACATATTAGTTTTCATGTGAAAAAAACCCTTCAACTGTGATTATATTTGTAAAATATTTTGTTTCATTTTTTTAATAATAGTATTGTAAAAAATATGTAAATAATAAGTTTTAGTTTTATAATTCTGAACAAAAGCTATCTTTTTGTGATAGTGCTTTTCACCAAAAATTGCAAGTGTAGGAATGAGTATGTTAGGCTTAAAATTTTATTCTTCCTGGCAATATTGCACAAATAAATAGAATATTAAATAAATATGTTTAAATAAATTATATTTAAAATGATTTTAAAAGAATAGTATATGAAATATGTTTATATTTTATTGTTTTAAAATAAAGAAAAAGAAAAGAAATATACAACACAACAAAAAACAAAACTATTGCCGGATATCCGTATCCGGCAGGCAGAAGAGCTCCGGATATCCGATATCCGGTATCCAGCAAAATCACTATCCGTTTCATCCCTAGTTATAATCGATTCTTTAAAAAAAATTATTTTAAAAAAATGAAGAAAAGGGAGGGACGGTTATATTCGATGGAGGGGGTACTTTCGGGATTTTACGGTACTTACTTAAAAAGAAATATTAAAGGCTATCATTTCTTACATTAAAGGTAAAAAAAAAAAAAACGCGTAATGATTCCATTGATAACGTGCATCAGACACTTTATGAAAAATTAGTTTAATTAGAAATAATACATAAATATTAAAACTTAATTCAATGCCAAACTTAACTTGCAATGCCGATGTACCGTAAGTGCGCCCGAAGATTGGATGTCGCTTTGTTTGATGGAGAAAAAAAAAAGGAAGGGGGGGGGGGTTACTTTCAGGATAACAGAGACATTTCACTTTCAGCAAGAAAAGGGGGAGGGGGTTATATTCGATGGGGGGGGGGGTTACTTTCGGGATTTTACGGTATATATTTTAATTTATACTACTAATATCATTTTGCATAAAAACTTTTTTTAAGGCAATTTAAAATCAAATTCAATCAATATTAGTATCTAATAAGTAATAATGTAATAATAAAATTCTATATTACAGGAGCATTTCTCATTATTTTAATAATATTTCCAAGCATATATCTTACATCATGAACATAAACAATCATTTGTTCATAGGGGTACAAAAACATAAAAGTTTGTTAATTTGCATAGTTTACATTTTTATATTGGGTTGTTCGGAAAGTAATTTCGTTTTTTCCCGACAGAGGATTTAATTTTATTTTTTTGCACCCAACTTCACATTTAAGCTGTATAATTTTTATATGCTTTGAGAGCTCATATAGCAAGGCTTGTGTATGAAAAATTCCAATTAATTCTACGCAGTAGTTTTTGGTTGGTGCCCTTTTAAATATGGAGAGCGATAAGCAGCATTTTCGACATATCTTACTGTTTTACTACAGAAAGGGTAAAAATGCTGTTCAAGCCAGAAAGAAATTGACCAATGTGTATGGAGAAGGTGTGTTGACAGTACGCCAGTGCCAGAACTTGTTACTAAATTTCGATCTGGCAATTTTGATGTCGAAGATGCACCACGTTCGGGAAGGCCGGTTGAAGCTGATAAAGACGCGATAACGGCATTAGTTGATGCGAACTGGCGAATAACAACACGTGAGATCGGATTGAGGTTAAATTTATCAAATTCAACAGTTTATGACCACTTGAAAGGCCTGGGATTATCCTCGAAGCTCGATGTATGGGTTCCCCATGTTCTCACAGAGAGAAATCTGTGTCGCCGTCTGCAACTCGCTTCTCAAACGTCACGAAAATTATTCGTTTTTGAAGTGCATCATCACTGGGGACGAAAAATGGGTTGTATACAACAACGTCAAACGCAAGAGGTCATGGAGCATAAAAGATGAACTGGCTCAAACCATTTCCAAAGCCGATATTCACCAAAAAAAAGGTGATGCTGTCTGTTTGGTGGGATGTTAAAGGAATCGTTTTTTTTTTTAGCTTTTACCGGATAACACAACGATTAATTCAGAAGTCTACTGTCATCAGCTGGACAAACTGAATGATGCACTTCAACAGAAAAGGCCAGAACTAATCAACAGGAAAGGTGTAGTGTTTCACCAAGACAACGCGAGACCTCACACAAGTTTGGTCACTCGCCAAAAGCTTTTACAGCTTGAATGGGATATAATGCCACACCCACCATATTCTCCAGACCTGGCACCATCTGATTATTTGTTCCGGTCACTCCAAGATTTTTTAGACTGTAAAACCTTCACCTCAAATGAGGAGGTCAAAAACCACCTCGATCAGTTTTTTGCCAGTAAAGACCAAAAATTTTATGAGCGTGAAATTATGCTACTACCAGAAAGATGGCAAAAGGTGTTGGACCAGAACGGCCAATATATAATTTAATAAAGTATTTGTTTATTATACGAAAACTGTCTCATTTCCACAAAAAAAAAAAAAAAAAAACGAAATCACTTTCCGAACAACCCAATATTTAGAGCTTCAAATACTTCTCCTTTCTTTAAAATACATGCATAATCATAAAATATGAAATACTTTGTTTTTTCCTAAAGAAATTCAATACTCTTTTCCCACAAGCAAAAGGGAAATCAAAACAATAAGACGGCAACAGTAATGGTAAGTACCTCTCTTTGGGACTCGCAAGCTTCTTTCAAGGTGGAAAAAGCCGGTTGTAAGAAATAGGTTTCTTCCGAGTGGAAGAAATAAAAGAAACTTTTTCTTTAAAAAATTATCATATAAGTTGCAACTTTGTAAGATACAAAGAATGCATTTTTCTTATAAACAATTTTAAATAAATTTAATTATGTCTATAAATTTAATTATTAATTATTATGCTAAATTAATTGTAACCAATTTTAGCCAAGATATCACAGACAAAAATTCATTAAAGAAATCAATTTAACCAGCAATAATGTTTTATTATTTAAACAATACTGGTAATAAATAGTATGGATCCCTTGCTACTATCTGATAGAAGAGTTTTTAATTAACATCCAGCTAATTAAGAGAATAAGTATGTGATTATTACTGCATTACAAAATATCATCAAAATCTTCAGTTTCTTCACTGCAGTGGAACATGGTATAAAAAATTTAGTAATAAAATACTACAATATCAATTTCTCAACTTAGAATAGATGAATGCAAAATATAATTTTTTTTATTATTATTCCTGCAAAACTTGCAAAGGAGTTTTTAAACTCCCCTGCAAGTTTTTGACATACAGTTTCAATATTTTGTCATATTCATATAGTTCATTGCATATCAGCTTAGGCAGGTCATATACCAAAGAAGCAAGTGCAATCTGCATGATGAAAGAGACAATCTCTAAATTGCTTGTAACTTTTACATTACTGCGTATGTACAACTGAGAGACAAGCATCATGTCTTATCAGCACGTGTGTCTGCCCTTTGTTGCTCAAATTGCACATGTTACAATTTTTCATCCTTGTCACTTTGTCAAAATATAAAACGCTAAAAATTTGACAACTCTAGAAAAGTTTTGCCAACCCAGGATTCAATGCAGTCACTCTTTTTGGCTACCACTAATTTTTAATAGAAATACGAGTTGCTTGTAGTAATCCTTTGCAAATTTTTTTTAATGCATATTACGCCAGACTGCTTTGTATAAATAATAGTAGTAAATATTAGTAATTAGTAGTAGCTAAATAGCAATAAATATTCAAAAAAGCGACTATGCCGAGTTGTAAAGCCTAAATACAACAGTAAAGTTCAGACTGAAATGGAAAAAAAATGTTTAAATTAAAAAGCACGGTCAAAAACATATGATAGGGTAGGGGTACACAACCTTTTTGGCTGGAGGGCCACTCTCGTTGTTGAATAGGACATGAAGGGCCACAGACGAGATAATATAAAATAATCTAAGCAGATATAGTCGCCGTGTAATATATACATACATCATACCCCCATAGCAGAAAATGCGAGACGCGCAACGTGTGTCGCAGATTTTTTTTTTTTAGTCTGCAGATTATTTCCAAATGCAGAAATCCCCAAATCTCTCGATTTTGCCATAAAAGATAGCGATTTTCAATCTTTTTGCATCTGCAGCATAATTGTCAATATTCATTTTAAACATGCTTTATTAAATTCTAGAACCTATAAAGAGGTATAACTGTTCAATATCTCTCACTCAAGTAATTTTTTGTGACCCCCCCCCACCTACACCTATTAAAGATCAGCGATCAAACAGATCGCAGAATCTGCGATTTCAAATTTTTTCCCCATCAGCAACATAAATGTCAGTATTCTTTTTAAACTTACTTAGATTACAGAACCTATAAAGAAGTAGAATTGTTCAATATCTCACTCCTATTTGTTTTAGTCTTCCCCCCCCCCTTCCCCCTCCCAATAACGATCAGTGATCCAACGTTCCACAATGTAATTTTTAATCTTCCTTCATCTGCAGCATAAATGTCAATATTCATTAAAAGCACGCTTTATTATATTCTAGAACCTATGAAAAGTAAAATTGTTCAATATCTCTCACTCATGTAATTTTTTGTGACCCCTACCCACCCCCTTGCGAAATTCTTGTGATTTTAAATCTTTCTCCATCCGCAATATAAATCTCAATGTTCTTTTTAAACTTATTTACTTAGATTGCAGAACATATTAAAAAAAAGTAGAATTGTTCAATATCTCTCACTCGTATATTTTACTCCTTCCCCCCCACCCAGTGGCGTCTCCAGAAAAAATTTCAATGGGGGGCACAACCGGAATTTTTTTTTTAATAAAAATTCTGATAGCATAGTTTTAAATTTAAAGAAAAAAATGCTTAGTAGAATTTTCCAGGGGGGGAAAGTGCCCCCCCTTGTCCCATTCTGCCAATGCCCATGCCCCCACCCCCAACTCCACTAATGATCGGCGATCAAACGCTTCACAGAAGCATGTGATTTTCAATCGTTTTCCATCCACACCATAAATGTCAATTTCATTTCAAACTTACTTTAGATTCTAGAATGAATAAAGAAGTAGAATTGTTCAATATTTCTCCTTCATATAATATTTTGGTGCCCCTCCCCCCCCCTCCTCCCCATTGCCATTTAGAACCGATCGGTATCGGTAATGAGTGTTGTGATTCTCAATCTTTCTCTGTATGCAGCCTAACTGTCAATATTCTGTTTAAACTTGTTTCATTAAATTGCAGAACCTGTTTAGAGGTAGAATTGTTCAATATCACTCACTACTCATGTAATTTTTGTTGTTGCTTCTTTGAATATATACAGTATAGAATCTATTATCCGGAAACCAGTTATCAAGAAAGTTCCAAAAACCAGACAAAATGCCAACTACCAAAATTTTTAATTATCGTAAAATTTAAGAATTAAAGTTATAAAATAGCAGTGGTCAGAATTATAGTTTTACAACCTACTTTCTTTAATGCTACAGTGTTATTCTGAGGAAATATGGTGAGCACAAAATTGTCCAAATAATTACTGAAAATTTTGTAAATTTAGGTTCGAAAATGAATTTTTATTGAATTTTTTAATAGATAAACATTAATAACACATACTTCTTAAAGTGCCCAATAGCAGATGAATTTTATCCTTGAACTCAAATCCCATGCATGAAGTCCCAATTGTTATAAAATTTTTAAATAGTTTTTATTAATTTCCATTATTTTTAGAATTCATTTCATAAAATATTTAGCATTATGTGGTAAAAATATTTGAAACATTTATGAACTATTAGTATCAGAGCAGAGACACACTATAAGCAAAAAAATATCATAGAAATTTTTGCGAAATCCAAATGAAAGGATTTTACTCTCAGGTCCAAAATTAAATTTTATATATGTTTATTTATTTTTCATTTATTATTACTATTGTTATTTATAGTTTGAAATTCTAATTAAAAATGTTTTTTTATTTTGTGGAAATAATTTATTAAATGAACAAATATATAGGTAAAGTGTTTACATATATTATTCATGTTTATCACTGCTATTTATGAAATTATTTTCTACTATTTTTATAATATAATAAAGTGTTCCGAATTACGGAAAAACCCCTTATCCAGAATATCCCAGGTCCCAAGATTTCTGGATAACGGATCCTATACTGTACAAGATTTTGTATCAATTTCAAAATTTGATGATCTTGACACCTTTTTGTTTGAATACCAGTGTTTTAGTAAATGAATCACCAGCACTATAGAAGAAAGAAGTGGATCTGAAAGGCTCACAGGTTTTTTACGAAAAGTCTTTTAGTGAGCTGTCAAAGAAAATACCTGTTTGCTTATTAAGTTACTTAAATTTGTAGTTTCAATTCCAGTATCGGAAGATTTCTGTAAAAGTTGGGGCTCAGACATTTAGATAATGAGCAAAATGCAATTAAGGTGTAGAGATGGCAATGACAAACAAGCTGTAATTGTTGATAAAAGAAAGTTTATATGTCTTAATATCTGTCAACCTGGTCACACAGGAACCAGAAAATTTTAGAAAGCTGCATTAATTTCAATGTTTATAGTCTCTTACTACAAGTATTTTACTAGAGTCAGTACGACAAAGTCATAAACAAAGATAGTTTTTATACAAAATGAAGGATAATGTGGCTAATGCCAATTCTTTACCTAGCTCTATGTAATCGAAATTTTATAACTACAATGCTTTGACATATGTAACAGATTAATAACATTAGATAAATGCAAACTTGTGATAAAAATATGCTTACTGAATCTAGTAATTTTTTTTTTCAGTAACTTATTGGGAAATTATGCTGCAGATTATTTTCTAACGCCCAAATAGTTGTCGCAGATTGGCAGAAAAATTTCTGCTACTGGGCGTCATACACACACATATATATAAAGGGGCACATTATCATTGTCAAGTGCATGTACGCAGAACTTTAATTTGTATCATATGTTACTTAATATATAAATATACATAATATATACAGTAAATTCCCGATTATCCGCAGTGAACGGGGAATAAACAACCGCGGATAATCGAATCAGCGGATAATCCACAAAATGGTCAAAAAAGGGACATAAATCAACACATAAAGCCTTTTGAGCAATACTATTTAATTAACAGTTAAGCATGGCCTACATATACAATTTAACATACTTATAAAAATTTCTACTTACATTTTGCTCTATTTTTTAACAAAAAAAAAAAAAAATTGGTCAAGCATTTTTGTACTAAAACATTTTTTCTTAATTTGCGATTGCAGTTTCTTTATCAGCATTTTGTCAAAGTGATACATTGTCCTGTTCCTCGAGATATTTTATAAGTCCATCTGCATGTGCTAGGGCTGCGTCGTGGCTTATCCTCTGCTGAGTTTTATCTCCTTCTTCCTCTTCACTATCTTCTGAAATTGGGTCCAATGCTTGGCCTACAATTTGTTCATTTGTAAGGTGTTCAATACCTGGATCATTGGCGTCACAATTAATCTAGTCTTTGATGTTTCCTTCATTGACTTTTTCTCCTCCAATAACAGATTTAGCTAAATTTGCCAAATCATGAGCAGAAATTTCTTCCTCCTCTATAAATTCTACCAAAGTATTTTCTACATTTGGTAAAATTTTTCTCCAAGACCATACCAATGTAGACTGCTTAACTGCCTCCCAAGCAGTGTGTATGCCATAAATGCTGTCAAGAATCGTGTAATATCTCCAAAAGCCTTGAACTTGAAGGTCATTACTCTCTTTGATCTTTTTTTGTAATAAATTTGTTCTGTATTTTTAAATTCCCTTTTAAATTCAGGTCCTTGAGGACCGCGGATAATCCAACTGCCGATAATCGGGATCCTACTGTATATATATATATATATATATATATATCCCTTTATAATAATATTTCAATTAGCAAGTCAAGTGAATCTCAAAGCATTATAATCATAAAATTGTTGAATAGTAAGCAAAAGAATTAAAGTATCGTATATACTAGTATAAAAAGATAAAAAAAAAAGTATGCTTTGAAGAGAGAGAAAAAAATTTGTATTAGGAGTCTCAAAAACAACTAGCACAAATGTAGATAGAGGGTACAAAAATAAGTAAATTTTAGTGTAGGTAAGTGAGGGGGGCAAATTGATGGCTACTGGACCGCATGTGGTCCCCGGGCCGCAGATTGCGCACCTCTATAACAGGGTGAAAATTTTCTGCAATAACCCCCTTCATATATCAAAATATCACTCTTAAATTTCAGCCATTTTTCATAAAAGAAACAGAATGAGATTTATGACTAGTGAAGCATAGCTTAGGAGTAAGGATTGCCATTGATTCATATCCACTGGGTACTGAAATCAATACTCGATAAGAACTTTTTTTTTTGGTGTGTGTGTGTAGTATATATATATATATATATATATATATAAAAGGGAGGGGTTCTTCTCTTAAATAGATTAATAATTTAAGAAAAAATAATTATTAAATTCAACTAAGCTTTTATTTTTCTTTTAATATACTCTACACTAAATATACTCTATAGAAAGGCATTAACAAAGCATAGAGAGAAAAATTATTCATTTAAAGAAAAAAGATCATATTTAAACATTGTTGAAGCAATCGGAGTGCGGGCGCCAGTGCAGGAAACCAGACGGTCACGTGATGAAAGAGAACCTTTTTTATTATTGTTATTATTATTTTTGGCTCTCTCGGAAACATGTTCGTTTTCGGGAGTCAAGTAAAATCGTTCAGGTATTCATAATCTAATGGAATCATACCTGATAATTCTAATTTTATTCGTTAATCATTATTCGTTAAATCAAATCAAGCTTTTGTTTAATTTGTAGTCGATTCTAAAACCATGTGCAATCATGAACTATTCTCAGTGAAACTTTATTCTTTTACTTTGTGACAATTCATTTAAGTCATAAAAGGCATTTGAAATTCTTTAAATGTTATTCGATTAATTCTGTGAAATAATATTGTGTGTTTGTTTCCACAACTCTTCTGAATAAGTTGTCATCTGTCTTACAATTCGTGAAGTCAAGAGAAAATGTGTTTAAGATTTGTGTCAATCACATATTCGGATATATTGTCTTGATATTCTGCAAGTCTGTTATTAAATTCCAGTATATTAGTAATCAATGATTTAATCTTTATTTTGTGTGTGGCTTAAAATCTATTCCAAGCGACCACAGGAAATGCAGGAGAGAGGTGAGTTAGCTTTTCCTTAATATTATGCATGCTAAAATTAGCTTCGTTTCACATTCAAACTGTTTTTTATGCAGGTCAATTCTTTATGCATTAGTCTAGTTATAATTAATCAACATGTTTTTGGTCCGTCTTAGAGCCATGAGGCTATCGATGATTTATATATATATATAAGAAAAAAAAAACTATATATATTTAATATGTATTTGATATTCTTATTCTTATTCGTAATCATTTATTCTTAAAATGATTTATTTTTGTTCTTGAATGTTTGTTCTGTAATTCGAAGGCCTATGGTTATGTGTATTTAAACTTATATATTCTAAAATGCCGAAATTATCTAAGCAAGTTTTATTATTTGAAAATTTATGTAAGGAAATCGATAGTTTTAGAGATAGAGTAAAGGGGTGTAGTAAAGATGAACAATCTAAGGTTAAATTATTAAAAACCAAAGTTCAATCGTATGATCATGAAATCGCGGAAATATTTAAAAATTTATCCGCTAAAGAGAATGAGGATTATATGGATATGTATTTGAGATATAAAGGAGTGGTTTTTGATTTACTGGTGGAGTTAGAGGACAAAACAGAAGTAAATGCGTGCGATTCAGATACTCACGCGGAAAATAAAGATGAGAAAAATGGTAAATCGTCTCTTATTAAATTACCTAAATTTGATCTTCCAAAATTTTTTGGTGAAACCGAAAATTGGATTTCTTTTAAAGAAATTTTTAATTCGACAATTCTACAAAATAATCAATTATCCAAAATTGAAAAATTGCAATATTTACATTCTTCAGTGCGCGGAAACGCAGCTAAATTAATTCGAGGATTCGCTCTAAAAGAGGAAAATTTAGATCAATGTTGGGAAATATTAAATGAAAGATATGAAAATAAGAGACAATTGGCATTGAGTCAAATTAACAAAATATTTTCTATGAAAATTGTAAAAGCAAACAATGCTAAAACTTTACTTGAGTTATTAGATACTTGTAACGAAGCCGTCAGAAACTTAAAAACTTTGGGTTTAGATTCTAATGCGTTAAGCGACTTAATTATAATAAAATTCATGATGGGGAAATTGGATGAATCGTTAAAACAGAGATGGGAATTAATGTTGGACAGTGATAAATTGCCTGATCTTGATCTTTTTAGGAAATTCGTTGAGCGCGAAGCGCGCGGTGTTGAAGAGATAAAATGTAAACAAGACGTAAAATTCACTAATTCGAAAAATATACATAATGTACTGAGTACAATTGTGAAAAGGGAAAATACGTGCATTCTTTGTAATGAGCATCATCCGTTATTTAAATGTCCGACATTTAATTCAAAACCGGTTAATGAAAGATGGAAATTCGTTGAATTAAATAAATTATGTCAAAATTGTTTACGCCAAAATCATAGGCTGGAGAATTGTAGGATAAACATTAATTGTAAAAATTGTGCAGAAAAACATCATACATTGCTACATGTTTATGGTAGAAATATAAATTCTGAAAGGGCGAATCATGTATCGCCAGATATATCAGTCTCTAATAGTGCTCAGTTTTATTCTAGTAATGTTTTGTTATCTACAGCACTAATTAAGGTTAAATCGAATAAAGGAAAAATTATGCATTGTAAAGCTTTGATAGATAATGCTAGTCAAAATTCATTAATAACTAAGGAATGTGCTAAGCGACTAAATTTGCCCTTACGGAGCACGTCGCATAGTATAATAGGGATTAATTGCGTTTTAGCAGAAACTGCTCTTAACAACACAGAATTTAAATTCACTCCGCATTTTTCGTCGGAGTCATTTTCAGTCAGTGCTTTTATAGTTGATAGGGTTACCTCACCTCTCCCTAATTTCCAACTACCGCAGCATGATTGGCCACACATAAAAGGATTGCAACTAGCGGATCCAAATTATCATATTAGTGGTCCCATCGATATTCTTCTTGGGGCAGAAATAGTCGCCTCAATCTGCAATGGCAGTCCAATTCAAGGGCCAGCTGGAACTCCTACAGCATTTCCCACTAAATTGGGTTACCTCCTTTCAGGAAAAGTCGAAAGTCTTCATTTTACAAACTTAAATTTATGTCACCTCACTGTTGATGATGACTTAAATAATACATTGAAACAATTTTTTGATAGAGAATCTACACAAAATGTAGATACAAAAAATTTAGAAAATGATCCTGTGGAAAATATTTATTTCACAAAAGCAAAAAGGAATACGCAGGGAAAATATACAGTTCATCTACCGTTTAAGCCAGATAAGGCACTAGGTGACAGTAAGTCAGGTGCTATTTCAAGATTTCTTTCCATTGAAAATAAAATTAAAAAGAATCCACAATTAAATGTGGAGTATTCGAATTTCATGAACGAATATATAAATTTAGGTCATATGACAAAATTAAATCAAAACAAATTTAGTGAAACGCCACATTATTATTTACCGCATCATGCTGTGGTAAATGAAAACTCTGAAACAACAAAATTACGTGTAGTATTTGACGCCTCGTTTAAAACAACAAATAACAAATCTTTAAATGACATTCTATATATTGGTCCTAAACTACAGTCAAATATTTTTGACAATTTAGTAAAATTTCGAGCCAACCCTGTAGCGTTCAGTGCAAACATAGCTAAAATGTATCGGCAAATCTTAATTGAAAGGAAACATAGAATCTACCAAAGAATTGTTTGGAAAGAATCTCCCAATGACCAATTATCTTTTTACGAATTGAATACTGTCACCTACGGAACAGCTTATGCACCCATTGTTAACTTCTGTATCCGAGCAGCTCCTCCTATCCCACCTACCAATTCTATGCATCATTCCTGTCCCTCACTTGTGGGTTTAGTGCAAAATGCTCGCATGTCTGATTTAACCCTTTACGGTGCCAAAAAAGGTGTCGACAATGTTAATCATAATTCTCTATCAATACAAGGTGAAAAATGTGATAAAACTCTGTCCCTAGAACCAGTCTCTACTCTTAAATCATCTGATATTCCAATTAACTGTCAAAAATTATCTGCTTATGAGTCTAATGTTTTTATAGAGAAAAATCTGTCTGAAAATACTTCAATCATTGACTTTCCTGCGAATTCTCATTCACCTTTTTCAAGCCCTGTTAAAAGAGTACCGATTTCTGCGACTTTGAGTCCAAATCGTTTTATTGATATTCGAAAACACCTCCTGAGCTATAAAGTTGAAAATACCCTAAAAAATGAAAATACGATGTTAAATAAGGAAAATCTCGCACTTCAGAAAACTTTTGATAATCAAGATTCCCCTACTAAAGACCTCCACATCCATAAAATACCACCCATGTACCCTCTACATTCAGTTGCAGTTCAGGAACAATCCTTTGACAATACCCTTGTAGGAAGCTCTAAACCTCCACTCGCTCTCAATCTCCAAGAAAACCAGCAAATTTTGTTACCGGAATCCCACCACTTTACATCCTTATCCACCACACATTATCACTACTTAAGTGCTCATGCTGGTTCTAATTTAGTCTTATTTAATCTGGTTCTTATTCCAAAAAACTTTCGGATCTCTCACGGGCGATCCACTGTTAAACCAGTCATGAGACAATGCTTGATTTATCTTCGTTTGGCAGTGAAGTCTATACTACCATTAAAATTGCCAGAAACCTCACTAACTTTCATGTTTTTAAGTCTCTCTTCTAGGTGTAATTTTCTTATACAGGCGAAAAAGACATTTTGGAGAAGGTGGACTAAACAACATATGCAGAGCCTCAACCAACAGCCAAACCAAGCCAATATGTCAAGCAACTTGTCATCCCTGTTCCAAGTATGTCGATTCCTGCCCCGGTGCCTTCCCCGCCCGCGCAGTATGTTGAAGCAATCGGAGTGCGGGCGCCAGTGCAGGAAACCAGACGGTCACGTGATGAAAGAGAACCTTTTTTTATTATTGTTATTATTATTTTTGGCTCTCTCGGAAACATGTTCGTTTTCGGGAGTCAAGTAAAATCGTTCAGGTATTCATAATCTAATGGAATCATACCTGATAATTCTAATTTTATTCGTTAATCATTATTCGTTAAATCAAATCAAGCTTTTGTTTAATTTGTAGTCGATTCTAAAACCATGTGCAATCATGAACTATTCTCAGTGAAACTTTATTCTTTTACTTTGTGACAATTCATTTAAGTCATAAAAGGCATTCGAAATTCTTTAAATGTTATTCGATTAATTCTGTGAAATAATATTGTGTGTTTGTTTCCACAACTCTTCTGAATAAGTTGTCATCTGTCTTACAATTCGTGAAGTCAAGAGAAAATGTGTTTAAGATTTGTGTCAATCACATATTCGGATATATTGTCTTGATATTCTGCAAGTCTGTTATTAAATTCCAGTATATTAGTAATCAATGATTTAATCTTTATTTTGTGTGTGGCTTAAAATCTATTCCAAGCGACCACAGGAAATGCAGGAGAGAGGTGAGTTAGCTTTTCCTTAATATTATGCATGCTAAAATTAGCTTCGTTTCACATTCAAACTGTTTTTTATGCAGGTCAATTCTTTATGCATTAGTCTAGTTATAATTAATCAACAAACATAGAAATGAAATTTAGTACCTAGCTAATAATGACTATGATTAAAAGGTTAACTCTTTCATTCCCGTAACGGCCGAAACTGCCCGAAAGCTCTCAGTCCCATTCCAGCCCTAAAACGCCTGAGATCGTTCATCCCCCCTTTTCGCTCTTTTATCTTCACGATGGTCATTTTTCCACGGTTAGTTTTCAGTGCAGATGACAAGTGGGCGGGTTAACTTTATGGTGACAAGAAGGGAGTTTTCTTGTCCTAAAGATTTGTACTCTGCAGTGAAACTGGACCAGACAATAATCCATTCTTCCCCTAATCTTAAGGCGTGTTGAAATGACACGCACATGAATAGAAAAAGAAGCCGCTCTGTGCTTCTGTGGGGGTGAAATCTCGGCCGTTTGTCCGGGATCCTGAAGTAGATGAAAATTTCATATTTAGGGACCGAAAGAGTTAAAAAAAAAAAAAAGGGGGGGTAGAGGTCAAGACTTACAATTTTTGTAAGTGGCCAGTGAACACTGAACATTATTAACTCAGTGGCCACTCGCGAGTCGACGTTATACCTGATATTCACACACATAATTAAAAAATATGTATCTATATACATATAAAGGCATAAAACACAGATGATATGGTCAGGAAATTAAGAAATAGTGACCTTTATTGTATTATTTTAATAATAAAAAAAAAAAAAATATGCACTTCCACAGATTAAAAAAAAAAAATCTTTAAATATTGTTTGAATATAAATATTTTTTTTTTTTTAAACTTTCATATTTCTTGAGCTTAAAATTTTTAATATCTGAAATGAAAGCAGGTGGGATAAAGACAAAATTGGCTGAGAAATCAAATTATTGAAAAATGATTCGACTTTTGAGAGGAGATATGATCTCGTTTGAATTTCCTTTGAGTGTTTATGCTTTTATTCTTATTACCGTATTTTTCTGCCTATTGTGCGCAGCGGTGTATAATACACAGACATATTTTCTGGCTCATTTTAAAAAAAAAGTTGTCATATAGTACGCACCGGCGTATTATGAGTATCACTGTACAACTTAGTTGGCAATATAAACAATATTACTCTGCATGATTCCCAACAAAAACATAAGTACATAATACACTACATTCATTCATTAATATATGTTAAAAGATGATTTATTTCGAATTCAAAAAATTAATATTTACTAGAAATATTTTCTTATTTCTAAATTACGCCACAGAACTTTATGAATCGAAATTCTATGTACGATCAATAGATGGCGCCAGTAAACAATTTTAGATTTCATAAAATTCTTAATACGATAATTAATTCACAAGCAAAGCATAATTTTCCAGCCTAAATTAATAATTTTATTGCAAATGCAAACATATAGGTATATTTTTCGAAATAAATATCACAAAAATCTTACAATAATATAAAAAATATGTTTGATTAAATTTTATTATTTCTAATAGAGCAATTATGTTTCTCTGGTTATTTAAACCTATATGCATTGTTTCCTCATTTTTAATTTAGAAATGAAAATTAAAAAAAAATAATAATACTGCAGTTATGTTTATCTCATTATTTAGCTTTTATAAATACATTTTTTCATTTTAAATTGGTGATAATTCAGAAAATATACCTTTAAAATTTATAGATAAATATCTAAAATTAAATAATAATAATAAAATTTAAAAATATCTAAAAATTCACTTACCTGAAAATTCCTCCGGGGATCGAAATAAACATAAAAAAACAATGAAACATACACCTACTTAACGTCATTAAATGAATTTTATTCAAAGCCTTCAAACTCCGATTCATCTGACTCTGAATTAAACAAATTTAAAATACTTTCATCTAACAAATTAGAATCTTCGTTCTCACTAGATGTAGAGTCACTGTTAGAAATATATCCCTCAATAAGTTTTGCCTTTTGAAATGATTTTTTAACAATTTCTTCCGAGATGTCATCCCATGATTTCTTTATATACTTCTGCATACGTAGCTCGGCGCATTTTGCCATTTTGGTTGTAGTATGATTTCCGTCAGTCATCCAGTCTTCCCAAAAATGCCTCATCTTACTCTTGAACGATCTATTAATTCCGATATCAAGTGGCTGAAGCTTTTTTGTAAGACCTCCGGGAATTATAGCTAGTTTAGCAGATGCTGATTTAAGTGCATTCATTACGCTATCTTTAAGATGAGCTTGTTGTCCTAAAATTTTCTTCATATCATTTTTTCAAAGTTTAAAAACATTCATATTGCCTATTAATTATGAGGAGACAGGGTGTGAAAAAATCATGATTTTTTTTTAAAAATCAAAAAAATCGGATTTTTTTGATTAAAATCGGATTTTTTTGATTTAAATCAGATTTTTTTTTAAATTTTAATTATCTGACTAAAAATAAATGTTAAGAAATTAAGCATGAAAAATTTTTAAACTTAAATGTGAATAAATATAAAAAAGCAACAAATATAAATAAACTAAATTAAAAAAAAGTATGAGATATTAAAAAATTAATAATAAAAGTAGATAAAAAAATTGTAGTATTAACCAACATAGATACATTGTACCCCCCCCAAAAAAAAATAAAATAAAATAAAATAAAATAAAAAAATAAATAGTTTAAGTGAAAACATTTTAAAAGCATATAAGATCTATTATTATTATTTTATGTTATTATTATTGTTGTTATTAAAATGTGCATATAATATAATAAGCCATAATCTTGAATATCACATTACGAAATTTTTTGAAGCGAAACTTTTTGGAGAATCAATTAAAGGAAATCCGATGTGTATATATATATATCACATTAGTTTTTGCAATTTATTATCAATAATTATAAGATTTAAAAAAAAAAAAAACTTTTTATATTATATACCATGTTTTTAAATTTTCTGTTGAATCATACAAACTTGATAGTTGTATGTAGATTAATAAATTCTTATTTATTTATTAATTTATTTTATTTTTATTATTATCATATTATTATTATTATTATTATTATTTTTTTTTTTGATTAATTATTCCATCAACTTAAAAAAAAAAAAAAAAAATGATCCAATGTATAATAAACAGAACAATTGTAAGAAATTTTCAAATATTTATTAATTGAATAGAAGTATTAAAGAATGCCTTGTCATCGCGTTCTGAGTTATTCTAAAAGTTTAAAATGTCTAGCTAGTTGGGAAATTATAGCTATAGAACTATATTAGCACTTTATCAATGTGTATTAAATTTTTAAAGTGATAATGATGTCAATTCTTACGAGATGCATAATTTATTTTCTTTTTTACAATTTTTTATTATTCATGTTGTTTTGACGACAATTAAATTATAAATAAAACTTAAATGGCTAATTTTAAAGCTATTATGAGGTTATTATTTTCACATTTTATTAATTAATTAAATTAAAACACTTATTAATTGAATAAAGTATTAAAAATAATGCATTGTCATCGTGTTCTGAGCTATTCTAAAAGTTTCAAATGTCTAGCTATTCGGGAAGTTAGTTAAAAATTGATTGCAAGATTTGTACTGAACAAACAAACAAACAAGAAAGCAAGTTAATAAAAACATGGTAATAAAAGACATATATTCAAGATTTTTTTCAAAAGGTTAAAAGTTTAAAAAAATTAAGAAAACTGAAATAATTGAACAGGCCATTACCATTTCATTTCAAATTTTATAAAAACCTAATTAAAAAATGATAGGAAAAATTGCTTACGAATGCATTGGTCAGTTCAAATATATAGGGATTACAATTAGTAATATCAAAGTTAAAAATGAAAAACAATATTTTATTTATTATTATCATTTTAACACTTAAGGCAGAAAACTTATGGCTTTGTATAAAAAAAAAAATTGAATCCAAATAAGAGTAGAAGATAGAGTTGGAAAATTGAAAGAATCATTTTTAAAATTAATAAACACTTTTTTTTTTTTTTTGGCATGGGGGGGAGGGGGGCTATTTGATGTAAATAACAAGTAATTTCAAGTTTTCTTATGTTCTGAGACATATAAAACTACATATTCCTCCAAAATTATAAAATTTTATTTTTGATTTAAATCAATGATTTTTTTAAAAAAATCAAGTGATTTTAATCACAATTTTAATCATGATTATAATCAAGCTGATTTAAATCGGCGTACCCTGTGAGGAGAGCTTAATTTTTTGTTTTAAATGAATAGCGTTTAGTGCTATGTAGAAGTTAAGTTTATTTTGAAAATATAAACAATACAATGTATTGGTTTAGTATAATATTTAGGGATAAGTTTTATTAAAACAACTTTACTTAAAGATATAACTTACTTTTATTCTTTATTCAAGCAAATAACTTATCTTTTCTTATTTTTAAATACTTTTGAAATTATATTTCTTCATTTAATTCATATAGGATAAAATTGTAATCTTTGTTTACATTCTTTGAACACATCGTTCAGGCCAGTTGAATTCCAATATGGCGATACTTACTTTTGCGACCCATAGATGGCGTACGTATTCAGCATCGTCCGTTGTCACGGTAACGGATTACGTACGATGGGCGTGTTTTGGATCGCCTGGAAGGGAGAAATGTGTAGCCTGGTGATTGGTTGTTCTAGAATCCGGTGATAAATGTATATAAGGATGTCTTACATAGCTTTACTCTCTCTTGCTTATAATTTTCGTTTGTATTTACGATGATTTGAAAAGTTTAAATACGTTTTAAGTATTTTTAGTTTGCCTCAAAGTATGAGGGCATTTTTATTTTCTGTTTATTTAAGTTGCAGTATATATTAATGTTATTTGAAGGCCAGCATCCTTTTTGTGCTAATGCTGAGCAATGAAAACATTAATTCTACTTATAAGCAGTTAGTTTTTGGTAAATAGTTTTTCCCTCATGGCAAGTTTTCTAACTATCACTAGCAAAGTCTATATTTTCTGTTAAGTTTTAAATTTCTTGTTAAGTTTTAAATAAATATTGTTATGGATGTTAAACTCTGTTTTTATTTAAAAACTGCACACTATGCCTTGTTACATAAAAGTATGAGCCAAATATTTCACTGCAATCTCTGGATACATTTTTAACATGTTAAGACAGTTAATTTAGTCTACATGATAACATTGGTTATGGGCATGTCATTTGGCCTTACCTTGTTTACAGTTTAGATGTGCAGCATACTTTTACAATGGCTATGAGTTTAACTCCTTCTATAGAAAAATTAAATGCCAGTAATTATATTACTTGGCAGAAAGATATTCGTTTTATTCTTATAAGAGATAACTGCTGGGAATTGGTTGTTAAAAAAGAAACTTTGCCAGAGGATGATGGAAAACCAGAAACAACTAAGCTTATTACAGATTTTAAGCATAGGTCAAGACTTGCACTGTCTACTATATACTTGCATATATCTCCTGAAGTTCGATGTATTATAGAAAATTGTAATGACCCAGTTGAAGCATGGGAGGCTTTAAAGAAAAATTTCTTGTCAGACTCACGAGCAAGACATATCCAATTATTTACTGAATTTGTAAAATGTGACATGCTACAAAATGAGTCTGTAGCAGCGTATGTGAATCGATTGAGCCGTACAATTGAATTGTTGAGAGAAATGGGTCGTCCAATGGAAGATATTTACTGTTGTTATCAGCTTCTACGACATCTCCCGAAGAAGTTTAATTCTGTGGTTCAAGATATGATGCGATGGAAGTCAGATGAGTTCCAGTTCACTACTTTGGTGTCCGAATTAACGTCTGAGGAAATCCGTTTGCAGTTACAGAAAGATGATGAGCAGCTGGTAGAAGTTCAGACTATTCAATATAAAGGTAAACAAAAGTTTTATAAACCTTTATGTTTCAATTGTAATAAACCAGGTCACTTTAAGAAAGACTGTTTAAATAAGAACTTTAATGCAAATTTTAATAGAAATTCTAATGTTAAATCAAATGTAAATCCTAAGTTTAAATCTAAAAATGTTAAATCCCAAAGGAAGATTGCTTGCTCTGTCAATTCGGTCAATGAACCTTCATATTATATTGCACAGGTTAATTTTAGTGATGTTGGTGCCGATAATCTTTGGATTTTCGATACGGCCGCGAGTCATCACTGTTGTCGCAATAAAAACCTGTTTTCTGAATATTGTCCTGTTGAGGGTGAAAATTTGAAGGTGGCCATTGATGGAGTAAGTTTTCCGATTGTTGGGAAAGGTGTAGTTAAATTGAAATTTGGTAATAATGATGTATATCTTAAAGATGTTTTGTTTTCCCCTGAATTGAGGAAAAATTTGATTTCTGGTGCAAAATTGGACTTTAATGGTACCAAGTTCACTGGAGGTGGTGGTAGAGTAAATGTTTTCGACAAGTTTGATAAACCTCTTTTTTATGCCAAACTTAAAAATGGTCTTTACTATGCCTATGCCAAGTGTTTAAAAGCGAATGGGGGGCTATCTGATGAACCCGTTGTAGCTAATTTAACTGACTTAGAGAATTGGCATTCTCGTTTCGCTCATATTAGTCCGGAACTTATAGTCAAAACTAGTAAGCACAATGGTGTGAAAGGGCTTCCTAAGCTTAAATTAAAAAAGTTTTCGTGTGAACCTTGTCGGATAAGTAAACAAAATCGTGTTTCTTTTAAGTCGGTTGATTCTGTTCATGGCATTAAATCACCCTTGGAGAAAGTGTACATGGACGTTTGGGGTCCAATTCCAATTTTGGGAAAAAGGGGGGGAAATTTTTTTCTTTCAATAATTGACGGTTTTTCACGTAAAGTGACTTTATACCCAATGAAGGATAAGTCACAGGTGTTTAGTATTTTTGAAAGGCACATTGCCAGAGCTGAGCTTAGTCTTGGAAAGAAGTTGAAAACTATTAGGACAGATAATGGTTCTGAGTTTGAGAACGAGAGCTTCCGTGACTTTTGTAATAAAAGGGGGGTTGCTCACGAGCTAACAAACATTTATACACCAGAAGAAAATGGTGTTTGTGAAAGGCTCAATCAAACAGTTCTAAATTGTACTCGTGCTATTCTGTCCGATAGTGGACTTCCTTTTTCTTTTTGGCCAGAGGCTGTGCTTTATTTTAGTTACACTTGGAATCGTGTGATTCATAAAAACCAGGAAAAAACTCCTCTTGAACTTTATACTGGAAGAAAACCTTCGGTTAGACACCTGAAGCCTTTTGGTTTAGTAGTGTATGTCGGAGTTCCTAAACAGAGACGTGACCACAAACTTATGTCAAAGGCAAAAAAGGGAGTAATCGTCGGTTACGCTCTTCATACAAAAGGATATAGAGTCTGGATAGAAAATGAGGATAGGGTCGTAGAGACTGTAAATTTAACTTTCTCCGATCGTATTTTTAATCAGCGCAGTGGGGCGGTGATGGGCCCTTCGTTGAAAGAGTTGGGTCAGTCTCCAAATAGTCCGGTTGATTGTGGTGGTTCCGATCCCGTAGACATTGTGTTTGGAGGGGGGCCTGATGATTCCGACGGGGAGTCTATCACTGAACTACCTCATACTAATGACTCTTGTTCTAAAATAGTTTGGAGGTGAAAGCCAGTACCGAGACCTCATGGTGATAGGACAGATATATATTATTACCCTAATGATAAAACTACTAGATTGCAGGGTTGGGTTTCTTCCGGAAGAAACCAGTTTCTTCCAGGACAGTGGAAGAAAATGGAAAAAACCGGAAGAAACTGGAAGAAATGGAAGAAACCGGAAGAAATGGAAGAAACCAATCAGAAGACAAAAACAAATGTTCAAAATTAAAATTTATGGACTATATACACTCAAAGCATAAATATAATGTCAAATCTAAACTATAATCCAATTAATATTAAAAATATTTTTAGAAAAATAAGTTATTTGATAACAAACACTAAATATATACAGGTGATGGGTTTTTACTTTTCAATGTTAATATTTTTAGAATTTTTTGTATAGATACTATCTCATATTATACCTTCAAACAGTGCAAGTGATAATTACGGAATTAGCCATAATATTTGCAATTTTTTTTTTTTTTTGAGGATACAATTTTTTGCATAAACTCGAAGCTGGTACCCAATGAACTGTATCAATAAGTACTAAGATACCTATTTTTAAACTTTCCTGCACATTCTCTAGGATTAAAAAAAAAAATAATAAAAATTGATAGTTTGTATTTATCTATTTTAAATTGAAAAATAAATTGCAGTATTGAACTACTAAAAAACTTTTCATTTCATTTACAGTCAACGCCCTCTAACTCTCAAAAGTTTTGTCCAGAGGTTGTGCGGATCACAGGAATTTGCAGATTAGAGATCATTGCCTTTGTTTACAGTTTTCTTTTGCAGATACAGAGTCAGTTATTATTAATTCATAAATAGACATCAAAATGGAAAGACGATTTCTAATAATTTTAGGATAAAATATTTCTTCAATATTAATAAAACTAATCTATCACAATTCATATATGATGGTAAATAATTTAAGCATATTCAAATAATAGGCACACATAAAATGTAAACAAAGAAATTAAAAAAATACGAAACAAAATATTTTTGAAAGTTCGGAAATAATATTCATCACCGATTAATTTTGTTAAATGTTGATGCAATAGTGATTTGTTTTAAGCACTAGTCTGTATGAATTGCAGGATAATAAATACAAAAATGTTACTCCCCCTCCTCCCCAATTGTGTTTCAAAGTAAGGATTAAGCTAAAAATTTATTTAAAAAAAGTAAAAATGTGAATTTTTTTTAAATATGATATGTAAATTTCTTTTTCATTAAAAAATCAATTACGGATTAGAAGGATTCGCAGATTATAAATCTGTGAATTAGAGGGAGTTGACTGTACTGTATATCAGGCCTGCCCAACCTAAAAAACTCGGTGGGCCGAATTGGAAATATATTTTATTCATTCGGGCCGCACCGTATGTACAGTCATAAAAAAGCCCCCCCCTCCCCCTCCCTTTTTTTCCGACTAATTTTGCCGTAAATTAGTGTAGATACATGCAGATAGTGCCGATCGATTAGTAATAAAGCTTAGTTTAGAATGGTTTAGTTAGATTTTGCTTAAGGGGGTGTCTACGTATTAAAACTGGCCTCAATATCATTTTTTACAAAGGCAACCCCCAATTTCGACAAGCTTTCTGGATTATTTGGATCAAATCAGTCCCCCAAACTGTATAATTTATATGTTGCTCTCAGTTTTTCACATAATTTGTTAAAATATGGAAATTCTAATGTTAAATGAATATAATAAACATTAATTCATGTCTTCACAAAGAATTAATATATTGAAATTTCTTTCTTTCTTTCTTTCTTTTTTTTACGCTAGAATGAAGTAAACCAAATATATTCCATGCATATTTTTGGTTAAAAAACACTTTTTTAATTATGAAAATTATTAGTAATTTCATATTTCAAAAATTCATGAGTTATGACCGACATTAACTTTTGCACGAATAGAATGGGTATCATCAAAAATATGGGTTTCTAAATTTACAGTTCATTCCTATCATTATTTTTCGAATTATAGTGATATTTCAATTTTTACTACTCTTAGGGGACTGTCACTTGTTATAATTTGTGTCATATATTACTTCGCTTGCGCATGATTTAAAATATTTATTCAAATAAGTTTAGACGTACACATCATTTTTTAATTAGCATTACTTTAGTTTACATTTTAAATTGTTATACTTATTTTCCGATTATTATCTGAATAGACATAATAATTTTCTCTGTGATATTTTAATTTAAATTTTTTAAATATAGAGATTTACCCCTGATCATTTTTTGCTCGTAACTCTATGAAAACTTGATATAAGAAATGTAAACTATACTTTATTCCGAACCGCCTTGACTTCCGAAATTCGAATATGTAGTCAAAAATGGGTATTACTAATCGGAAAAATAAAAAGCAGTGTTTGCAAGCTTTAATATGTAGATGACAACCTAAACAAAATTTAACAACTGATTTAAAAACTATATGTTATTACCAATCGTTAGGCATCAGCTGCAGGTTTCTACGATAATTTACGGTGAAATTAGTCTATTATTATTATTATTATTTTATAACTGTACATATGCATATGTGCAAATATGTTTGTGAGTGTATGATTCATGTATGCATATGCTTTTTTCGGGGAAGGGTAGGGTGAAAATTCGGAGCAGAATACATTAATTTTAATTATTTTCATTCATAAATTAACAATAGAATCGTGAAAATTTATGATTAGTTATTAAAACTATAATAAAAAGAATGAATAATAGATCTAATAATATTTCATTACAACAATTCTTTAGCTACTATAATCGTTGAAAGGTATTTTCCCTCCGAAAAGTCAGAACGTATTTATTAATTTTTGATCCGTTAACCAAAGTTGTCAAACTTTAAACATCGTTAGTCTCCTCGCGGGCCGCACGAAACTACGCGGTGGGCCACATGCGGCCCGCGGACCGCGGGTTGGCCACCCCTGCTGTATATGACTATAAGGAATATAAGAATTTTTATGACATTTTGTAATACAGTAATTATTGAATATTAGTACTCTTAATTAACTGGATGTTTGTTAAGAGCTGTTTTATCAGAAAGTATAAGCAAATGATCCAAACTATTATTTATTACCAGTTAAAGAAATAAAATTGTCTAGATTATAAAACTTTACACTGTTTAAATTGAAACTGATTTTTTTTTTTTTTTTTTCCCTTACTGGATTTTGAGTATTTTGGAACGTGATCATCAGATACCGAAGATCACTTAAAATCACTGAAAATCTCATAATTATTAATTGAATATGTAATTAAATTCTTTATAGGTATAATTAAAGTTACTTAAACTTGTTTATAAGATAAATGAATCCACTGTATCTTACAAATCTGCTATTTATAGGATAAATTTTTAAGAAAAAGAGTTTCTTCCATTTCTTCCACTTGGAAGAAACCTATTTCTTCCGGCCGGTTTTTTCCGCGGTTTTTTCCACCTTGGAAGAAACTTGCCAACCCTGCTAGATTGAGATCTTTAAATGAGGTTAAGAGTTATTGTGAACGTAATAATATTGCTTTCGAACCTTCCTTGTTTGATTTCTCTGGTAGTAATAAATTTGAAGGGGTGGTTAATTCAAATGATCCTGTTTCTAACCATGTTAAAAAGGAAACCTGACTAGAACTTTCTGTACCTAGAACTTATAAACAAGCTATGAAGTCACCTCAAAATTCTGAATGGATTAAAGCTATGGATGAGGAAATTTCAAATATGAATCAGCGTAAAGTATGGCATTTAGTCCCTTTGCCTGATGGGAAATCTTTACTAGGTAACAGATGGGTTTATACCATTAAAAGGATGAGAGTGGGAATATAGCTAGGTTTAAAGCTAGGCTCGTCGCTCAGGGGTACTACCAAATTCGGGGGGATACCTACGACGAAACATTCTCTCCAGTGGTGAACTTTTCTGTTATTCGTTTTTTCTTTTCCCTTTTAGTTTCCTGTCTTAAATGGCAAAACATTCAGTGTGACATCAAATGTGCATATTTATACGCTCCTCTTAAAGAAGAGATTTATATGTCACAACCGCTTGGTTATACTGTTCCTGGTGATGAAAATTTAGTTTGCAAATTAGACCGTGCTCTGTATGGTTTACATCAGAGTGGTCGTTTGTGGTTTTTCGAATTAAATAAGGTTCTTTTAAGTTTAGGTTTTCTTAAGTTTAACTGGTGTAATTGTTCATATTATTTTGAGGACTTTATAGTTTTATTAGTCTATGTCGACGACATAGTTATTTTTGGAAAAACTCTGGCTCAAATTGATTCCATAATTGAACTTTTGGGGGGAAAATTTGATCTTAAAATTTTGGGTAAAACTAAGAAATTATTGGGTGTTGAGTTTAGCTATGATAACGATGCTGTTCAAATTTATCAGGCATTGTACATAGATGAAGTTTATAAAAGGTTTAACTCATTTAAAATACCATATACTTCTTTACCTATTATAAAAGGGTTAAAATATTCAAAAAGGGATTATCCAAGCAATAAGGCTGAAATGGAAGAAGTCGCAAGATTACCATATCGGAATATCTTGGGTTGCCTTTCGTTTTTAGCTAGTAGGACTAGACCAGATATAGCGTATGCTGTGAATATTTTTAGCCAGTTTCAAAATTCTCCAGGTTTAACCCATTGGAATGGTTTGCTTAAATTACTTGGTTACGTTTCGGGTACCAAGAATTTAAAATTAAATTTAAATTGTAAAAATTCTAGTTTAGTCGCTTTCTCTGATGCTGATTTTGCTATGAACAGAGACAACTTTATTTCAATGGGGGGTCAAATAATATTTTTAGATAATAGTCCAATTTCATGGCGAACTTTTAAGGAAAAAGGGGTAAGTCTTTCCACAATGGAAAGCGAATTTATTTCAATGTGTGAATGAACTTATGTGGTTCAATCGTATTTTGGAGGATTGTATTGAATTTAATTTAATCTCCGAAAAATACTCTTTACCAACCCTTTTTGCCGATAATATGTCAGCTATTGAATTTACAAAATCACCTATAGAGAACAATAGGTCCAAGCACATAAATGTAAAATTATTTTTTATTCGCGAGTGGCTTTTTGAGGATAAATTTGAATTAAAATATGTTAAATCTAAATCTAACTTGGCGGATCCCTTTACAACGCCACTTACTAAAAGTGACTTGCTTAATTTTGTAAATAAAATATTTGTATAGTAAATTTGTAAAAAAAAAAAAAAATATCTGTAAATTTCATATACAGTCAAACCTGTCTATCTCGAAACCTGCTTATCTCGAAAACACTGTCTATGTCGAATTTTTTAAATTTCCCTACATTTTCAATACAAATTTAATGTATTTTCCAAATCTATCTTGAATTATTTTCTTCTCAAACCTGTCAATCTCGAATTTTCGTAGTCGATTTTTTTCAATTTCCCTACATTTTCAATAAAATTTTAACGCATTTTCCAAACCTATCTCAAAATATTTTCTTCCCAAGCCTGTTATCAATCTCGAATTTTCGTAAGAAGCACAACATTCCAGTTTAGAGCCTTATTGACCTTGACAATCTCACCAGTCCCCATTTCCGCGAAATACGTGAGGACATCGGGGGTGCTTTGGTCAGGGACTGCGTGGGAATTGTACTAAAAACGGATTTTCTTCTGAATGATAAGGGATGGGGGAATAGGAGACAGGAGAAGAAATTTTGTAGAACTGTTTCTCAGTCTTGTCTTAGCCTAACGACTAAAGTATCATCTCGCATTTTGCTGTCTCGATTTTAGAGCTAAAAATGGCAGGTGTGAAAAGAAAATTGAACGTTTTAACCATCGAAAAAAAGATGGAAATTCTGTCTTTTTTGAAGGAAAACCATTCTATGAAGAAAAGCGTAGTCGCCGCTAAATTTGGAATTCCATCCAGTACTCTTTCCACCATCATGAAAAACGAAAATATCATACAAAAGAATTTCGAAAACGGCTGTAAAACAATGAAAAAAAGCCGTGCATGCTCTTTTCCTGATGTGGACAAATGCGTTAGAAAATGGTTCGAACAATATTGTGGAGAAGGAGTTCCTATCAGCGGTTTAATGCTTCAAAAAAAAACTGAAGACTTTGCTAAAGAACTCGGATTTGATGGTTTCAAAGCAAGTAATGGTTGGCTTGAAAGCTTTAAAATGAGAAATGGCATTGTCTTCCGAAAACTTTGTGGAGAAAGCGGATCTGTACCAATAAGTGCCATTGACAATTGGCTTAAAAAACTCCCATTTTTGTTGCAAGGATATGATCCAGCTGATATTTTTAACGCCGATGAAACTGGCCTTTTTTTTCAGTGTTTGCCGAATAAAACGGCAATTTTTAAAGGAGACGAATGCAAAGGGGGTAAACAGAGTAAATTGCGTGTCACTATACTTCTAGCTGCGAATCAAAATGGCACTGAAAAACTTTCGCCAGTAATGATTGGTCGTTCAGCCAAACCAAGATGTTTTTCAAAAGTGAAATCTTTTCCATTTGTTTATAAATCAAACAGAAAATCTTGGATGACCAGCGAAATTTTTAGTGAGTGGTTGAAGAAAGTCGATAAATCCATAGGATTGAAAAAAAGAAAAATTCTCCTCTTCATTGATAACTGCGGCTCCCACAAGAATCTTCCTACAACGAAAAATGTTACGGTAGAATTCCTACCCCCGAATACAACTTCGAAACTTCAGCCTTTAGATCAAGGCATTATTCAGAGTTTTAAAGCAGAATATCGTAAAGAACTTGTTCGAAAACTCATCAGTGCGATTGAGGACGGAGAAAACTTCCAAGCATAACTGTTTTGGATGCAATGAGGATGGTAGACTATGCTTGGAGCTGTGTCACGGAAAAAACTATAAAAAATTGTTTTAAAAAAGCTGGATTCGAGCAATCATGCACAGTCGGAAAAGAAACCGAAGAGCAACCGGCCGAGGAAACTGATGAAAACCCGAAGGAATGGATGATTATCAGAGAGAAACTGAATATTGACACTTCATTTAAAGATTTTATAGAAGAAATGAATCAGTGGTAACGAATGGAAAATTATTAACTGATTCCGAAATTTTAGAAAACGTTCGTGGAACTTCGGATGATGAAGAGGATGATGATAAAGAGGACAGCATCAATATAGAAAGAGTTGTTACACCAAAAGAAGCAGAAAAAGCCATTGAAACATTAAGAATTTTTCTTGAATCCCAAGAAAATATTGATCAGGATTGCTTCTCCACTGTGTCAAAACTGCAAAAAATTGTCCAGTCTAAAAAAGTTTTGCATCAAAAACTCCTAACGGATTACTTATTGTGAGGTATGTAAATAAAACTAAAAGTACTTCAAATTTTCAATCTTTTGTATTGTATAAAGAAATTTTCTACTTTCATAAAACCTGTGTATCTCGAAACCTGTTTATCTCGAATTTTTTTTTTTACTCCCAAGAGATTCGAGATAGACAAGTTTGACTGTATATATATATATATAGTAAAAATTGTAATTTATAAAGTATAAATTTTGGATATGCATCCTTATTTGAAGTTTTTGAGGTGCAGAATATTTTGGATGTTTTCTTCTGATCTTCATTGCTTTGTCATTGTAAAGAAAATTTTTTTTTACTTAGGATGAGTGTAAACGTGGCCACGAATGTTTGAGTTATGTGATTGTTATAATTGTTTAACTAATCTTTTATTGTTTTCAGTAATGGGGTGATGAAGATTACAATAAAAATTTCTTAATGCATCATTTTTTTTTTTATATATTATTAATATATATTTTTCTATTTTGTAGCAGATTTATTGAGTGTTTTAAGTGAACTGAACTGCTATGGTGGACTTTTTTCAAGAATTGATGGATTGCCTCTGTATAAAAAAAGAAGATTAATGTGATATTGTTATACTGCTTTTTTATATATATTTTTTATTTTTGTTAATGCTAGTGATGGTTAATGTTTCAAAATGATATGATGGGGGGCATTGTTGTCCTAAAATTTTTTTCATATCATTTTTTCAAAGTTTAAAAACATTCATATTGCCTATTAATTATGAGGAGAGCTTAATTTTTTGTTTTAAATGAATAGCGTTTAGTGCTATGTAGAAGTTAAGTTTATTTTGAAAATATAAACAATACAATGTATTAGTTTAGTATAATATTTAGGGATAAGTTTTATTAAAACAACTTTACTTAAAGATATAACTTACTTTTATTCTTTATTCAAGCAAATAACTTATCTTTTCTTATTTAAATACTTTTGAAATTATATTTCTTCATTTAATTCATATAGGATAAAATTGTAATCTTTGTTTACATTCTTTGAACACATCGTTCAGGCCAGTTGAATTCCAATATGGCGATACTTACTTTTGCGACCCATAGATGGCGTACGTATTCAGCATCGTCCGTTGTCACGGTAACGGATTACGTACGATGGGCGTGTTTTGGATCGCCTGGAAGGGAGAAATGTGTAGCCTGGTGATTGGTTGTTCTAGAATCCGGTGATAAATGTATATAAGGATGTCTTACATAGCTTTACTCTCTCTTGCTTATAATTTTCGTTTGTATTTACGATGATTTGAAAAGTTTAAATATGTTTTAAGTATTTTTAGTTTGCCTCAAAGTATGAGGGCATTTTTATTTTCTGTTTATTTAAGTTGCAGTATATATTAATGTTATTTGAAGGCCAGCATCCTTTTTGTGCTAATGCTGAGCAATGAAAACATTAATTCTACTTATAAGCAGTTGGTTTTTGGTAAATAGTTTTTCCCTCATCGCAAGTTTTCTAACTATCACTAGCAAAGTCTATATTTTCTGTTAAGTTTTAAATTTCTTGTTAAGTTTTAAATAAATATTGTTATGGATGTTAAACTCTGTTTTTATTTAAAAACTGCACACTATGCCTTGTTACATAAAAGTATGAGCCAAATATTTCACTGCAATCTCTGGATACATTTTTAACATGTTAAGACAGTTAATTTAGTCTACATGATAACAGAGCTTTCATAGAATCCATTATGAGCATGGCTTTTGGCTTGAAAAAAATCCCTTTTATTTTTCTCCACACACAATTCAGCCATTCAATCATTTCATCCTCATTCATCCACCCTTTTTCATTTGCTCTTACTTCAATCCCTTTGGGAAAATTTTCTTTGGGAATAGTCTTTCTTTTAAATATAACCATGGGTGGAAACTTCGTTCCATCGGCCGCGCAACTCAAAACGACAGTAAAGGCAGTTTTTTCGTGACCGGTTGTAACAATAGGTATAGATTTTTCACCTCTAGAATTTACTGTTTGATTCGGAGGTGAATCAAAACATAACGGTACTTCATCCATATTGATAATCTGCCCTGGAGAAAAATTATTTTCATCTATTAGTTTTTTACAATGATTATAAAAATCCTCAGCTTTCGTTTTCCCAATCGGACAGTAATTTTTGACCTACTGTTGTGCGATTTCTAATAGCAAGACCTTTTCTTTTCATAAATCGAAAACACCATGTAGGTCCACCTTGAAAATTATCAATATTTTTCTCTTGGGCCAAGAGACGAGTTTTCAGTCTGATTTTTGTAGTTGAGACGGCAGATCCATTCTCCCTCTCGAGTACAATCCATCGATAAAGTTCTTCTTCTAATTCCAGCCACAATGGATGTCCGTGACGATTTGTTCTTCTTTTTTTATTTGATCTTTCGATATCAAGTTTATTTTTTCTCCATAATCGGATATTTGATTCATTGACATTAAACATTCGTCCTGCTGTTCGATTATTGCTATTTTCAGCTTCGCTGATTACTTTCAATTTAAATTCATTAGTATAACTCGTTCGCTTAGACATCGCCGCAACTGTTTACTGATCGCTAATAAAACTGAAAGACTGAAATAAAATAAAACGGTAATGTACATGGTAATCACATTTGCTATTCTTTTGTCTTTTCCATGGATTACTCTCATTTTCTTACACAATATACAATTGGTTAAGATGTTATATCATTTTCACCAGCAGCCAATAAAAACGATCGTAAGAAAAACGAATGAGGTTGCGCTGCTGGCACCATCTGTTGTCCTATATTGGAAATATTAGTTTTTCTTCTGAATATTTTGTATAAACTTAAAAAGTACTCAGATAATACGCGGCGTCCTTTAATGCGCAGCAAAAAAATTTAAACTTTTTTAGCACTTTACGCGCGTATAATAGGCAGAAAAATACGGTAGTATTTTAAGAGTGAGTTTTATAACTGAGTAGCATATAATGCAACTTTTAAATGCTATTAATAATTATAGTATTAGAAAGAAGATTTTAAAGTTTTAGTAATGAGGAGAAATATGTGGACTTTCATAGTTAAGTATTAATTTCATTTCGATACAGAAAACAGCAGGCTATAATGATGGCACACTAACAAAATAATGTTATTTCTCATACACAATTTGTGTTTTGCAAGAATATTTACTTTGTCTTATTGAAAGAGAAATACAAAAATTTGATTTATTTAATAAATTTCACCTAGTGTGACATCTCCATATGGAAAATAGATGTGATTAGCATTAGAAGAAAACAAAATTATTTTGAGTCTGGGGGAAAGGGGAGGGGGCAAAAAGTCTTTTTGGCATATTATCCGAGATTTAATTATATTAACAGGCATGCGATTGCTAAAATTAGAAATTAGCTGGAAATTTTTTACTAACATGATTGTTTGGTTAATTGAATTGATTGAACATTGATAATGTCACTTTTAAAAAATTAACTACCTAACTACCTAAACAGTTATATATATATATATATATATATATATACAGTCAACTCTCAAAAATCCGCAACCCTAAAATCCGCATATCATTTGCAATGTAAACAAACATTATCACAATTGATTTGTTGATTAGTGGATTGCAAAAATTCAGCTGTATTAAGAGACAAAAAATTTTTTCAACTGATGCTGATGAATCACCAATCACTCAACATATTGCAGAGGAGGAAATGATAAGTGTAATTATACAAAATTATTAAAAAATAAATGATAATAATTTAGAGGAAAAGGAGAAAGACAGTTTTCATGAAAGATTTTCTCTCCTGCAGATAAATACTCAAATTTTCTCATAGCACAAACTTATGTGATTGACCAAGAATTGCTGACTTTTTTGCAGGTTATAGGAAAATAAATATGTATGAATATTCTTACTTAAACTAGTATTGATCAGACTTTTCAAAAATCTAGATAACTATAATATGATGTATAAAAACTGTTCTTTAAATTAAAATTTCATGAAATATTTGTACTTTTATTAGACACACTTTATTTCAGATTTGTATGTATAACATATAAATTGTATCTTAAAGATTTGCTACTCAAATGATGTTCTAAGATGTAAATAAAAGAAATTACTCTAAAATCTGCAAAATTCAGAAATCCGCAAAACACTTCGTTTTAAGCTGTGCGGATTTTTGAGAGTGTACTATTTATAGCTTTCTATCTACATTAAAAATTTCAGGATTTTTTTCATTAGCACAAAACAATTCTATAATATTATTGCAATAAGTTTTATAACCACATAAAACCTTATTAAAATTCCATGTCAACAAGGGGAAAAAAAAATCAAACAAATATATAATATGATTTTTATTTATGTACATTAATCATACATATTTAAAAAAGCTACAGTAGTTAATTATCAATTTCTAATATGCATAAAACCAACTGAGTATTAATTTTCTTAAATTGATTTAGAAAACATTTTCCTACCTGAATAATTTAGTCTACATTTTTCCCCTTGTTTAAACATTTGGAATAGATATTAAATATAAATATTTAATTTAATTGAGAAAAAATAAGTAGATTTATCAAGTTCAGTAATGAAGTTTAAAAATAATTACATATGTGAGAAACATTGCGCACTTCTATCTCTTTATTGTTTCTAGAATTAATCACTGATCACTATCTGGAGATGTTTGGGGGGGGAGGGGGGGGAATAAAAATTAATTACATGAGCAAGAAATATTTTACTATTCTATTTCTTTACAGGTTCTAGAATCTCATTAAGCAAGTTTAAAATGAATATTGACATTTATGTTGTGGATGGAGAAAGATTATGAATTGGGTGACTTTCGTAGCGAATTTAATCGCCGATCGTTAATGGGGTTTCTTTTTTTAAAAAACGGACGATATCCGCGATTTTTTTTAAAAGCAGAAGTTAATTCGCAAAATTTCGCGAATTCGGGGGAAAAAAAAAAAATCGCAGATTTCCGCGAAATCGCATGTCTGATTGGCGATTACAGCAATTTTTTTGGGTCGCCACTTTTTCAAATTAGGTCGCCACGTGGCGAGTCTTGATCTCTAGGGGGAGAAAGAAGAAGATCAAAATATAATTTTTTTTTTTTTAAATGAGCACAATATTTAAAACACATATTTGTCCAGGGTTGGCAAAAACCCAGGGTTTTCTAGAAAAACCCAACCCACTTGGGTTTTTGTTTGAATACATTTGCATTGCAATGTTAGATATATGTTATTTAGCATATTAGTTGTAATACACACTAATTATATTAAACTACTAATTAATAATTAATCTAATATTTATCTTAGAAATAAAAATTGGTTTGATTCTAATATTAAGATAGTGTTAATTAGTAAGATTAAGCTATATTTTATTTTAATGTATGTTTATTCAAAATAAATATTCTTTATGACAATAACTGATAAAATAAAAGAATTTAAACTCTTAAGTACAATACATATCATTTAAATTTTTTAGTTCCCCATCATGCTATAGATGGAGAACTTAGGTAATTGTGAAAATTTTCGACCTCATTTTTTTTTTTTTTTTTTTTTTTAAACTTTTTCACACATTTTCATGTGTGAGGAATACGAAAAATGACAATATTTGTATGGTGCAGAGATGCCAACATGTCCGGAAATTCCGGAGTTGTTACGGAAATAAGGTATCAAATACTGTAATACGGAAATGACATAAAAAGTACGGAAAGTGGTTGTTTCTCCTCTAATTTCGTCTCTTTGCCGGCAATCTGCTTTCGCGAGTCACGGCAGCCCCGATTTCCGTACGCGGCAGCACGGATTAGGATACAGGATGATAAACCAGATAGGGCGGTCAGCGTGGGGAACGGAGCTTTATTTTCCGCATTAATTCAGCCGAGCAGAGTAAGCGATCCGATCGCCGCCTGGAATAGTATCTTTGAAACTTAGCGGAAGAAAGGGAAAGCCCGCCCCTTCGGCTTCAGTCATCCAACGAACGAACAGCCAGAAACGTAAAAACGTGCTGATTGGTGTATTTTCGAGATTCGGTCGCCCTCTATCTGTAAGATGAAAATTACTACCTTTCCGTAACATTAGTAATACATCCTTCTCTTTTAATCCGTGGTGGCAGCAAACGTAAACAACAGCGAGAGGTAGGTGCTAGATCTACTCCGATGACGTCAGTTAAATACTCCGCCCTCCAGTGGTATGCATACTATGCATGGTAGATTTCTTCCTCCCTAGCTTGTATTAGAGGGAGAAAATTATATTTTATTCCTTGGCAATTGGTAATTTCACTCTAACCGTAACGAGTATCTACCGCGTTTGTTTTGAGGAGTGAGCGTCACTGTTATCCAGACTTACTGGATATCTAAAGTTAGCAGAGGTTTAAAAAAAAACAATTTTCCATCTAAAAAAAACTTACAGTGGAAAGTGTGATTTGAATTTGACTTGGATGAAAATTTAAGTGTATGACACAATTGAAGACAAGTTAAATTTACGTTATAATTTCAGTTTTATTAAAAACTTTAAACAAAATATAAATTTAACAACAACAGTAATAAAGTTAACAAAAGTTAACAGTATATTAAATTACAACTTATTCAACCCAGCTCAAGTGTTTTTTTATAAAAACTTAAAACATTCTACCATGGCCCAGAAAAACCAAAAATAAAAATTGTAACACTGAGGAAGGCATTAGTAACATTTAACATAAACTAAAGGGCAAAACTGGGAAAATTCATTAGTAGCCAGTGGCCGGTACTGTCAGTTTCATTAGTAGCCACTTTTTTAAGTTAGTGGCCACTTTTCACATGATAAGACTATTTCTTTCAGACTGCAAAAAGCATTGTCACCATTTTGCGGTATAATCACCACAAGAAAAATATGAAAATAAGAAATACATATAATAATACAATTAACACAGATACACTGAAATTGTAATTTGTAAGTACGCTTATTTTTAAAATCCTAAATTGCACATCCTAAATTAAAATCTGCTTAGGGCTGTAATAATAACAGCAAAAGTTTTTATCTTTCAGATAATTCAGTAGTACTTTTTTTTTTCAATTTATTTAAGTGAAATAAGCTGTTATCATTGACAGTTCACATTGATATTTTCTAGTAAATGAATCAGCTGATTCATCATCATCACAACCTTTTACATGGTCATGTGTAAATACAGTTAGCATTTTTATTATTTTTTCTTATTTCTAAAAACACACTTTTTTAAATGACTTTATTTCAGTAGAGTTAAAATATTTCCCCTTAAAAAGTATACATATGGAAACTTAGCTGCCAAATTTGTAGCTTTAAAAATAGGGAGATTTCTACTTTAAAATGAGAAGGAAAAGGGAAGATTTCTACTTAAAAGAAAGCAAATACAAAAATTTTTGAAAAATACACATTTAAGCCAAATCAAATTTTGATACACATATTTGTCAAATATCTTAAATGGGTTAAATATATACTAAATACTATGGAGATAATAATGGAAAAAGATTGTGCTTTGCAGGACATTTGATCATTAACTGCTAGTTGAAATGGAGCGCACATGTGTGTGTGTGTGGGGGGGGGAATACATCAATATACTTCTTTATAGGTTCCAGAATCTAATCAAGAAAGTTTAATATTAATATTTACATTTATATTATGGATGGAGAGAGACTGTAAATCACAAGGCTTCAGTGGAGCATGTGATTGCCAATCGTTGGAGGGGAGGGGGGGGGAGGATTACAAGAATTATGAGTAAGAGATATTAAACAATTCTACTTCTTTACAGATTCTAGAACCTAATAAAGTAAGTTTAAAATAGATATTTACATTTTTGCGGCAAATGGAGAATGATTAGAAATTTTAAAGCTTTCTATAAGCTGTTTGATCACAAATTGTTAGGGGGAGGGAAAGGGGGGGGGGGTCCAAAAATTATATGAGTGAGATATATTAAACAATTCTACTTCTTTATAGGTTGTAGAATATAATAAAGCAAGTTTAAAATGAACATTGACATTTATGCCATGGATGGAAAAAGATTGGAAATCACAAGGCTTCGATTGCCTATCGTCGCTCGATTTTTAGAATCTTTTAATGATCACAAAAGGTGGCGACTTTAGTGGCGATCGATGCATAATTTTTAATCGCCATATTTTTTTATTTAGTCGCCATGTGGCCGGTGGCGACCGTTAATTTTGCCCTTTAACATAAACGAAAATAAACTCCGGCAGAGTAAAATCATTTTAAAAGACAATTTACATCGTCCAAAAGCTGACGTGACACAAAACTAAATGTGAGCAATACCACATGCATAATCAGCGATATTTATAGTAAAACAACAACCGGCAAAGACAACGCCTACATCCGGGAATCAATAATCTTATGCGAGGATGATACAAGGAACGCCGGAACGAGTTCACCATCTGCTGAAAATTCCAGTAATTAAATATTCCATACTAAAGTATAGCTCTGAGAAACGGGATCAACTAAGCATTCCAAGCTAAAGTATAGCTCTAATAAAACGTGATCAACGAAGCATTCCAGGCTAAGTATAGCTCTAATAAGCGTGATCAACTTTAAAAAGTAAACAAATGAGGAAAATTACTTTAAGATATTGAACTTCTATTAAAGACTTATTTAACTGATTAAATTGATAAAGGTAAGTTTTAAAAGGAGATTTATATAAGAAATAAAGTTTATATTTAGAGATTTAAGTTAACAAGAAGTATTTTTAAAATAAAGATATTGTTATTATACGTAACAAAAGCCCCTCCTCTTGTTAACTTGACATAACACCAAACAAGCACAGGTATAAATTTAAACAACTTTGAGCTAGGTTAAAAAAACACAATTTTTTTCCTTAAGTATAACAATTAATATTCAAATCTTTAAAAGCATCTTTAACACATATATACATATACATACTTCAACAATAAAATTAAAAAAAACCACAAAAAGGTTAACTCACTTTTAACATGAAACAAAAATTTACATATAAATTTCATTATCCACAGGTCAGTACAGACGACGTATCAATCACAGATGAAACTTTAAATAATTACGACCACCACTAACAATGGCTATTTCAATACAGTTCAAAAAGGAGGTTCATTATAAACATTACCGAATTACAAATACATTTTTCTTATACAACAATTCATGAATATGTACAAAAATTTAAATCGTTAACTACACACAAGCCAACTACGGCACCTGGAAAAGAATTCTCTACATCTAAGCCATTATAGGCACCTGAAAAAGAAAAATCCGCTACATTTAAGCCAGTATATGGCACCTGAAAAAAACCTTTACATCTAAGCCACTAAACGGCACCTAAAAAAACTAGATACATGTTAATTCATATAAAAAAAAATGTTAAAAAAACTTATACGGAAATGTATTAAACGTTACAATTATGCAAAATTTCAGGAAATAACCCAAGTAACGAATCTTAAAATTTGCCTGGCCAGGACTTTCAATAATGGTAACCTTAGGAAAAACGGAAAAATATACATAATTGCAAAAACACAAATACAATTCCAAGATATATATTATATTAATTATACAATTACAAAATTTAAGTTTATTTTAATTTATTAAATATGTTTAATATAAAATTTTCAAGATCTTGGCGAGTGAGGGGTTTGGTAAAAACATCGGACAGATTAAGTTTACTTCTAATAAATTTAAGATCAAAAAGATTATCACGAACAAGATCCCTTACAAAAAATAATTTCGTATCAATATGTTTAGATCTGTAATTTTCAATTGGAGATTTGACAAAATCTATGGCAGATTGACTATCCATATTTAAAACAGCTTTACATTCAACTTTAGGAATTATGTTACCATCAACACACTCATTTAAAATACGATCAAACCACATTAAATTTTTCGCAGCCTCCGTCATAGCCACAAATTCTGCCTCCATTGTTGAGAGGCAGACAGATTTTTCTTTGAAAGTTCTCCAATCTATAGGGGATTCATCCAACAAAACAATTTGACCGCCCATAGAAGTACGATCATCTTTATTTGCAGCGAAATCAGAGTCTGAATAAACTATAAGTTGTGGTCTTTTACAATTTAATTTTAATTTAAAATGACTGGTATAATGAACATATCCTAATAATCTTAGTAAGCCATCCCAATGTGTTTTTCCAGGATTAGATTGAAACTGACTATAAATATTCACAGAGTAACAAATATCAGGGCTAGTTCTATTTGCAATAAAAGCTAAACATCCAAGTAAACTTCTGTAAGGAATTGTTGACATTTCTTAAATTTCATAATCATTTTTAGGACAATTTGACTTAGAATAAACTACGCCTTTACTTATGGGAAGAGTTGAAATAGGGTATTTAAAACTTTTAAATCGGTCACAAACTTCTTCAATATACTGATGTTGATGAATTTCAAGTTAACCGTTTATTTCTTCAAACTCGACTCCTAACAACTTCTTGGCTTTTCCCATAATTTTAAGGTCAAAATGACTTTTAAGTAAATTCAAAACTTTATCAATTGTTTTACTATATTTACTAAAAATGACAATATCATCAACATATAATAAAAGAATAACTTCATAATTATATAGATAAACACAATTACATGAATTAAATTTAACAAAACCTATTTTTATCAAAACTTTATGGATTTCAAAGAACCACTCGCGACCTGATTGATGTAAACCGTACAAAGCTTTATTTAATTTACAATATAAACTTTCCTTTCCGGGTTGAATAAATCCTGCTGGCTGAGACATAAAAATATTTTCAGTTAAAGGGGCATATAGATACGCACTAGTTATATCACATTGAATATGGGTCCAATTTAAAAAACTTACGAGCAATGAGAAAAAGAATCGAATCACAGCAAAATTGACCACAGGACTAAAAGTCTCGTCGTAGGTTTCCCCTTTGATTTGACTATAGCCCTGGGCAACAAGTCTGGCTTTATAACGAATGATATTACCTTTTTCATCACGCTTAATCGCAAAAACCCATCTGTTACCTACAGGATTACAGTTCTGTGGTAAACTAGTAAGCTCCCAAACTTCCCTTTCTTTCATTACTTTTAACTCATTTTCCATTGCCTCAAGCCATTTTTCTTTCTGAGGAGATTTCATTGCTTGCTTGTACGTTTTAGGAACAACAATTTCTTCTAGTCAACTATTATTAAAAACTACATTACTACTTGGACCCTGTTCAGATACAATACCAGTATAATTGTCACTACCACTGAAATTAAATGTTTTAGGATCATATACAATTTTGTTCTTTTTACAATAGTCCTGAACTTCATTTTGGGATCTAAGACGCTGCGTTTTTCCTTCTTCATAGTAGTAAATATCTGTCCTATCTCCTGTTTGTCTAGGAACAGCTTTTCTATACCAGTTAACAACCTTTAAACCATCACACCCCTCCTCTAAACTGTCTTTGTCCTGAATATCAGAAGGGAAAGAGGTCGCACTTCTCACATCTTCTACAGTATTTTCCTCCGAAACAGAATTCGGGAAAAGTGGGACAAAGAACTGAGTTTGGGGCTCCAGCACTGCTCCACTGCTACTATTCAGATCTATATACTTGGCTTTCTCAATAAATCTAACATTAAGTGTTTCAATTATTTTGTCTGATTCAGGTAGCCATATTCTGTATCCTCTAGTCCTAAAAGCATAACCCACCATAACACCCTTTGTTGCTTTAGGGTCTAATTTATAACGTTTTTGTCGTGGGATACCTACATAGGCTAAAACACCAAATGGCTTTAAATGCCGGACTGAGGGTTTGTTTCCAGTATATAGTTCTAAGGGAGTTTTAGTGGAGTTTGTGTTACAGGTCCTATTCCAAGTGTAAACAAAATAAGTTGCTGCTTCTGGCCAAAAATTCTGTCCTAAATTACTTTCTTGTAGTAAAGTTCTGATACCATCGGCTACAGTTTGGTTATAGCGTTCAACAACGCCATTTTGCTGTGGAGTATACAAATTTGTCAATTCATGTTTAATTCCTTTAGAATCAAAGAAATCTTCAAGGGTATTTGACATGAATTCCTGTCCATTATCACTACGAAAAGATTTCACTCTACTTCCAATCAAATTTTCAGCACGCGTAATATGTCTAATGATAATATCAGCGGCATCTGATTTTAACTTAATTGGGTAAAGAGCAACCTTTCTAGAAAAATCGTCAACTATAGACAAGAAATATTTTTCTCCATGTTTCCCCTCAACATGAGAAGGACCCCATAAATCAGCAAAAATTAACTCAAGTGGCTGTGTTGATCTGATATAACCAGTAGACTTATGAGAAATATGTCTAAACTTATTTAATTTACAAACTTCACATTCAAAATTTTTATCATTTAGACCAGAAACACCTTTTACACCATTTTCTTTACAAGTATGAGTCAAAATATCAGGACTGATATGGCCAAAACGTCTATGCCAAAGTTGCATTTTATTCCCTTTTTCTAAATTCAAATTTTCAAATTTTACATGTCTGTTATTAACTTTAGGAATTTTAGGATATAGATAATAGATTTTATTCTTTAAGTAGGCTTTAAACAAAAATTCATTGTCACGATATATTTTAACCTCACCCCCACCGCCTTCATATATTACAACCATTTTTATCCAAAGCAGGACCAGATATTATATTTCTCCTCAATTTAGGAGAGTACATAACATTTTCTAAAGTGAATATTCTCTGACCAAACCTCAATTTTATTTTCCCCATTCCCTCAATTTCAAAATTTACATCTTTAACAGCTACAGTCATGTTTTCGTTAATTAAAGGTTTATACTTGAAGAATAAGTCCCTTCTGGAACAACAGTGATGAGATGCCCCTGTATCAAAAATCCAAGAACATCCCTCTTCAGATTCAGTAGAGTTAGAATGCATAATAAATAAAATATTTTTTGACTTACGTCTATTTCGACGAGCTCTTCCTCCAGAAAAACCAGACTGTCTAGTATCATATTGAGGTCTGTTGGGGCTGTAACTTGCGTCATGATGAGGTCTATCAGTACTAAAACGATCTGGTGACTTGAAATTTCTATGTCTATAACTTGGACTAAAGCCTCTCCTATAGGCACTCCTGGAATCCCTGGGTTGGAACTGTCTTTCACTACCTTGGCGATGATCGGTGAAACCATTATCTTGACTACTTTTAAGTCTGCAAATAGCCTGATGGTGGCCAAATTTCCCACAAAAGGTGCAGTTTTGTCGAGAAGTTACTATATTTACTAAACCTGGCGTTTTTACTTTGTCACTATCACGAAGATTTAAACGTGCCTCCTCAGCGGACAATTCATTAACAATATCACTGAATTTAAATTTTTCTTTTGGCCAACGCAGTATATTTTGGACAATACTATCAAAACTGCTAGGTAAATATCTAAGCAACTGGAAAGAAGTATAAGTATTGTCATCAAATTTTTCATTTAAATCCTTGAGCTGGTTTGAAAGTCTAAGTAATCTGGCAGCATAAAGTGAAATATTTTCATTTTGTTTAATTTTACATTCAAATAATTCAGAAAATATTTTCATATGAAATGACCTCGAATCCGGCAAGTAGTTTAATTTAAGTGCATCCCAAGCTTTGATCGGATCATCATAATTTTCTACCAATTTCCGGAATTCGGGTTGAATATTTAAATATAATGTAGCTAACACGTTATCTGATCGGGTTTTAAATTTGGCTATTTCCTCATCTGAAATTTTTTCAGACTCTTTCGGAATTGACTTACGTTGATCTATTATATCCCAAAGTCCGTAACTAATTAACAGATATTTAATATCAGCAGACCAACTGCTATAATTGGTGGCATTAAGTTTTTCAATAGTATAAGCAGATTGAGCCATAATGAAAAACTACAAAAAAACAATAGCCCCTCCGAATCAGATACACGTTAAAAAAAATGATCAGATTACAAAAACAGATTAAATCTCCAAGTCAAAAAAACTATAGGCTGGGCTGGGCCCATAACCACTTGTTATCCAGACTTACTGGATATCTAAAGTTAGCAGAGGTTTTAAAAAAAACAATTTTCCATCTAAAAAAAACTTACAGTGGAAAGTGTGATTTGAATTTGACTTGGATGAAAATTTAAGTGTATGACACAATTGAAGACAAGTTAAATTTACGTTATAATTTCAGTTTTATTAAAAACTTTAAACAAAATATAAATTTAACAACAACAGTAATAAAGTTAACAAAAGTTAACAGTATATTAAATTACAACTTATTCAACCCAGCTCAAGTGTTTTTTTATAAAAACTTAAAACATTCTACCATGGCCCAGAAAAACCAAAAATAAAAATGTAACACTGAGGAAGGCATTAGTAACATTTAACATAAACGAAAATAAACTCCGGCAGAGTAAAATCATTTTAAAAGACAATTTACATCGTCCAAAAGCTGACGTGACACAAAACTAAATGTGAGCAATACCACATGCATAATCAGCGATATTTATAGTAAAACAACAACCGGCAAAGACAACGCCTACATCCGGGAATCAATAATCTTATGCGAGGATGATACAAGGAACGCCGGAACGAGTTCACCATCTGCTGAAAATTCCAGTAATTAAATATTCCATACTAAAGTATAGCTCTGAGAAACGGGATCAACTAAGCATTCCAAGCTAAAGTATAGCTCTAAGAAAACGTGATCAACGAAGCATTCCAGGCTAAGTATAGCTCTAATAAGCGTGATCAACTTTAAAAAGTAAACAAATGAGGAAAATTACTTTAAGATATTGAACTTCTATTAAAGACTTATTTAACTGATTAAATTGATAAAGGTAAGTTTTAAAAGGAGATTTATATAAGAAATAAAGTTTATATTTAGAGATTTAAGTTAACAAGAAGTATTTTTAAAATAAAGATATTGTTATTATACGTAACAGTCACATTTTGCTGTGCGCGTGGTTCATGTTGTGATTTGTTATTATTTTTGTCTGCCGCGTTATTGAATGTTATAACTCTTCAATGATAGTTGCCTTTAATATTTTTTTATGAAAATGTCAGATCATCATGATCAACCAAAAAAACGTGTCTCAAATCAAAAGTTTATTGAAGATTATGCAAAAAAATGGCCGTGTTTGAAACAATGCACCATTTTCGGCATTTTGCACAATTTGCAATTCCAAATTTACTGTTGCGCATGGTGGTAATGATGATTGCAAAAGGCATATAAATGGCCCACGCCATCAGAAAGCGGCATCAGCTGTGAAAAATTGTAAACAAGTTTCAGACTTTTTCGAAATCGGAATTTCGTCTGTAGCTACTAAAGCAGAAGCTCATTTTTTGAAATTTTTAATCGAACACAATTTACCCATTGCAGCTGCAGACTATGCTGGACCCCTTTTTAAGAGCATGTTCCCCGACTCGAAAATTGCTGGCAAATATAGTGCAGGAAGAACGAAAACAACTGCTATGATTTCTCTAGTGTCTAGTGAGACTTCTCAAAATCTTTCGTCTGAACTTGCAAAATCACCATTTTCCTTTTCAATTTCAACAGATGGAAGTAATGATGGACAGAGTGAAACTTTATATCCTGTTGTGTTGTTATAAGGTATTTTGATGATAATAAGGGAGAAGGGTCATTCCATGTCAGATCATCCAGGGGTCGTCACCCAAGGTTGGCAAATTTTAATGAAACTTGGTGAGTTTGTTCTGTACAAGGACATAAGAACATATACCAAATGTTATCTCTTTGTGACAATTAGTTTCAGAATTATAGCACCTCAAAGTTTTAGCAAAAATAAGCACAAAGCAATGAATTGCCCATTCAGCTACTATCATTCTACATTTTTTGCTCCAAAACAGTTATTTTTAAAGATAGAGAGTTAATTTTTTTTGCTTTTTACTCTGTATTAAATGGGTAATGAAAATATAAAAAAATATTTAAATTTAACAATTATTAATACAGTTTAAAAAATCTTAATGTGTAAAAATATTTTTTTTCTGAAAGTTTGACCTGTACTTGAATATTTTCCTATAACATGAGTCTGACTCCAAAACTCAATAAACCAGTTACACCTTTGAAAACTAGATAAAAAATGGAAAAAAATGATATAATAAAATTTGTGGGGTTTTGAGTATTTCCCAACTTAAAGCAGATTAAATTTCTAACTTTTGAAAATATGAAATTCAGACATACACGCACAAAACTTGGTTATAGCTAGCTGAAACAATATATATATATATATATATTCAGTTTATTAATTTGAAGCGATATTTTCATCATATAAACAAAATAAAAGTGAAAATATAGTTACTTTTATATTTTATGCTTTTAAGTATTATATTTTAATTATAAAGTGGACTAAATTTTAATTCTTAAGTCTGTAAATTAGAAGCATATTAAATTATAGTTTATTAAATCTATTTATTTAATTAAATAACTAGATTGTATGCTTCTTTATAATCTTGAAAGAATTTCAAACAAATTTTATTTAAAAAATAAATAAATAAAAACCTGAAAGTAATATAGATTAATAATACTGTAAGAAAATGTTTGATAAAAATAATTTTCAATAATTATTTTTATTGAAGTATCTGGGATATAATTAGAATATTTTTATCATAACATACATTTGATTTTAAAAATCATTCCAGATAACTGTTACAAGTTAGAAAAACCAGTATCCTTTTTTTTTTTTTTTAAACTTATTTATTAATAATAAATTTTATTTGTCTTTCAACATATGCTAAAATGCTTAGAATAAGGTAGACCACAGGATGAAGGGGGCAGGGGGCTGAGGAAGAAACAGAGAGAGGGAGAGAGAAAGGATAAAGGAAGAGAGGATAGAAAGATAATAAAAACAATGTTTTGATATGTTGATTCATATATACATAGGCAGATGTTATCAGTTGATCATCTGCATTTAGTTTAGTCAGAACTGAGTAGCTATCAAATGATATTTTTTCTTCTCTTGTCTAATTGTACATAATTTGTAAAGTCTTCAAATTCCACTGTTTCTTTCTCTCTCTTTATTTGTAAGAGATTTTCCAGTTATGGAAGCAGATTTTTCTTTGAAATGTGATGAGTCTGAAAGTATATGCAAAGTAGGAACATTGCTTTCATCTTCTTGTCCTAATAAAGGTTTAACAACAAAAAATGATTTGTTTGTCATCAAGGATAAATTAAACGAAGAGCAATTACAGTTATTGATTTGGAGAACAGGTTTCCAAAATTATGACAAAGAAGACACTATATGCTCACATCACTTTTATTACTATTTTACTTATTTTGAACATAAACAGAAATCTTGCTGTGACCCCTATAACAAGCATTTAAAACCTATTTCAAACAAAAGAGATTTAAGAAAAATAACTTTGCAAAAAGCAAAATATTACAAAGAAGAAAATAATATAAATTTAATACCTGGCTATCTTTTATGTAGTTCCTGCCATAAAGCTTTAAATGAAAAAAGTGAAATAAAGTTGCTTGAAGAAAATGATGAAATTGATGATGAGTTAATTGATGAGGATAAAAATTATGATTTGGATTTTGCTAGAATCACAGAAAAAGATAAGCTGAACAAGTCATTGGAAGGAATAGATGTCACACCATTAAAGCTGCAATCAGTTCCTTCACATTCTAGAAAGAGCTATGCAAAAAGAAAGTTAAAACAGGCTGAATCACAAATAAAAAAGAAATTATCCTTTGTTTTAAATGTAGATGAAACCGAAAGTGATGGTATACAAACAGAAAGTGATATTGAAAAGAAGAAAAAAGAAGAAGAAAATAAAAAAAAGTGTTCTGATTTTGACAGACTAGTAGAATTAATGAAAACCAAATTGGATAAAAATTTAAGTAAAAGAGAAAAAATCCAAGTATTAACTCTTGCACCTCAGTCATGGTCTCGCAGTAAAGTTGCCACAGAATTTAAAGTCACAGAGTATATGGTTCGAAAGGCTCGGAAATTAACTTTAGAAAAAGGGATCCTGGCTATACCCGGTCCAAAAGAAGGGCATAAAATTTCCTCTGAAGTAATAGACACAGTCACAAATTTTTATGAAGATGATGAATACAGTATGATGATGCCTGGCAAAAAAGATAGTGTTAGTGTAAAGAAAAATGAATATAAACAGAAACGATTATTGTTATGCAATCTGAAAGAATTGTATTTTTCCTTCAAACAAAAATACCCTGAAATGAAAATAAGTTTTTCAAAATTTTGTTGTTTGCGCCCAAAATGGTGTGTCTTAGCAGGATCTCCTGGCACACATTCAGTATGCGTTTGTGTTATTCATCAAAATGTCTATCTGTTAGCATATGCTCTCAACTTACATCATAAAGAAGCAGTCCACCAGCTGGTTGATAAGCTTGTTTGCAGCAGAGAAAACAGATCATGTATGTTACGTTGTTGCAGCAATTGTCCTGTTAGTAGTGAACCTCTCAAAAATTATTTAAAAGAGATTTTGGAAGATTATGATGAGGATGATGAAATACAGTTTTCACAGTGGATCAATGAAAAAAGAATGAAACTTCAGTCAATGACACTCCCTCTTCATGAATTTATAGAGTTGGTAACAGAAAAAGTAAATGAACTCATACCTCATTCGTACATTTCTAAAATTCAAAATTCCTACCTGAAAAAAAGAAAAGAAAATTTAAGTGAAAATGAAGGACTGATTCTGATGGATTTTGCTGAAAATTACAACTTTGTCTTACAAAATGAGGTACAGTCATACTACTGGAGCCATTTAAGTTGCACTTTGCATCCTACAGTAATATATTGTAAGACAGCTGATGGATCCATTAAAGAAACTCCTTTATGTTTTATATCAGATGATTTGAACCATGATGTTCCATTCGTCTATTGTGTTCAGCAAAAGACAATAGAATATATAAAAACACATTTCCCATTTACTAATAAAGTAGAGTATTTTACAGATGGTTGTGCTTCACAATATAAAAATTTTAAAAGTATGATGAACTTGTGTGCACACAAATCAGATTTTGGGTTAGATGCTTGCTGGTCTTTTCATGCTACTAGCCATGGAAAAAGTATTTGTGATGGAATTGGTGGAACTGTGAAAAGATCTGTAACAAAGAAAAATCTTCAAAATGTTTACCAATCCACACAAATCACAAATGCCCACCAAATGTATGAGTTTTGTTGTGGTTTAATTTCAAAAATATCATTCTTTTATTTAAATGAAATAGAAATAAATACGAATCGAAAGGAACTTGAAAAATGATTTTTGAAAGGAAAAACAATAACAGGAACAAGGAGCCAACATTTTTTTAATCCCATATCAATGGATGAAATCATCATGAAGCGCACAAGTTTGGATCCTGATATATCTCTCAGGTGGAACTTTTATACTGGAGAAGGAAGATCAATGCTACAGGATGTTGTACCAAGTCTCCAAAATTACGTTGCATGTGTGTATGAAGGAAACTGGTGGATTGGATTAGTGAGCAAAATAAATAAAACAGAAGGAGATTATTCAATCCAATTCATGCATCCACATGGTCCTTCTGAAACATTTTATTGGCCAAAACGGCAAGATGAGTGCCCTGTACCCCCTCAGCACATTTTATGCATGGTTGATACTCCTGACGTGACGTCACAAGTTGGGTGTTACTATAAAATAGGATCTAAAACTAAAAAAGAAATTGATGAAAAGTGGAATACATTCAAGAAAAACTGTTGAAATCTATTTAATATTAAGGAAAAAAAAAAAAACTTTTCTACATATGTAAGTAACTAAAAAATATATTTATGCTTCTTACAAATAATTTAACAAATTGTAAAGAATTTTTTATTTACAAGATGAGAACACTTAACTTTAAAAAGTTTAAAAATATGTACATGCATTCTTTTGTAACTATCAATGGGCAATTGTAATAGGCATGTTTGTATTTTTAAAAGTTAGAAACTTAATTTACTGTAAGTTGGTGAAAACCCAAAACCCCACTAATTTTATTGTACCATTATATTCCATTTTTTATCTAGTTTGTAATGGTATAATGGGTTTGTGGGGTTTTGAAGTCAGACTTGTGATATAAAACAGTTTTTGAGTGCAAGTTAAAATTTTAAAAATATTTTATTTTTGCACTTTACTGAAAATTTTAACTATATTAATGATTTTTAAACCTAAATATTTTTCTGCAATCACGTTATACATTTAATACTGTATTAAATGCAAAAAAAATTAACTCTCTATCTTTAAAAATAATTGTTTTAGAGCAAAAAACGTAAAAGTACTCAGAGTAGATTAAAGAGTGGTTCATTGTTTTATACTAATTTTTGCTAAAACTTTGAGGCGCTATAATTCTGAAACAAATTGATAAAAAGAGGTAGTATTTGCTGTCTGTTCTTATATTCATATATAGAACAAACTCACCAAGTTTCATTAAAATTTGGCAACCTTGGGTGTCAAAATGCATTTTAGCTGGATGATTTGGTATGGAATGACCCAGAAGTCATTTCTACCCTTTTGTCTGTCCTTTCCAATTCATCAGTTTCAACAGGAGTTAACATTTTTTCTTCAATTAATGATGAATTTTCCAAAAAAAAAAAAAAAAAAAAAAAAACCTTGGAAAAACTGCATTGCTTTTGGCTGCGACAATGCTTCAGTAATGATAGGAAAGCATAAAGGTGTTGCAAAATTTATCAGAGAATAGCACTCTGAGGTATTTTTAATGGGATGCTATTGCCATCTCATACACATAGCTGCCCAAAATACTGCTGCAAAATTACCTTACTCTATTGATGATTTACTGCTAGATATTTACTATTACTTAAACAAAAGTACAAAGCGACAGCAGGCGTTGAAGAATTTTCAGTCATTGTGTGGCACTGAAGCAAGGAAAGTGATGAAACATTCAGTGACTCGATGGTTGTCTTTAGAAAAATGTCTAAGAAGACTTTTAGAACAATGGGACTCCCTGAAAGAATTTTTCAAGAGTGAAAAATTTCAATTAACAAATAATGACAAAAATCGCAAACCTTTAACAAATGCCAACTCCAACTCTAGCAGTGCAGCAAGTAGTTCATCTACCTCTATTAGTGCTGCAAGTTTTTCATCTACCTGTGTTAGCAGTGCAAGTAGTTCCTCTACCTCTATTAGTGTTCATTTATCTAATGATAAACAAAAGCAAAAAAATCACAAACGAAAATTAAGTGAACAACCAACAGAAAACCGGGTAAGTGAACATCCAAGTACGATTCCACCGAAAGACAGGTTAGATAGAGTGTTATTTTCTTTAAATGATGATGCTAAAGTTAAATTGTATTGCTTCTTTCTCAAAAATGCCCTGCCTATTTTCACAAGAGTGAATGAAGTGTTACAATCTGGTGTACCGTTAGTACACAAATTTCGTAGAATTCTTTTGGAACTTTTGTCCGAAATCTATGCAAGATTTCTTAAACCTTCTGCCATTTCATCTGCAAAAAGCATTTTATGTGTTGACTTAAAATCAAAAAAGAATCATAGAGAGAAAGAAACAATAGTTATTGGCAGTGAAGCCAAATCTTACTTAAATGAGCTGAAAGCTGCAAGTAAACTTAATGATGATGATCTCAAATTGTTTTATAGAAAAGTGAAAGACTTCTACATTGCAGCTGCTTCATACATTGTTTCAAAATTTGATTTAACCAATCCATTATTAGAATGCGCTGAAGTAGCGGATATAAATTTACAGAAAACTGTGCCATTTTCACATGTGAAAAATTTTTTAAAGAAGTTTAGCCATTTCTTTAAAGAATCCCAATTTGATGAGATAGAATCTCAATTTTTTCGTTATCAGATGGACGACTTTTCTCAAGATATAATCAATTGTGATCGTGTTGATTTAGCTTGGCATAAAATTTCGCAACTGAAGAATTCCAGTGGCGAGTTCAAATATGATTTATTATCCAAAATTATATTAGTTATACCACATAGTAATGCTGAAGATGAGAGAATTCTCAGTATTATTAGAAAAAATCTTAATGATTATCGACCTAATTTGTCTTGTTCTTTATTGTCAGATTTAATGGTAGAGATAAGTAAGTTCTCTATCAAAAAGTGAAAAGTGCTATGATGCGAAATTTTCCAAGGAACTCCTTGTAAAATTGAAATCTTCCACATACAATTCTCTAAAGTAGTCTGAATATTTTTTGCTATGCAAATGAATGTGATTATATTTAAAAGGTAATTTGAAAATAATTTATATTTTTTATGTGGTTAATGTACTAGTGCTAATAGATTTTTATCATTACAATCTTTTGAATTCGTATTTTTTATGCTGTAGAATATAATATTTTAAGTATTTTTTCCATCTTATAACCTTGACTGATAATTTCTGTATATATGTTGAATGTAAATAAATAAAACTTTTTAATTTGTAAATAGATTCCTTTCTTAATTTCTTTTCTGTTCCTTTAATTTTTATCAATTTATTCAATAAAATTTTATCTGAATAGTAAAGAGGGGCTACAAAAAAGTTGACTTGGGAAAAAAAAAAAAAAAAAAAGACTGACCAGATTTTAATTTTGGACTAGTCAGTTTTGATTAAAAAAGTCTGGAAATAATTATTTATTTTTAACTTGTATATCTTGCTACACATTTAATTTAAAATCATACTCATATTCTTGTTTATTATATAGCATCAAATAATGGAAAAATATAATAAAAATACCCTTTATTGTAGGTATAAGGGCATTTCTCATTATGATTTAAATAATTTTTCATATAGATCTATCTAATTGAATCTGTAAAAGAATAAGTCAAGTTTTCTAAAAGAGCTATGAATTCTGCGAAAAAGAGAAAAAGTTTATTATCTAAAAACTCAGATGCTGAAAAAGCAAAAAATTTGTTAAAAGAATATTGTTATTTAAAAACTGCCAAATGAATTTTTTCCTGATAAATGTTACTGAATAAGATTTTTTTTTTTTTAACAGTTGAATTAAGTTGGTTCATTTTTCTAATGAAGAGTGCTTTTTTTTTTTTTTTTTTTTTATGTGCAATTTAGAATTCTATTCATTGAATAGCTTTATTTTATTTACTCTTATTTCATTTACTTTTTTTACTACCTGAATAAATAGAGTAATACTCTTGGTATCCGTATCATTATATTAAAAAAATAAAGAATCTTAATGCTGGCTTAAATCCATCCACTCTAATAAACTTTTATTTCCATTATGTTTATGTGGTCGTGTGTAAAATATACGTATTTAAATTTTAGGGAGGGGAGAAAAGTGGGAAACGCATATGAACATCGCAGAGTTTTCCCAAGTCAGTTTCAGGAGGATGTTGCACCTTGCCTGCCCTATGACTAGAAAAATAGCAAAAATGTCTGGATTTTAAATGTTAAATGTGTCCCTAAGAATTCAAAACTGCCCTTGTGAATCTAGAAAAAAGCCTTTTTTCTATTTTTAGCAGCATCCTGCCCTTTTTTAAACCTGGGGGAAACTCTGACATTGTATTTTTAAATAGTATGGTTGTAAGATTGACTCCTGAAAAAACTCCTGAAATACGAATTTTTGACTCCTGAAGAAGGTTGTAAAACTCCTGAAATTGAACTTACTCACTCCTGATGTAAGGTTTACAATGTTGGCGTCTCTGATGGTGTGTGTTAGTGTGTTAGTCTGTGTACATGATATCTCAAGAACAAATTGTCACAGAGAAGTCAGATCAGTTTTAAAATATTACTTTCAATACTGGCAAGAACCCTATTCATTTGCAACATTCAAATTAAAAAACTTAGTAAGTTATTAAAAATCTATGCTTTTCTTAACATGGGAGAATAGGGCAAAATTTTACTTAAACGTGCATTAAATGGAAAATTTTTACTGAAAAAATGAGAGACCAGTTTTAAAATATGAGTTTTGATGTCGGAATGAACATCAGTAACTAGACACATGCTACTTTGAAAATTTCGCAAGTGATTGGAAATTTTTGAATTTTTTAGCATGGCAGTATAGGGCAAAATTTCACATAAATGTCAATTTTCAGGGATATTTTCATCGTAAAGATGTCAGACCACCTTTGAAATATTATTTAGGGTACTGGCATGAATATCATAGAGTATAAATTTTCCAAATTCGTGAATTATTTGGAATTTACGATTTACTTAAAATGGCAGAACTGGGCAAAATTGAGCATAAATATCCATTTTGAGGATCATAAATATATCAGACAACTTCAAGATAACATTTATGATACTTGTTTGAACATAATTGACTACAAATATTCTAATAGGAAAATTTCGCAAGTTACTTGCAATTTAAGATTTTATCAACATAGCAAAATGGGGCGATATCCCATATAAATATGCATTTTAAGGATTGTTGCATTGGAAAGAGTAGCATGAAAATGAAACTACAAAATTGATCCTAATAAAATAATAGATTAGAATAAGATAAATATATTAAAGTGAACGGCGGATAGCCTATTATGTGGGGATTTCATTCTGTCACCGTGTCAAGTGTTTGGTCAGATGCATTTCTCTTAACATGATAATCATGTTAAGAGAATGTCCTGTACTAGAAATTTATGAGAATATATATATGATGGGGAACTGAGCAGAGTCGTCAAATACATAAACGATAAAATTCACTATTAATAAATTACAAATCAGAATTTTTAAAAATGATCTCGAATGCAGATTCTGTACTTGCATTTTATGATTATAAAAGAAAATTAATAACATAAGACTATCAGAATCAAGTTACTGATAATGAAATTGACAGTATATTAAATCCAGCAATGAGGTATACAATAACAAAATAATCTTTTATAATGTTATCTGATGAAGACATAACCATACGAAAGAGCTAACTTTAATTCTTAAAACAAATTTGTGTTACAAAATAAGAATAAATGACAATTTACAATATACTGGGGGAAAAAAGAAAAGAAAATCCCAATGATGTATGTATGTATGTACAAGTGTAGTTTTGAAAACAAGCTACATGTGAAGAGATTTTATCAAAATTTGACTTTCATTTTTATTTATTATTTTTGTTATGTACATTCTTTTAATGGTCAGTGCTATTCTTATGTACCTAATAATTTAATATTCAAGTGAAATTGTGTCATTATTCGTTAGTGTGTGTTTAGTTTGGATAATATTCTGCCTTTATTATTAAAAGTGATAATTTTTTAAAGGCCCTGAAATCTGCCAAATCCTAAAATCCGCACAACCTCTGACCCCAAGCAGTGCGGATTTTTGACACTCTACTGTATTTTCTAGAAAATAAAAATTAGAGTTTTTTCTTTAAAAGGTAAGGTGTTTTCCTATACTTTATAGATGGGATTTGTAAATTATAAATAATTTTTAACAAAAACCCACTTATTTGCAAAAACTCAGTGGGTTTTTGTTGGTGGGCCCGCCCAGAAAAACCCGGGCGGGTTTTTCTGAGCTGGGCCCAGTTTGCCAACCCTGTTAGGTACTGCACTTCTTGAGTATATTATAGTATCTTTTATGCAAACATTATTAAGACTTTATTTATGATTCATGCAAGGATGTAATTTTGAAAATTTGTGGAAAATATTCAAGTTATACATAATTCATAACACTGAATTTTATGTGCTAAAGCTCGAAAGCCTTCAGATATATTAATTTATTTATTGTGGTGAAGTAGCTCAAATTTCTATTAATTATTGTTTTAAATGTTTATTTTATTTATCTTAAATATGTTAAATTTATTTCAGTGAATTTCAAAACAAGCACCAGAGTGCAACAATAATTTATTTTATTAAAATGTACTTTTGATGTTTTGTAATGATTCAGAATATCGAATCACGATGCGATTCACAGTATCGACTCATCCAGTGAGCTGTACATCGGCAATAGCAATGGGTGCCTTATAGTAAAGCTGTTCCCATTTTTAAAATAAGGAATTGATTTTTTTCTTTTTTGCTATAAATGAAATACATTAACTCCAAATTCCCCCAATCTGCATTCATTCGATTGCACATTTTTCACAGGTTTTAAAGAGAGAATAAATAATATCCATTTGTAACAGAACTGAAAATGAGGATAAATGAAGCAACACACATCTTGAGAAAAAAAAAAAAAAAAAAAAAAAAAACCCTATCATTAATATTGGTTAAGCAAATGCTGTTTGTGCAGTTCGGAAGATGTACTCATACAAAGCATCCTACAAGAACTATTTTTGAAGCACAAGCCACCTCATTAACACTAGTACTTCTTTGTGCGGCAAAACTATCAGTGGAAAGCTTATATTCACACATGTTTGAAAGATGCCCGTGTCAGTTTTCTTGAACTTTAGTCATTTATATTAATAAAGAAGTGACCATTTTTAAGTACTGTCAAACGGGAATATATGAAGTTGGGGAAATATGGTACTGCAACTATTGCAATTTCTTTTAGCAATTAGCTAAAAATCTATTATTTTCAAATTTTCCACACAGAACCCCCATCTTTCGGAATTCTAGAGTTCTGATGAATTTTTAGAATGCACCGCAGGACACAGGTGTGTAACGCTATAATTAGAAATAGTATCCCCACTCCAATTAAGTGGTAATACATGGACCAGTAGTAAAATTAAATGAAATTTGGAAATAGGGTGTTTTTAGGATTTACGATAAAGGAAAAAAGAAGTACAGATGGTTATCTCAAAAGAATCTTTTAAAATGCACTCATGCTAAATGATTTGTTGTACATGTATATATACATACATATATATATTTAATCACGCGAAATATCAGGAACATAGGAATACGTTAAAGAATTTAACTATAAACAGGATAACATTGTAATATTATCTATATTAGTGCCTTGTTATTTTATCTTAAACTATTTATTCATTCAGAGTACTCACTTTACACTAAGTATTTGTAAAGAAACACAGAAGTTATAATTTAAAATGGATTTAATTTAAGATTCATTCAAATATACATACTGTTACGTACAAATTCAAGCATAGTGCGGTTGTAATATCAAAAACAGTAAAATGACAGCTATATAATAATAATTCATCATTACAATGGTCAAACACCAAGAAGGAAGACTTTAATGAATCATGAAGAATAAGAAATGGAAGTGAAGCCTTATATAAAGCAAAGTTATTTAAAAAGTTAATATTTTTGTTTCTGAGACTTGATAGTTGAGATCATATATACGAAATATGTATAAAGTATAATAGGAAAAAAAATAATAACTAGATGAAAGAGCAGAGGTCACCACGGCTTAAAACGGATGTAGCAGATTAAACAAATTTGGCAGGTGCCGAACTTCCCCCAAATTCTCTGCAAGATCATATAACAATGAAAGATAAATGGTTATAATGCAGAAAAATTTAATTACTTAGCACAGTAGTTCCTATAGGACTAAAATTAAGAAATCAGTTTTTATTTGGTTTAAAATTACATCTGAGATTACTAAGTAATTTTAAAGATATGAATAATTTTGTTAGGGTGTGTATATATATATATATATATGAATAATTGTATATATGCATATATATATGAATAATTATGTTAGAATGTATATATAAATTTTGAAGTTCTCTAAAGTTTCTTCTTGAGAACTTGCATAGCTCGGTGTTAAATACCCCCCCCCCCCCCACACACACACACACACTTTTTTTTCTAATATTGAGTATATCACATCCATATAGAAATAATGTACTTTTAAATTTACTAATGGATGAAAATTTTAAGCATTTTATAGGATTTTGCTAATTTTAGAAATTGCTTTTAAGTAGGCAAAAAGAAATGTAGGGCCCTTGTCAGAAAAAAAGGTCAGGATGTGGAACTTACTGTATTTGATTAAATTGAATACGAATTTGTAGTCTTATTTCGTGTTCCTATTACACCAAGTCTTGGCTTCTTCAAACCCTATACCCTTTATTAAGAAATTGTGTACATATAAGTGCAATGTATACAGAATAAATACATTTTTTTGGAGAATAAATGTGGTTGTTCCCAGAATGCTTTTAAAAATAAACTAAAAAAAAAGAGTGCTTTTTAAAAATTGAAATTGCTAAAAGAAAGAAAAAGACATTTCTAAAAAAATTGGGGGAAAAAAAAAATTAACGCGAGGCCTGTTAGGCGCGGGGAACTTGGCGCGCGCCAATTGCGCCTTATGGGTAATCCGCCACTGAACCACAAATACATATCAACAAAGCTCTGTTATTTGAATGATGCGAAATGCAATGAGTTTTATTATTTAAACTAAATTTAACATTAATTAAAAAATTTAGAACATGAATGAAATGTTTCAAAAATGATTTTCATCAGTGACATTTTATTTTAATCATGCTGATTTAAAAAAACGATCCCTGAATGATACGTTCCATTTTTTAATTTATCTGCAAAACAAAAGACAGATACTGTGTCATATCCTGCAAAATAATTTATGACATATCTGTAACATGCTTTAAGCAAAAATAAATAGTACACAAAGAATTTAAAAAACGCGCCATTCTACACTAAGAAAAACAAAATATAGTATCATGCAATATACTAACCTTGCGATCACTCATGTCAAAACTTGTTAATGATAAAATAAGAACTACAAACTAAAATATATCCGTACTTTAATTTTTCAGAACAAAAAAATGGTTAGCTACAACTAGCTACAGTCGGCATCGGCAACAATTACACTACCAATAAATAAATAACATGAAATAATCTCGATCACAACTGTGATTGAAAATATTCTAATATCGATTAATCTGTAGGTATAAAACAGAGAGCTCCATGGTATAAAACGAGGCTATAAACAGTCTATATGACGTCATGACCTCTGTACGATAGGGTGAACATCCGTCTTTATTTTCTGGGGAGAGTAGGGTGACCAGTTTTCGATGCAAAATGATGACAAATTATGCAATGTCTTCATTTTCTTCAGAAAAATGAGGATAATTTTCATAAATAATGAGGACATTTCTGAAGACGCAAAATTTCATAAGAAATAGTACAAAACAGTTTTTAAATTACGATTTTATATCTGCTTCAAATACAGAGTGACCATAATTAAACTTGGCCTGTTCAGGGCACTCTGTAGCTCTAACTAAAATGAATATTGAGTCCAAAATTTGTACAATCGGCAGCAAAAGTATCCGAGCACTAGCGAAAATTCCTATTTTAAAAAGTACACTTTTTAAATAAATCTTTGTATAAATAAATACAGTTTTTTTTTTAAATAAATCTTTGTCGAATCCTATTTTTAGTTAGTCTAAGAATATGATTCGACAAGAATTTATTTAACAAAAGAGTATTAAATGTACTGTAAATTGACACATTTTGGACGCGGAATTCTTTGTGAGTGGTCAGAGACAATCAAGGAAAATCACAATTAGTCCCAAGTCATTTATTAACATTTCGATTATGGGACACATCACAACTTACGCATGACAAATATTAATGAAATTTATGATATATGTACAATGAATATATTTTACAGTTCAGGTTTACATTTCGTTTATAACTACTATAGTCGCTGACACCAGCAAACATCCTAGTTCTTCTTCCTTCACCCCTGACTCCGTCTCTCGAGATGTGCTTCTCGTCCCGAGTGCTGGGTTGCTATTCTTATTTGGGGCGGCGCAGGTTTGCCAGATTTGACGCACCTTATACGCCCCACCTAAACATAAAATTACCCCACAGTGGCTGATTTTATCACTTTTAAAACCATAACACACACATATATAAATGATATTACAAAACATATACTTTCAAAATAGTATTCAATACACTATATAATTTTAACTTGATTATATATATATATGTAATATAAATAAAAAAAAATAATGCAAGTAAACTATTATTCCAGCCTTGACAGAGCGTCTGCACCTCTGTGCTGGACACCTGGTCTATGAGTGATGGAATGATTCCATCTTTGAAGAACTAGAGCCCAACGGGTTAACTTAGTACTCTTAGGAGTAGTATGATATAAGTACTTAAATGGATTATGATCAGAAATGATCTCTACCTTAGCCCCATAAATCCACTTATCAAATTTGTTCAGTCCGAATAAAACTGACTATGCTTCTTTTTCAATGCTTGCCTAATTTTTCTGCGTCGTATTGAATTTTTCGCTTGCGAACGCTATTGGGCGATAAGATCCATCAGCATCTTGTTGGGTTAAACAACATCCTACACCACAGTCAGATGCATCGCAATGAACTTGGAATGGCAAGTTGGCATCAGGGGTAGCCATGCTAGTTACCTCACAAAATAACTCTTTTAGTTTGTCAAAAGATTTTTGTTCGGCTATGTTGACTATGTTTGATTTATTTTTCTTGGTCAGCTTTTTGAGTGGAGAAGATATTTCCGCATAATTTGGTATATACAGTCGGCTGCAAAATTATTCGAGCACTAGCCAATAATTCCTATATTAAAAAAGTACACATAAGACTGTTTTGTTAAATAAATCCTTGTCGAATCATGTTCTTAGACTGACTAAGAACATGATTCGGTAAGAATTTATTTAACAAAGCGGTATTAAGTGTACTTTTTTTAGACAGGGATTATTGCTAGTGCTCGAATAATTTTGCAGCCGACTGTAAGTGCGATAGAAACCCATCAGTCCCAAAACAGACCTGACATCCTTTTTAGTGACAGGCTTAGCTAACTTTCTAATAGCTGATATCTTATCTTCTTCAGGACCATGCCTACCTCCCCCTATCACGTGACCCAAATATTTTATTTTCCGTGAAGCAAAGGAACATTTATCCAATCTCACCGACAAACCTAATTTATGTAACTCGGTTAGAATCAACTCTAAATGGGCCAAATGTTCTTCAAAAGACTTAGAGAAAATGACCACATCATCCATGTATGCCTGTGCATAATCTGAATGAGCTTTTAAGATACGGTTCATTTCTCGTTGAAAAGTACCCGGTGCCCCTGCTAGACCAAAAGGCATTGTCTTCCACTGGTACACGGCATTGTGAGTGGTAAATGCTGTTAATGGTTTACTTTCCTTATCCATTTTAATTTGCCAGTACCCCTTTAACTCTTTCGGTCCCATGGATATGAAATTTTTATCTACCTCAGAATCCCGGACAAACGCCCGAGATTTCACCCCCACGGAAGTACAGAGCGGCTTCTTTTTCTATTCATGCGAGTGTCATTTAAACACGCCTTAAGATTAGGGGAAGAATGGATTATTGTCTGGTCCAGTTTCACTGCAGAGTGGAGGGTGTGCAATATATTTTCCGCGAAATGCCTGGTACTATCACCATAAATACTTTTGCTTTCGAAACATAATAAATAGTATATGAATTTAAATTCACGTACTATTTATAAAATGCCATAAAGCAGTTACCATATTGTCTATAACAATGATAATTAAAATTCGATGTATTTATTTATTTATATATGAAGAAGAAAACATAATGCAAAAATTTTAGAAAATCTCTGTGCAATAACAACTTTTTTTTTTTTTTAATTATCAGACTAACTATTTTTAAATATCTATTTTTTCAGAGTTAAGTAAATTTCATAAGTACAGTTGAAAACCTCATTTTATGAAAATTTTTATTGTAAATAAATAATAATAATAATAATAATAATAATAATAATAATAATAATAAGTAAGCCAACACCATTCGCAGCAGTTCATTCGATTCGAAATAATAGCACAACCCTTCATCAGACGAAAATGATAGGCACAAGCACAACATCAAAGCAGAACTTATATCTACTTTATACCTAAAAGAGCGATATAATGTTTTTCGGCCCAAAACAATTGTTATGAAGAAGTTTTTTTTATTTTTTCAACTTAAGGTATTTTTTTGCAAAGTTTTTTTTTTTTTTTCTTATGTAAACATATAAATATCAACATTATAGTCAACTACAACGAAGAAAATAGTTTTTTAACGTTTTAAAGTCATCGTGTGAGAAGCACTTTTTTAAAATTATGAATCCAATTATTTTTAACATAGTTATTTATTTCAAGGGATATGCAGTTTTTTTTCCTTTCTTTTTTTTTAAAAAACTAATGGTGTAGTAGAAATAAAAAAATAAAAATTCTTAGCAGTTCTTTTGGGTCGATATACAAAGCAATAACACAAAGGTTCACCAGAGGAAAAAGCTAGGCACTTGTCCATGAAGGGGTGTGCTATTATTTCGACCCAAAACAATTGTCGTAAAGCTTTCTCATTCTTTATTTATTTTTATTTATTTTTTTACTAACGGTATTTTTTGCAATAATCTTATTCTTAATTTATACAGCTCAAGAAATAGTTATCTACAATGAAAAAAATACTGGTGTAAAGTTTTTGAACATTGTGTAATGCACAATGTGTAACTCTTTCTTAAATTATCATTCTAACTATTTTTAATCACCCACTTTGTCAGAGTTAGGTAAATTTGATAAGAGCAATTGAAAACCTCCTTTTATAAGAATTTTGATTGTAAATATTTATTAATTAATATGCGCTGAAGGACTAATGTTCTAAAGTAATAAGCAATAATTAAAAAAAAAATAAATGTAAGCAAGCACCATAAATTAATAAAAATAAATTAAAGATTTGCAACAGTAGTTTCAATTTGAAATAATAGCCCAACCTTTCATCAGACAGAAATGTTAGGCACAAGCATAGGATGAAAGCAGCCCTTATATCTAATTTCTACCTACAGAAGCGATGTATACAGTTTCTCAGCCCAAAACAATTGTTGTGCGGAAGTTATTATTATTTTTTTTTTTTCAACTTGTATTATCTTGCAAACACTTTTTTTTTTCCTTTTGTTTCTTCCCTTCTTCTTTTTTCTTTATTATTATTATTATTAAAATAATCTAAAGGTTCTGCTCTTTGATTCAAACTATCTACTGAGTCTTTAGATCCCGAAAATTTCTCCTGATTATTAAAGTTCTTTATGTCGGAAGTCCACGTAAATGTAATATGAAAATTACCATAATTTTCGTCTAGATCCGCACCGGAATCAGAAACAGTTTCGGTGTTTGGTAAGATTCTATTTCCTCTCAGTTTTCATCACTATCACTAATATCAATCGATTTGTTAATTTCATTTTCAGTAGATGCAAATAAAATCGCATGAATTTCGTATTGTGTTATTTTTCTACGTCAAAATGCCATAATAAACAGAAAGAAATAAGAACATACAGGATGATCTCAGCTAACAAACTGCGATTACAAAATTTTGTCTCTCACTTCAAAGTCTTTAGGACAAGAAAACTCCCTCCCCTATCCCTTCTTGTCACCGTAAAGTTAACCCGCCCACTTATCATCTGCACTGACAACTAACTGCGGAAAAATGACCATCGCGAAGATAAAAGAGCAAAAAGGGGGGATGAATTATCTCAGGCGTTTTAGAGCCGGAATGGGACTGAGAGCTTTCGGGCGGCTTCGGCCGTAATGGGAACGAAAGAGTTAAAAGATCTAAACTGGTTAACCAATGGGCTGATCCTGCAGTGAAAATTAACTCTTGCATATCTTTCATGGGAAAAGCCGGAACTTTAGTTACCGCATTTAAAGCCCTGAAATCGATACACATTCTTACAGAAGAATCTTTTTTCGCAACTCAAACAATTGGATGAACTGTTTCAGATTCTGATGGTTCTATTAAATCTAGATCTAACAATTCTTGAACCTGACGTTCAACTTCCTTTCTATATGCAATGGGAACACTGTAACAATGGGGTTTTTTCTGAATTGCATTTAGTAATAATTCAATTTTATGAGTGCCCACCGAGGTTGGTTGAACAGGTTTAGTAAAGATATGTTTAAATTTTACAATTAAATTTCTAAGAGTTTTCCACTCAGAAGCATTTAAATGTTCAACTTTAAGACTATCAAGAATTTCAAAGAATTTAGATTCCTTGGTAGCGGTAGGTAAAGTTTCAACATGACCGAATTCTTTTTCTTCCTCAAAAATAACATTTACAGAATTCGAACTAGCTATATAATGTTTTAATTTATTTTGATGAATATGTTTGGTCGTACCATCTGGTAATTTCACTATAAAGAATGAGGATTACGTTTTTCAACAATAGTTGCAGGACCCTGCCATGTGGCAAATAATTTATTTGTCGAATTGGGTATTAAAACTATCACCCGATCCCCAACTTTGAATACTTTGTTAGACGATCTCAAATTGTGGTAGTAAGCTGTTTTTTCCTGTTGTACTGCCGAAACAAGTTTAGCTTGCTCCGCAGCCTTCTCAAGTTTTAATTTTAAATCTTCTAAATATTTAGCAACAGGAGTAGTACCTAACTGTATATTATTGTCTCCCGGTCCAAGTAGATTTTAAGATTGACAAAGGACCTTGTGGTTGCCTACCATACAGTAACTGAAATGGAGACACACCCGTAGTTGAATGGGGTATTTCTCTGTACGCCCACAACACATAAGGAATTTGCAAATGCCACCCTCTACCCTCTTCCCTTATTACATTATGTAACATGTTTTTCAGTGTTCTATTGAATCTCTCCACCAATCCGTTCGATTGTGGATATCCTGGGGTAGAGAATCTTGGACTGCTCCCTATACGTTTCTCGAACTCTTTAGTCAGTTCAGCTATGAAGTTTGTCCCGTTATCAGACGCGATACCATTCGGTATTCCGGTCCTCGAAAAAATGCTTAGCAACGCCTCACAAGTTGTTTTTGCATTTAGACTAGTCAATGGTATGGCTTCGCCCCACTTAGTATGTTGGTCGACCATACACAATATATATTTATGTCCCTTCGAACTTCGGGGATCAATCGGACCTATCAGATCTATATTTACTACCTGAAATGGTAATTCCGGTCTCGTCACCGGCGTGATTGGCGTTCGGTCATTCATTCTAACTGCTTGAGTGAGTTGACACTCTTTACATGATCTACAATTTTTTTTTTACGTCAGCCCTTATACCTTCCCAGAAGAGTGAGTATTTGATCCTCTCTAGAGTTTTTCTAGGACCCATATGGCTGCTAAACACTGAGGTATGAGCAAGTTTTAATACCTCCTTTCGCCTACATTCTGGAAGTACAAGTTGCCCAATGCTCTCCCCGAGTATTTTGTCCCTATGAAATAAGTAACCATCTACCTCATAGTAATTACCCTTCCTTCCTTAGCATGCTTCCTAGCTACTGCTAAATCGGTACACTGCTCTTGCTCAGAGCGAAAAGTATCAGCTACCATACTTCTCTTATTTGGCTCAGTGATTGCCTCACCATCCTTAGAATTTACCGTTCCCACTTCATTTCCACATGAAGAAATTTCCCTTTGAGATTCCTCAAAAATAAAATTGTCCCGTGCTTTTTCTGACAGTGTCCCAGATGAAACTTCCGTCGTTCCATCAATTTCCTGAGTCACCCCTCAGGTCCTGAGAGTTCTGAGCCAGTGAAATTCCTTCACTCCGGGCTCCTCCCAACATGTTTAAAACATCCAGTGGAAGTAACACGTCTTCCACCAAAACACCTGCCAAAGCACACAACACTTGCTGATGCACCATATTAACCTGGCCACCAGTAGCAAGACCTAACGGAACGTAAACTAATGGACATTTCACCGCCGGACCAAAAATCCCCTTCAAGAAAATTGTAGAAGCACCTTCGACCGAAATTCCCGGAACTAGTTCTTTTTTGACAACCGTAATTTATGTTCCCGAATCCACTAATGCGTCAACTAATTTACCATCCGCACTGATAGATGTCTTTTTTAGTTTGCTTAATTTATCCTCAATAGCTCGCCTAGGGATGACTTCCCCTAGTAAGTCTACCCTGGCCGATACAGTTTCTTCCTTTTAGTCTGTACCCCCTGCATGAACTTTGTTAATGTTAAGCCTCCTAGTATCTGACCCTTTATTTTTTGGACAATCCCGTCTGAAATGTTTGTCGGGCCCACATGTGAAGCATGCTGGTTTTTTAATTTCTGTGAGCTTTGATTTTTCGAAATTTTCTTGGGAAATTTTTTTTTAAATCGGATCTTTTTTCACTAAACTGCGGTTTACCCACATTAGAATGATACCCCTTTTTATCAAAATCCATCCCTTTGGCTCTTACTGACCCATCATAGGACTTACCCTTAGATGCATAAAATACATCACAATGCTTACCTAAATCCTTTGGCTTGAACCAGTCTTCTTCTTGAAGAACTCCTATGTGGGTTGCAGTTTCTGCATCTAATGTTTGAAAGATTTTATCCGATACAATGAGCTGATTCAGCGACTCAAAATCACTTACCTTCCTGGCCTTGCAGTAATACAGCGACATTGAGGTTAAACTGGACGCGAATTGAGAAAAATTCTCGTCAGGATTACGTTTTGCCCTACGAAAATTTTCTAAACATAATTTTGGAGAAGCTTCATACTCTTGTAACACTAATTTTTTCAAGGATTCATAGTTATTTAATTCCTTTTCTTCAATATTAGCTAACAGATTAGTTACTTTATCCCCTAATAAGCAAAGTAAAACTTTAGGTTTAAATTCGTCGTTAACATTTTCATTTATAAACGCTTTCTCTAAACTCGAGAAAAAATAGTCCCATCCATCTGATTTACTAGGAACCTTAACTGTTAAGAGTTTAACCATCCTAACTATTTCATCTAAGGATTTTATACGCGTGGTTTGATCACTCTTTTGAACCAAATTTTGATTACTCTTAGACAATTCTACTTCCAAACGAAGTTTTTCCAATTCAAATTTCTCCCTTTCTCTCTTTGTCTGCAACTTAAATTCCCGCTCTAGTTTTAACTTATTTTCATTTTCCAGTTTTTGTTCCCGTTCTACCCTTTAAGCTATGATAGCCTCTAAATATTCCTTTGCCTCATTCTCTTTATATCGCTTATTAGCTAAAATTAATTCCTTTAACTCCGCTTTAGATAACTTTTCATCAGGTATTTCCCCATAATCTTGTGCTAGACAAATTAAATCTGCCTTTTTACTCTTAATTAGGAAAGACATTTTTTTATTCACTTATTTTTTTAAGCTACCCTAATGCCAAATTACCTTACAATAAAATGAAAATAGAAAGCAAACTGTATTCAAAATATACAAGAAATATCAAAAGAAATATCATTCTTTTTATACGATAAATTCTTTTTATACGAGAACAAAAATAAATAAATAAATAAATAAATAAATAAAATCTAAAACATTTATCAGAAATAAACCAGAGCTATTTATTCACCCATGCATGTATCATCAAATAAATAAATAAAATATATATATTTATTCATTCATTCTTTTTTTTAACCCTTCCTTTTATTAAAAAAAAATAATAATAATAAATAATTACTTAGGAAGTAAATAATGATGCATTAAATCTATTTCTAATAATTCAGTCACAATGAACCAGAGAAAAAAAAGTACTTTCAACTGTCTTCTGAAAAACAAAATAAAATAAATAAATTTATCATTTAAGTATTTCATAAACCACAGCATATATATTTTCTTTATACAGTCGGCTGCAAAATTATTCGAGCACTAGCCAATAATTCCTATATTTAAAAAATACACTTAAGACTGTTTTGCTAAGTAAATCCTTGTCGAATCATGTTCTTAGACTGATTAAGAACATGACTCGACAAGGATTTATTTAACAAAGCTGTATTAAGTGTACATTTTTTTGGCAAGGATTATTGCTAGTGCTCAAATAATTTTGCAGCCGGCTGTACATATACTGGGACAGGAAATAGATTTACTTTTCCAACTTTTACTAAGCTGCAATAGCAAAACAAGAAAACAAAACTCTTTTCCAACCACAAATTAAAAGAACATATATGATCAAACCGAAGAAAAAAAAAATATCTTTACGATCTACCGATGATTTGGCGCTACTCATACAATAAGAACAACAGATGTCTGGCCATCTGCCTTACTTTCGTTTTCAGGGTAAAAAGAAACAAATCTATGTGATTATAATACATTTCACATATACTGAACTATGTTTAATTAACCCAAATATATTTCTCTTTCTTTACCTTTTTATAAAATAAAAATGTGATAATAATTGTACCAATTAAAAATTATTAAACATGTATATTTCCCATTAGAGATCAAATAACCATAATTAAAAAAAATATATAAAAAATATTTCACATGATTCGATAATCAACTAAATTTAATACACTCTTTTTAAACTTGCTGATATTCCTTAACGATTAAAATTGTAATCGAAGAAAAATATATAGTACTTACAGTACCTTAGTGTGCGGGTAAAAGAAATCACGACACCGATAAATTTCTTTCGGATGTCCGGAGCTACACAAAAAGAATATTTATAACATATAAACGCTGATCGTATGTGCATACTGCACTCTGCATACACAAGATTTTTTTTCCTTTCTTCGTTGTTTTCACTATATTCAAAAACCGCTGGATCATTCAAAAATCGTAAGACGGCACTTAAAAATTGTAGAAGAACGAGAACACTTTCGATTTAGAATACGTAGCACCAGTTCTACACAAAATACTGTTGCTCCAGCATTATACGTTAGGCTATAATTAGCCCGTCGAATACTTGAGACTTTAAGGACTTAAAAATAGCAGGTAGCCTTTCGCTAGCACGTAAACTTTGGTCAAATCGTTGAACACTGAAGAATTTAAGAACAGCATGCACCAATTCCATCATCTTATTTGGATGACCGCTGCTGCGACCACACGATCATTTCGTCTCTGTTCACAATCTTTTCTTCTGACACCAGTGTAAATTGACACATTTTGGACGTGGAATTCTTTGTGAGTGGTCAGAGACAATCAAGGAAAATCACAATTAGTCCCAAGTCATTTATTAACATTTCGATTATGGGACACATCGCTAATTACGCATGACAAATATTAATGAAATTGATGATATATGTACAATGAATATATTTTACAGTTCAGGTTTACATTTCGTATATAACTACTATAGTCGCTGACACCAGCACACATCCTAGTTCTTCTTCCTTCACCCCCGACTCCGTCTCTCGAGATGTGCTTCTCGTCCCGAGTGCTGGGTTGCTATTCTTATATGGGGCGGCGCAGGTTTGCCAGATTTGGCGCACCTTACATGTACTTTTTTTAAATAGGAATTTTCGCTTGTGCTCGGATACTTTTACTGCCGATTTTATACAGACATTTAAAAGAATGCGCTCTAGGGATCTGCAAAATAAAATTTTAAAATTTCCCCTCTGAGGAAAAAAAAAAAAAAAAAAAAGAAAATCAAACAAATTACAGTCAAAATGCTTGAGAAGTTTTGTAATAAATAAATGAGGTAATATTTCAAGCCGTATCGACATTTATAACTGTTATTCTTACATTTTGCACAGATTTTTGTTGCAAAATTTTACAGATGACTGAGTGATTACCTGTTTATTTTCCACACCTTGGCCAGCCCGTTCCCCCGATCTTAATGTGTGGGATTTTTGGTTATGGGACCATTAAAAGAGTTTGGTTTTTAAAAGCAATGTTTCAACTTTGGCTGACTTGAAGGACCGTATAATGAGGCATGTTCAGAGGATCGCTGGCGACCAGCTGAGATCAGTTGTTGAACACACCATTCATCTGCTGCAGATTTTACAGATGAATGATGGGGCCCACATTGAACAATATGATCTCCATCTATAAACAATCTGCAACTTATAACAAATAACAATAAAATTTGTAATAAATAAAGTAGTTTGTGTTAAAATTTGTAGCTTGTTCGTATTTTGGTGCATAACCACTGGAATGAAAGGGGAAATTTTATTTATTTATTTTTTTGTAGATCCCTAGAGTGCATCCTTTGAAATTTCTATATACAAATTTTCGACTCAATATTCATTTCAGTTAGCGCTACGGAGTGCTTTCAATCGGCCAAGTTTAATTATAGTCACCCTGTACTTTTGTTCCCTGTTAATAGTTATAAATCAAGTTTTCAGTGTAAACATAATCATAACTACTTCAAATGGAAGTGATTCGATAAATTGCATATTAAGAGGAATTAATCTGAATTGAAAAATTAATCTGAATAATATAAAAAACTGACTTTGCCAGGAATGGGAACTGAACTCTGGTTTTATGGCATAAAGTACCAGTTCTGCAAACTGAGCTCCCATGTTGACCTTTGACAGGCACTATTCACTCAATTGAAAGCAAGAAATTTTAATCTTATTCAATCTTAAGATATAATTATGTTGAATAGTAGGAAATACCATAACACCTTCAGCTGCTGCTTTTCCAGTCACATTTTTCACAAGAGAAAAATGAACAAAATCAACTATGCATTTGCTATTGCTCCCTTTCACAGAGGCTCCCTTTCACAGAGAATTTTTGTGTTTTTCTGCCTGAACATGACATTTCACTCGAAATTTTATGACACCAGCAACTGAAAATTTTGAATTGCATAATGTAGGGAAGAGTGGGGATGAATGGGACATTTTTCATGTTTTTATTGATAACGTTGACCATATGTAATTCAGAATTTTGTAACATGGCTCATAAGCACACTTCATTAATCAGTTACATAGAAACATACTAACTTTAATAAAAAGTTATCATTTTTAATTAATAATAATTTCTTTTTACATGCTTGAGCATTGTCCCATTCATCCCCACCTATGGGGATGAATGGGACATGAACATGATTGGGGATGAATGGGACAGGACTGGAATTAACAAAGAAAACAAAACAAAATGGAAAGTAAATAAATTTTTAAAGTTAAATTGGTTTATGTGATTTTATTACACACTATGAATTTACTGAAATTAACATAAACTGATGTATTGACTCAAATTAACGTCAAAAAGCAAAAGTCCATTGGTTCGCACAGTTCCTAGTGCTCTTGGTTTTGGTAATTTAATCTAATAAGACCTAATCTAAAAATAAATAAATAAATAAGACACTAGAAAGAGATAAATTATTATAATAAAGTACAAATTATCCAGATAAATTTTTGTTTCCGACTGATCGGGAAAATCAGCATTCTATTCTGTATTACATTAATAATTATCAGGATTTATTTAATTAGCTTGATCGAAATTGTGATTTTAATCAAATTATTATTAGTTTATTTATTTATTTATTTTAATTATTGATTTAAGTTGCATTGATTATTCTAACTTATAATTGTTTTAATCATAATTATAAACAAAAATCAGAACAACTAATTTCCTTTTTATTTTTCAAAGTCCACAAAATTAAGAATCCTGATAATCAATATGGCTAATTTATGTTTTAATATAATTCTTGTGTAAAATTTTAAATTAGTACATAGTGGAGAATGTTTCATTCACCCCAACTATCACATGATCATATAAAACAGGAAATAGGCTTAATGAACAATGGTCAATCTCCTTCTTGAATATCATAAGCACAATAAAAGATTATGCCTTTTCACCATATAAGAGTTATATTAACTTTAAGCAAATAGTTAATGTCTTAACTACTGCCTAATTGAATCAGCAAAAACTTACTTTGCCAGCTGAAAAAGACACTTTAATTTTTTTCTGCCCTTCTATGGATAGCACAATTCTGAAACTACACTTGATGAATGATCTCAGTACTGCTATATATCAGAAAAAATGTCAAGTTTCTGGTGCTTGCAAAACATAAAAATCTAGCTATTGTCTCATTTATTCCGCGTCCCATTAAACCCCACTCTTCCCTACATTTAACATTTGATTCACAACAGCGATCAGTAGAAAGATTTTTTGATAAATTTATACTTTTTAGCCAAAACGGCTGAAATTTTCCAGTTTTGCTTGACCCATTTCAAATACCAAACAGTAAAATAATATCAAAGATCATCATATAAAAAAAGAAAAAAATTAAAAACAAACATGCACATGATATCAGCACTTTTATGTGTATCGTGTATTACTGTGATGTAAGATTCTAATCAAACTTATGAATTGAACAGCAGTAGTTCATGACTTTTTTCATATTGTGTTCAGCTGTAGAATAAATATTGAATAATTAATAAGGTTTAGTAGCATTTCTTATGTTAAAATTTTAGCTAAAATTGGGGAATACTGAAAAATGAGGACAAATGAGAACAAAAAGTCCAAAATGGATGGTTGGATGGTTGGGTTTTACGTCGCACTAGTGCTGCGCAGATGGGCAATTGGCGATGGTCTGGGACACACTCCTAGAGGTGGTCCGGAGACATGCCGTCACAATTTTGATCCTCCACGGAAGGGATGGCTCTCCCGCTTCGGTGACCCCCAGAGGTATAATTTTTTATGGGAACATGGAGGACATTGCGGCCACGACAGATTTTACGTGCACCAGCCACCGTTAGTGTACACGACGGTCTTTGGCCAGCTCGAGTACCGAACCCGCAATCTTCCAATTACGAGGCTGGCGCTCTACCGACTGGGCTACCGCGGTCTCCAAAATGAAGACATGTGATATTTTCAAGGCAGCTCAGAACAACACTCGAAAAATGAGGACTGTCCTCAGAAAATGAGAACGTCTGGTCACCCTAGAGGACAGTCCTCATTTTCCGACTGTTGTCGTCAGCTGCCTTGAAAATATCACATGTCTTCATTTTGGACTTTTTTTCTCATCTGTCCTCATTTTTCAGTATCCCCCTTTCTACCTAAAATTTTAACACCATGGATGCTACTGACCTCATAAGAACTGTTGTTGCTGCTATTCCATTCATAAAATTTTATTTGAATCTTACATCATAGCGTACATGATATATGTGGAAGTGTTAAAAACATGTGTATGTTTGTTTGTCATTTTTAGCTTTCTTTAACTGAAGATCTTCAATATTATTGTATTATTTGATATTTGAAATGGCAAACATCAAACGAAAATGCAAATTTATAACAGTTTTGGGTAAAAAATATAAATTTATCAAAAAAATCTTTGTACTAATCGCTGTGATGAATCAAATGTTACTTTCACATTTTGCAATTAAACATTTTCCATTGCCACCGATGGCATAAAATCTGAAATCGAAGGTCAAGTGCAGACAGAAAAATACAAAAGTTTCCTTTAAAAAGCGAGCAGCAAACGCATGATTGATTTTGTTGAATTTTCAAGCTTATAAAAAAGGTGGCTGGAATAGCAGCTGCTAAAGTTGTTATGTTATGTTATGCTATTCAGCATAGTTATAGCTTAAGAGTAACGGACGGTCTCTCAAGTGGAGTATCCCCACTTGTTTATGCGTATTTGGAAAACATACAAGCTACAGCACCGTTAGGTGGCGTCAAATCGCTTGGCGTGAAATCGTTGTCGCAAGAGTTTGTTTAGTGGGCTAGGCATGGGCACAGATTATTATACAGATAGGACACTCCCGTATATTCTTTGGTAACCAAAATTTGACTGCAACGACCCTATTGTCAACGGCTGTAAGTTTCTCGAACTCTCCAGCTTACGCAATCGTTCGTCTTATTTTTATTGTATCTATGTTCATATCGTAATATTAGTGCAATGTTAAACCCAACATCCAACCAACTAACCGGCAACTTTGTTTTTGTTTACGAACTTGATTGTCGAAAGCAATTTATTTTAAGAAGCAAGTACTAAATATTAAGCAAATAAGTTTCGAAAATATACATAAACCAGAAATATTTTTTTTCATTTTAAAATATTTTGTATTATTTAAACCAAGCAATGTTAAATATTTAAGATTTCATACCATACTGCTACTTCAGCATTACAGTTTATTATATTAATTTGTACACTTAAACACGAATGTGTTTGGCAAAATTTATTTTCAAACATAATAAAAATTAGTTTTATTTCTTAGAAAATAGCTGTGCATGTTATGATTTTGTGAATTTAAAAGTAGTAGAAAAAGAAAGAAAACTGCACATACGTTTTCGTTTGGCAACTTTATTATTGTTTACAAACTTTATTGTCAAAAGCAATTTATTTTAAGAAGCAAGTGCTAAATATTAAGAAAATATGCATATAATAAAAAAAAAAATTCATTTTAAAGCATTTTGTATAATTTAAAGCAAACAACGTTAAATATTTAATGATTTCATACTGCTATTTCAGAATTACAGTTTGTAATTTTAATAAGTACTTGAATATGAATATGTATGACAAAGCATATTTTTAAACATTATAAAAATTAATGTTTATTTCTTAGAAGAATAGCTGTGAATGCTTTGAGGATAATTTTGTGAATTCAAAAACAATTGAAAGTGAAGAAAAAGAAAACTTCCCATACTAACCTGCTACTAACTACTCGCGAAATAGAAAAGCAATTTTCGATCAAAGATGCTATTCATGTAGACTTAACACATGTAGTTCCCCTCTGTTGACACTAGTGGTGATACTATATTTCTGGTTCGCGTTTTAGCTTCACTGTCCTATCTGTATGATAAACTGTGGGCTAGGGTTATCTGATATGGGTGTATCGTGCATAGTTTTCTCGTTCTCCGCATAGTTCTCGATCCTAATTTATTTTATTATTATTATTATTGCTCATTTTGTTTACATGAGCTAAATTTGGATTAAAATATGAACCACAGGTATGTATTATATAATTTAAAATACTAAATGTAATATTTAAGAGGACAAATATACTGTATTAGTTGTATTTTATATTTCCCTTAGCAAAATAAAATTAATATTCTACGAACATATAGATAATAAAAAACAAAGGATAAAATACTTACAATTAGGCATAGTAAACAAGATGGGGGGAAAAGTAAAGACTTGAGAACTGATATTTTCTTATTATTAAATTTAGATTTTAGGTTATGTTAAATGTAAATAAAAAAATAGCTTATTTCTGAGGACTAGGCTTATCTGATGGTATCGCTGTACGCTGTGCTGCATGGTGTATGATTTTCTCATGTCAATTGCATTACAACTAATGCATTTGACTTTAAACATTTTTTTCCCTAAAGAAATATAAGTTTATAAAGTTGACATTTTCCAAATATTTGTGTTTAAGTATGTGACTTTATTTAGTTCTTTAACAAGTCTATCACTGAAAGATATTATCTTATAAACTCACACACACACCACGCACGCAAACAACCAGAAAGCTAGTAATCCTTAAATAATACAAATTGACGCAGTAAAAATATGAAAAACCAGCATAAAAATGTATTAGAAAGATGTACAGTAAAAATTATGCAATTGCATTCGAAAAATAACCTTTTTTTCTTTCCCTATTTACAATTTCGTGCACACAACAATACAAAAAAAAAGTATATGAACGTTTTTCACCAAGAGAAAAGTATTACTATTTTACCTTTCTTAAAAGAAAAAAAATTCTCGTGGTAAACAAAAGATTGAAACAAAAAGATTGAAAATAACTTCGAGAAGAAATAATGATATTAACATTCCGCTTGAATAAGTGTAAATTGTAAACAAATATTCCATCTTCCTAAGCTTATCTCTATGAAAATAGCGTCCTCGCCAATGATTTCATGCCAAGCGATTTGACGCAACCTAATGAGGTTGCAGCGTGTATGTTTTCCAAATATGACTTGTCCATACATGCCAGAGACCATAAATGACTATCACTGTTTATGCTCTGGAAGTAACGAGGAATATTCATTTCTAAACCACTTCGAACACTATTACATAGAAGATATTTATTTTTCAGTTGGAAGAATTTAGTCTTTGTAAAACTATATATATATATATATGTATAAATGAAGGTTAAAATAAGAACTGATTTTACATTAAAGGTAAACAAAAAAGGGCTGCCCAGAAATTTAATATCAAGATGAAAGTTATTTTATCACTAAATAGGTTTTATAACTAACTAAATTTAAATACATTTTATATAGAAAAGCAATTTTCACCAGGATTGAAAACTAACTAATCTAAGGATAGGAAGTGAAGTCAGGTATTATGACACAATTGCATACAGCTGTGTTAACACACAGCTGTACACAATAAATTTAACGAGTTAAATTTATGACTTCTGATTACAATTGCTTTCAGGTGAGTGAATAGGGGCAGTCAATGGTTAACATTGCAACTCAGTTTGTATAATTGTTGTTTCATACCATAAAACCTGAGTGAAGGGCCCTCCGTGGCCGAGTGATTATGTCACCATACTACTAATCGCCTTCGAGCGTAGGAGATCGGATTCGATTCCTGCTCTGGCCCTGAGTGTTTTCCCCAATTCTTCGTATTGTAATTCTATCATGTGCTATCTGTCTTTATCTGACGAAGATTTACAAGCGGGATATAAGTCAAGCATACAAATCAGATGTATATGTATGTACCTGAGTGAAAGTCCTATTCCTGGCAAAGTCAGTTTTTAATACTGTTTAGATTAATTCCTTCAAATACAGTCGGCTGCAAAATTATTCGAGCACTAGCAATAATCCTTACCAAAAAAAAGTACACTTAATAGAGCTTTGTTAAATAAATCCTTGTCGAGTCATGTTCTTAATCAGTCTAAGAACATGATTCGACAAGGATTTACTTAGCAAAACAGTCTTAAGTGTACTTTTTAAAAATAGGAATTATTGGCTAGTGCTCGAATAATTTTGCAGCCGACTGTATGTTATTTATAGGATCACTTTCTTTTAAAGTACAGTTGGCAGCAAAATTATTGAAACGCCAGCAATAATTTTTATTTGAAAGATGTGCACCTAAAACTGTTTTGTTAAGTAAATATTTGCCGAGTCATGATCTTAGTCTTATGCTGTTTACAAAAAAGTAAATTGATGATAAAAACTACCGATCAAACTAAGAAAAAATAAATGAAAAATGTGGATGTGTGCTTCAATAATTTTGCTACCGACTGTAGTTATGATTATATTTACCCTGAAAACTTGGTCTATCAGTAGTAATAATCAACAGACGTATTATTGTAGAAATTATAAAAGTTTTAAGACAATTTGTACCAATTCATTTGAAATTTTGCGTCTTCAAAAATGTCCTCATTTTTTAAAGAAAAATATCCTCCTTTTTCTCAGGAAAATGAGGACACTGCATAATTTGTCCTCATTTCGCATCGAAAAAATCTGGTCAGCCTAACGTACGATGCACTAGCAATAATTCGTATTTAACCCGTTCACGCCGGCGCATTTTGTTTACATAATCCTCTGAGTTAATTTCTAAAATCAGTGGTACCGGATATATTTGGCGAAATTTTCAAGCGAAAGTGTACAGTTCTTGCAACCACACTTTTTACCTGTTCTGTCGGTCTATGATGACGCACCACGGCAAGCAAGTGCACAATACATACATAGTTCGTCCATAATGATGGGATAATCCCTTATGATTGGATGCGGGGAACCAAAATAGCAGCAAAACAACGATTGGGAAACAAAATAACTTTTTGGTCTTTACAAATACTTTCCGAAATACATTTTTAGTGTTACAGATCATTTACATAAATTAATTAAAGGTCAAATTTTTTAATGGCTATTTGTTGATATTTAAGATAAAGATGATGAATATTATTTTTTTCCATTCCACATCTACAATTAGTGATCTTTTTAAAACAAATTTGCAGGAGTAAATATTTTTTAGATTAAAATATGTAAGATTAACAGACTTTTAAACATTTATTTTATGTGTAAAAAAGTAGGATTTATACTACTTTTAGTGTAAAATCATGTATGAAAACCTAAAATTTTAGAACGTAAACGTATGACTGGTATTGCCATCATTGATGATACACAAAATAAACATGAAACAGAAATTTAATATACAGTGCAGCCACATATCCTAAAACTAGCAGTGAGGACGCGTTCAAAACGTTGGAGGGATGCCAGCTTGACCGACAGTTTGAAATTTGGAAAACATCCAGTAATTCAGCGCTCTGTGTTATTGCTAATTTTCTCTGAGTCAGATGACTGTCACCCCTATTTTAGCACTGGACTCGTTGAGTTAGCATTTGCGCAGATGCTTCCATGGTTGCATGAAATGTGGTCGAAGAATACACACATTGCCATTAAAATTTGTGCACCAAGAAGTAATTGTTGGACTGTAACGAAACTTGTCATGAAGGTATGTCCCAGGCAGATATGCAAATAATTAGAAATGCAGAGTGATTGCGTAATTCTACCAGAGGGTGTTGAACTTCGTTCTTTTTGGAGTATAAAACAGGTAAGCAGAGCTTGTTTGGTGTACATAATCTATTGCAGAGAGGCGCTATTTAAATACAGATGCCGTTACGCCGCCATCGAAGACAATTAGCAGCTGTCAGAGTTCGACCGAGCGGGGAAGAATCTTCGGTATGATGGAATCTGAATGATCAACTCAGCGAGCAGCCAGTCACCAAGGGCGTTCTGATTTTACTGCAAGAAGGTGTTGGGACCAGTGCATAAAAGAGAGGTTGATAACACCGTGACCAGACTCAGGTCGCGCTCGATAGACCAATAATCGAAAAAACCGCCGCATCATATGAAATATACGCACAGCGCCAACTGTTTCGTTGTCTGCCATCCGGACGTATGCAGCACCTACACCGACCTGTGTCTGTGTCTGTACGTGACACTGCTAGGCGCCTGGCTGAAGAACATTTGGTATCACGGCGCCCATTACATTTGCTGCCAATAATACCCACCCCCCTCTCCTCCGTTTGGAGTGGTATCACGCTCGACGGAATTGGATTGTGTTGGATATGAAGGATTTCATATCCATAAACACTCTATTACAGAATTTATTTTATTTTAGCAGAGTGCAATTCTGTAAATATAAGTATAAAGGATTTAAGTCCATATTCTTGATTTTTCAGGAGACGAAAAATAAAGTAAAAAAAATTCCGTATAAAACCTTACCGTTTAATCCAATTTTAACGAGGATATTATCATAATGTACAATTTTGTGAATAAACTATATACATTTAATTTTGAAGTTTGTTTATTTTTAACAAATTTACGTATATAATATATTATACGTATGTAATATGTAGAAACATGAATGCTAAATTTCTGACTTGAATCTTTTTTACCAGTGATTTTCTCAAAGACTAAATGACATGGATTTAAATCCTTTATACCAATCGACAGAGAATTTTTTTCTGAATCTGACTATGTACTTAACTCAAAATCAACATTTTTGGACTTAAATTCTTTATACTTATAAGTACAGAATTATACAAAGAGAAACGTGGCTGAAGTTTGGAGTTAATGTAAAATAGAAAGAATTATTCAGCAGAGTTTAATTTTGTTTAAATCAAAAATTATACTCAAGTTAAATTTAAATATGAATGCATGAAGTCAAATAATAACTAAGTTTTAATTAACCAAATAAGTTTATTAAAGTCTAATAAAACATATGCAAACAAAAATAACAAAGTATAATCAAAAACAATAATTATCTTTTAACTTATATCAAAATAAGTTTCATTATTAAATTAATTCAAACAAATTATATCAAATCATGATTAGAGTTATTTAACATTATAAACTTTAATAGTAAATGATAAATGGATTCATGACCCGATAGTTGGTTGGTTGGCTGGGTTTTACGTCGCACGAGTGCTGCGCAGACGGGAAATTCATGACCCGATGGTAAAATTTATACGTTCTGAGCAGTAAGAAAAATAAAAGTCCTTTAAAAGAAATTTGAATAAAATAAAAGCTCACCAACATAAATTTCTTTTACTTGCTTGAAGGTCTTTTACTTCACCAAAATAAAAAACAAACTTAAAAATATATTATCACATTCGGCCAACAGGTACTCAATCCCCCATTAAACCCAACGTGAATAATGAAAATCAGGAGAAACCAAAGCAAATGTCAAAGCACACAGCTGTTCTTTTATATCATCCTTTACTTCATTAATATTCATTTTGGAAAAGAAATTTCCATACGATACTACAACGTATTTGCATACGATGATCAGCTGTGAGTAGATTCTCGTAAGGCTCCTATATATACGAGCTGGCGCATCAGACAATTTGTTGCGTTAGGGTTGCCACATGTACCCAGCATTTCCGTGGATAAACAAACGGCAGCCATTATTTCTATCGTCTTGTATTACTTTGGAGTTACATTTTTAATCATTTTCATAATTTTAGCTTGGTAAATTATCATATGGGAGATAGTTTAGTGCAAAATTTTTATAATCACTCATGAAAAGAACATAAAATGTTCAGATTTCCATAAGATAATTTAGGAAGAATAAAATAATATAACTTTTATTTACTTATATTTTTCTCTGTGTTTTTCACATGTTCAAATGTAAAAATACAAAGAATGTGCTATTTTAATCATAATATTTATGTTAATAACCATAAATTAATTAAAGAAGACCTTTTATTTCTGTGCGTTTGAGTTTTGGCGACATTTTCTGGAGTCACAAAAGTTGTTTCATTTCCGTGTCGTAATTACATTTATTTTAAGGTTCGTTTTTTTAAAAAAATAGTATATGCTAGAAATAACAGAAAAAGCAAGTAAATAAATAAAGATTTTCCACTTTTAAACAATAAGCACTTTTTTTTTTCAAAGAGTTATGATTTGTATTTGAAACAGACAGAAATAGTCCTAACAACACATCTTATCCCCAGTACACCCACAAAATATCCTGAGGATGAAAAAACATACCAAGAATGTACTGTTTATAAATGTGTTGTTAGAGATATTACTTGTTGCTTATTGCTCTTGACCGTCTTGGCCGATCGTAGCTTCAGATCAAGATTTCTTAAAATCGCTAGTTAAGCGATAAGGACGCCAAGTGGGAATGCTGCCCTCATCCGAGGCAACAAAATGGCGGCGATGCGCCGGCCTATATATTTTATTTAAGGGGCTCTAGATTCTAGAAGATTCAGTAAGTTACGCGATCAGCAGCTCGACGAATCAGTGATCTCAACACAAAACATACACCGTCGCCTACAGGAAGAAAAGAGAAACTATTTCTTTGGCTACTTGGCTGTCAAGAGGGTTGGATTGTTATGAGCGATGCTGCCGACGTGATATAAACAAAGTAACGAAAAATATGGAATGAATTAATTTAAACTTACGAAGTTAATTCCAACAGGTAAGAAATACGTTTTTTATTGTATTGTATTTTTACTGTTAATAAAGATTTATTTTACTTTTATTAGTATATAAAAATGTAGAGATATAAATATTTAAGGGATCATGGATGATGGGATTAAATAAAGAAGCCTTTTACTAACAGATTGCAACCGAAAGGAACCAGGTGGTCTTCAGCGACGAATCTAGTTTCAGTTTGGGCAGTGATGGTAATCATGTGCGCGTGTAGAGTCACCGTGGAGAACGTCTCAATCCTGCCTTTGCTTTACAACAACGCACCGCACCCACAGCTGCTGTGATGGCACAGGATGGCATTGCAAACAACACACGGTCATCCCTAATACTGATGTACGGCACCATAATAGCCCAGCGGTACGTTCATGACATCCTTCAACCATACATGTTGCCACTCATGGTAGGTTTCCAAGGAGCCATTTTTCAACAGGACAATGCTAAGCCACACACAGACAGAGTGTTACAGGACTGCCTCTGCCCCAATAACATCTTTCCTTGGCCTGCTTGATCCCCAGCTTTGTCATCAATCGAGCATATCTGAGATCACTTGGGACGGCATGTTGGGCAGCCTACGAATTTGGACGACATAGGAGGCGCGTTTACAACAATATGCCGTAGATCATCATACAAACTTGTATGCTTCAATGCTCGTCCGTATCACATCGTGCATTCACGCTACAAGTAGCCCAACAGGGTACTAAAACTTCTATTCTTTTGCAATTTTTCCTCTAATAAATAATCATTTCGCTTTGATTTTGAAATAATTTACTTATATCAAGGTTACATTTACGTATGTAAAATTTCGTTTTATTCTGATAACTCTTTCTTGGTGCGCAATTTTTTATAGCAATGAGTGCATATATACAGTCGGCTGCAAAATTATTCGAGCACTAGCCAATAATTCCTATTTTTAAAAAGTACACTTAAGACTGTTTTGCTAAGTAAATCCTTGTCGAATCATGTTCTTAGACTGATTAAGAACATGACTCGACAAGGATTTATTTAACAAAGCTCTATTAAGTGTACTTTTTTTTGGCAAGGATTAGTGCTAGTGCTCGAATAATTTTGCAGCCGACTGTATATGCGTGTGTCTGATGATAGTTACTGGTAGAGAGATGACAGTCTTTGCACACGAGGAATACTAGGAATTTTTTCATGAAACATCTTTTATTCTCTCAAAATTGCACAGTCGGGACTTTACGGAAAGGCATTTGGAGCTTAGGCCGATTGCCGGACGGTTTAGCGGCTCCCGGCCGCAGAATCTGTTAGGAAGACTATAGCTCCTACGTAATTTCAGAGGAGGTCGTGACGTGAACGGTTTAACAATGGAAATTCGTGGCAAAAGTCCTCCTGTTGTTTATAGTTCGGCTTTTTATACGTAATTTCTAAGCTGCTCATGTCCTTTAGGCCGCCTGAAGCTCTAAAAGAATTTCTGGGATCAATTAATATGCATGATGGATGCAGCGCGAGTTGCAAATTGCGTTAATGTCAGTGAATTTTAACTTATAATTTCGTTCATTTTCTGATTTCTGAGTGATAAAGTCTTTTCCAGAAAACAATCTTTAAAGGGGCAATTAATCATTATTCACGATTTATAATTTCGACTAGCGATTTTCACACTTTTAAATTGGGTTTTTAATCTCTTAAATTAATTTATTTTTATCTCTTTTATTTCCACGGCTTGCGTGCAAGACCGTGAGAGCTCACTTGGAGGTAGATGATGTTCCAGGTGATACGGAATTAATAATTTTGATTTAATCTATTTATTTATTTATTTATTTTATTTTATTTTTATTTTTATTTTTCTATTTTTTAATTTACTTATTTAGGATTGATTGATTTTATTTCAGTTATTTTTCACTATTTTAATCCGACCATGGCTCCATTGCCTTGGGAGTATACAGAGGGGTTACAAAATTGACAATAAGCTTGCTTATGAAGACACATGGTACGCACATTTTAACTTTCTAGATTAACTCATGATTAAACAATATATACTCATTAAATTTACTAAACAAACATTGGTACTTCATATTAAAAATTACTAGCACAGTAGAACAAATGAATGACACTAGAAGGAAACAAACATATTCAAATTAAAAAAATATATATATATTAATATAAAATAATAGTATATATTTAAAAAAAAAATTCTGACCGTACTTTTCAGTAGTACAGAAAATGTTTCCACTTTAAAGTCCTTTAAAAATCAGTTTACTTATTTATTTATTTTTCTTTTCTATATAATTGTCCAACTCAGTTCATGTATGACATTGTTCACTGGGGACCTCCTAAGTCCTGGGAGGTTTATGGTTTATCCAAAAAGTCTTTCGCATTGTTTATTCATATTTAATAAACACATTTTTTTCACTCATTAAATGCCACAATTAAAAGTTTATGACAAAAACTACAGTCGGCTGCAAAATTATTCGAGCACTAGCCAATAATTCCTATATTTAAAAAGTACACTTAAGACTGTTTTGCTAAGTAAATCCTTGTCGAATCATGTTCTTAGACTGATTAAGAACATGACTCGACAAGGATTTATTTAACAAAGCTGTATTAAGTGTACTGTTTTTTGGCAAGGATTATTGCTAGTGCTCGAATAATTTTGCGGCCGACTGTATGTTACTTTATGAAAATAATACGTAATTAAGACATAAACAATTATATACAGTCGGCAGCAAAAGTATCCGAGCACTAGCAAAAATTCCTTTGTAAAAAAGTAAACTTAATAATGTTTTGTTAAATAAATCTTTGTCGAATCATGTTCTTAGACGTCTAAGAACATGATTCGACAAGGATTTATTTAACAAAAGAGTATTAAGTGTACTTTTTTATATAGGAATTTTTGCTAGTGCTCGGATACTTTTGCTGCGGACTGTAATGCAATATACTCAAATATGCTGAAAAAATAATATTGATACTACAAATAATACTGATACTTAAAATTGTATACTAATATTTGATAATACTTGATAGCAATACTTGAAAAAAAAAATATTCTACACAAATTCTCTATACTGCTTTTGACAAGTCCTTCTTTCAAACTACTGTAAAGACACAAAACACTAAAAATCTTTACCCAGAAGATCATACTTATGTGTGCAGTGACACGTTAAACTCTGTGAGAGCTTGTCAACTAAAAAAAAAAAAAAAAAAAAAAAAAAAACTGCAAGAGGTAAAAGTGGCTATTCGACAAGTCTCATCAGAGGAGGGAGCACACTTGTTACAGTCGGTAACAAAAGTGCCCGAACACTAGCAAAAATTTCTATGTAAAAAGGTACACTTCATACGGTTTTGCTAAATAAATCCTTGTCGAATCCTGTTCTTAGTCAGTGTAAGAACATGATTCGATAAGGATTTATTTAACAAAACCGCAGGAAGTATACTTTTTTTACATAGGATTTTTTGCTAGTGTTCGGATACTTTTGTTACCGACTGTACCTCATGCTCTTTGGGGTCTCAAATCAGGTGGAGTCCAGAAGAACATGAGTAAACAAGGGCCTAAAAGAAAGGGGGTTAAGGAGTGGAGGATCCTCGTTTCGTGAACTCGTCTACATGAGATTCATAAATAAATTAATATTTGTAAAAAGAAAAAGAGTTAAGGGTACGCTAGTGCTACTGAGCCAAAGTTTGGTTGGTTGGTTGAATGGGTTTTACGTCGCACTAGTGCTGCGCAATTTGCTGAGCCAAAGAAAGGAAGCTATATCACCCATCATCCCTCCGATTTCTCCAGCTCAGTTAGGATCCTCATCCAACGCACACTGGGGCAATACGAAGACAAAGAAAAAGTTAAAAAAAATTATTCCGGGCGAATCCTGACTTATAACAGGGTTATTCATGACATACAGTCGGCTGCAAAATTATTCGAGCACTAGCCAATAATTCCTATACTTAAAAAGTACACTTAAGACTGTTTTGCTAAGTAAATCCTTGTCGAATCATGTTCTTAGACTGATTAAGAACATGAATCGACAAGGATTTATTTAACAAAGCTGTATTAAGTGTACTTTTTTTTGGCAAGGATTATTGCTAGTGCTCGAATAATTTTGCAGCCGACTGTAGCTTAAAATTTTGAGGAATATTATAATATCTTAGTTTAGATGAATGCACAATTTCAGACTGTCTTTAAAAATGAGGGTTTGGTCTATCAGTTTCAAAATTACCTCAGATAGTTGCTTTAAAATGGTATAATGTCCTGAATATGGAGCAGTTAATTTATGTGTATTAGGATATTGAAATTCTTCATATAATACTTCATCACCCACTTTAAATTTAGCAGGGAGAAATCGAGCGTCATAGCATACCTTATTTTTATTATGATAATCAATTGTATGTTCTTTTGCCCATTTTCTCGCTTCATCAACCTTAGGATAATAATTATTATTAGGAATTAAAGGATCATATGGTAAATTTCTAAACAATAGGTGACTATGTAAAAATTTTGTAATCTCTTCTAGTAATTTTGTCCAAGACTTTAGATGAAGCAGAATATACTTTACACTTTAATCTAGTTACAATAGTTTGGTTGAGACGCTCAGTTATTCCATTTGTCTCGGGATGATGACTACTAGCTAAAATATGTTTAACATTGTAATTACGTAAGAACTTCTTAAAACGTGATGAAGTAAAGGCAGTATTTCTATCAGTTAATAACTTTTCAGGTACTTTAATTTGGAAAATCTGTTTTAAAAAGTTAGTATAATCTTCAGTTGTCACACTTTTTGATGGAAACCCAACACATAACGTGTTGCCTGATCAACGACCAAATACAGGTATTTTTTGGTTGAATTATAATAATTAAATCCACCAACAGTGTTTAAAGACAAACACTCAAATGGTTTATCTGTTGGAGGTACCTGCTGCAATAAGCCAAATCTTTTTCGTTTGTATTTTTTATTTACTTGGCAGGTATGGCAGTGTTTAACAAAATTTTCAATATCTTTGTTTATGGAAGTCCAATAATTATGTGGAGTGATTAAATTGATCATTTTTTTAATCCCTGGGTGGCCGAATTGTGTGTGGGCTTTATTTAACAATGTTAATCTTAGTGACACAGAAACGATAATCTTATACAAACTGTTCTTTTTTGTTACTATGAGATCATTTGACTATTGTGTTTTCTTCTTTTTGCAAACGTTTCAGACCATTCCAGTCAAGGAGATGTATATGGTGAGAAATATTTTGTATTACAGGTAATCTAGACAGCATATCGGCTTCTACATTAGTGGTTCCTTCCTGATATTTTATTTCATAATTGTCAAACGTACAGTCGGTAACAAAAGTGTTCGAACACTAATAAAAAATCCTATGTAAAAAAAGTACACTTCACATGGTTTTGTTAAGTAAATCCTTGTCGAATCCTGTTCTTAGTGTAAGAACATGATTTATTTAATAAAAGGGATTAATAATAAGGATTTATTTAATAAAACCGTATGAAGACTTTTTTTTACATAGAAATTTTTGCTAGTGTTCGGACACTTTTGTTACCGACTGTACTAAGTTTAAGTGAACAACGGAAAAAACGTCCGCTAAGATTTTTAACATTTTTAAGCCAAGTTAATGCCGCATGATCAGTATGAATGACAAATTTTTGACCATGTAAATAATGATAAAATTTATCTAAAGAATCTATGATGGCAAGACATTCTAATCCAGTTATGGCATAATTTTTTCCTAATCTTTTAAATTTCGCGAATGATAAGGTATTGGGTGTAATTTTCCTTTCTCATCTGGCTGTTTGATTACACATCCAACTCCGTGACTTGAAGCATCTACAAATAAGTGACAAAGCTTCTCGGGATCATACACATTCAAAATAGGTTTTTCTATTAAGGCATTTTTCAATTTTTGAAAAGAATTTTCGCATTTATCATCCCATACATAGGGAACATTTTTCTTGAGGAAATTATTTAAGAAGTAACGAATTTTAGCATAACTGGATATAAATTTATTATAGACATTGACGGATCCCAGGAACCTCTGCAACTCTTTAACATTAGTAGGGCGCTTTAATTTTTTAATAGTTTCGATATTTGTATTATCTGGTGTTACAGTGCCATTAGAAACTTCATAACGTAAGAAATTTATTTTAATTTTACAAAATTACATTTAGATAACTTCATCTTTAAATTTCCATTGACACAAATTTGAAATATGATTTCCAAATGATTTAAGTGCTGTGTGTTCCTCAGTTTCAGAAAAAATGATAATGTCATCAAAATATTACAAGCAAAATCAATTTTATGCTTATGTAAAATTCTTTTAATAGTGCGATTAAATATGGCAGGGGCATTTTTGAGTCCAAAGGGTAACACGAGCCATTCATACAATCCAAATGTGGTGACAAATGCTAATTTTTCTGTATCTTTTGGGTGGATAGGTATATGCCAATATCCACTGGCTAAATCCAATGTGGAAAAAATTTTTGCCTGAGCCAATTTATCTAAGAGAGTATCAGTTTTGGGTAATGGTTCAGCGTCTGTTTTAGTTATAGAATTGAGCTTACGAAAGTCGACAAAGAAGCGTGTCTTCTTTCCCTCTTCACGGTTATACACTAATGTTACAGGGGATGAATATGGAGAAAGGCTCCCTTTGATGATTTTAGCTTGTAATACATTTTGTATTTGATCTTTAATTTCAGCTTCCTCTTTAGGAGAGGAGCATTATGCTAAGGGAAACAGGAAAGTCTGAGGTTAGGTGAATTCTTTGAGGTTCCATTCTGATACGACCTACATCATACTCATCATACTTAGATTTTGTGAAAATATTTTCATATTTATTTAACAAGGTAGGTAAATCATTATTATTTTCATATGACAAAACAGTAGGTCTGAACGAATCTTGTACAACATGCTGTGAATGGTACACCTGGTTCTCAGCGGTTTTGTTTACTCTGGGATTAGTACCTACTTTATGTTCAAAAATATGCAAGGCTTGATAATGATGATTCACCTGTTTTATTAATGGGATATTTTGACCATTTTGAGTTACTGAAAAATTTACTAAATGAAGATTCAAGATAAATAATGCACAGTGAGGCAAACCAATAAGAAGATATGGTAACTCATTAGGAATAACAAAAAGTTCAATATTTTTACTAACGTTACCAATTCTTTAAAAGAGTTCATATTTTTCTTTAAGTTTAATTATGCCACGAGTTTGTCTAGCCGTTATTGGTTCACCAATGGGAGTCTTTTTTAATTTTAACTTCTTTACTAAAGTGCATGAAATAATAGAAATTGAACTTCCCATATCGAGGAGACAAGACAGTGTTTTGTTAGGGAGAGTACCCGAGTTAGCTGACTGACGTGTTTTACGCGATCGCAGTTGTTTTTGTGTTATGTGTCCAGACACTAGTAATTGTCAACAGATACCTGATGTACCCTCACTGGTCATTTCCTGGCTGACCGCCTCTTCAGGATGGTTGGCACTTCTATTAGAGTTTTGAGTGAGCGGTGCTCTAGGAGTTGAAAAATTATTACACTGTTCAAACATAAAAGGACAGGTTTCCTCCCAGTGGTTGGCATTATTAATTCCTCGATTTAAGCAAAGACGACAAGGAGATGGAGGCAGCCTCTTTTGAAAATATACATTATTTGAGATACGATTTGGTCTGAATGTTCGTGGGTTGCTAGGATTATGAGGCGCATACTCTTGTTGAGGTTGATTTGGATAGAGGTATCTATAAGTCCAGGGTCTATTTACCGGGATAGACATATATTTGGCACTAGGCCGGTTCATTCTCCATTGTGGAGTAAAGCTAGGGGCATTAGTATTAAGTTTAGTACTATTACTTTCTTTTTTCTGTTCTGTGGGCTGCATTTCACTTAATTTATATACAATTTTTCACCATTCATTGGTATCTTCAGGTGAGTTTACTAATACTAACTGTCTTAACTGCAAAAGAAGACCATCAGATAATCCCTCTAAAATGAATTTTGAATCAATATCTAGTCTGTGACCCATTTGAATTTTATTATCATAATAAGTATTAACATCATCACCTAAATTAAATTTAATATTAGAAAAATCAGCCAATGTGTTGGTATCAGGGACAGTCAATTCCTCTCTAAATAACTGGAGTAATTCATTTTTCCCCTGTATATTATCAATATATCTGGTGCTGCCATCTGTTGATTTTACAAAGAACCAATAGATGGTAACCAAAAGTGTATAGTGGTAAAAAAAATCAAAAGCATTTTATAATGCATTTTAGAATGCATTGCATACTTGTGTATGCAAAGAAAAAATTTACAATTCCTGCTTATTCGGAATCATATATGCAAGTAAAATGTAAGGGAATTTGTAATTTTGCATCCAATTCAGTTTATATTTATCCACACAAATTCATATCTGATGCAGTTGTTAATAGTAACACGGCTTGCTCTGGTAATATTAAAGATTTAATAGTCAAAATTATTAACTTAAGTGAGTCTCCTGTTCATATCAATAAAGATTGTCAAGGTGGGTTCATGGAACCTGTTTTTGAGGAAAATCCTGTAGAGGCCTCTTACTGCATTGAATCAAATAAAATTGGTGATGTTGAAAATATTAACTTAGAATGGAACACTAATTTCAATCTGGACCATCTAGATCAAAATTTGAAACAAAACGTAGAAATTTTTTTTGGCTCATAATACGGACGTGTTTGCGGCATCTGTGTTAGACTTACCAGGGTGTGACACAGCCATGCACAATATTCGAATTAGTGATCATACTCCGGGTAAGTGTAGTGCGTATCGTGTCCCTTACAACTTAAAACCCTTTATCTACTGCATTATGATACAGACAAAAATTGTATTTGAAACATATATTTTTAGTTACTAAAGTGCATTATTTAAAGTTATATATGTTAAAAATTATGCATATCACCTCATTATAATAATAAATGAGAATTTTGTGAGGTCGTGCTTTAGTGTACCACTGGTACACAGAGGTCGAAAAAATTATTTTGACATGAAAAAAGTGTAGTGAAATATTTACTCTTTACGTTCCTCATGTTTTTTTTTAAGGTTAGTTGGATACTCTTGAAACAATATAGGAATTAATTATAACACACATGAAGATCGTGAAAAATATCAAGCAAAAACAACAAGTGCACTCCATAAAATCCCTTATGGAACAAAAATGGCTATATGTATCGTCTAATGCTTTGTAGTGTGATTAAAGGGATGTACATCTGTTCCCTTCTTATAAATATCTTTGACATTCCTTCTATAAGTTCGATTTTATACTCTTTTTAAAGTAATGGTACTTTAAAGTACCGTCAGTAAATAAAGGGTTAACAGCGGAAATGGACAGGCAAATTAACACGCTTATGGAGGCTAAAATTCTCATTTCTTCTAATTCTCAGTACGCTTCACCCGTCATCCTTGTTAAGAAAGCAGACGGCTCTCATCGATTGGCTTGTGACTTCCGGAGTTTGAATAAAAAAATAATCAGCGACAACTATCCTATTCCAAATATAAATGAAAATACAGATTCTTTGGCGGGAGCTAAATATTTTTCAACTATGGACTTAACGAGAGGCTTCTTTCAACAAAAAATTTCTCCCGAGCAGCAACACTTAACGGCAATAGTTACTCATGATAAATTACAACAATGTACCAGGAGTCCTTTCGGGTTAAAGTCTTCGCCCGCAGCGTTTCAAAGATTAATGAATGTGGTTCTTAGTGATCTTAAGCATTTAAATATTTTAATCTACATCGACGATATTTGTGTTGCATTCTCTTCATTGAATCACATTTCAAAAAATTAGAATTAGTGTTTGACCGTCTCCGCCAACATAACATTAGGCTAAAACCGTCAAAGTGCAATTTTTACCAAGGAGAAATTACCTTTTTAGGGTTTAGGGTCAGTAATGGTAAAATTTTTCTGGCTAAGAAAAATGTTGAGGTTGTGAAAAAAATTAAGCGTCCGGCTAACCGTAAGCAGGTGAGGTCTTTCCTTGGTTCTGTAGGTTTTTACAGGAGACATAATTGTGATTACTCTAAGCGTACAATTCATTTAACCAATTTAACTAAAGAAAAAAATAAACTTGTTTGGTCAAAGCAAGCTGAAGATTAATTTGTGAACTTAAAGAATGAACTTTCAGAAATTTCCTCTTTAAATCTACCTGATATGAGTGAAGAATTTTTAATTTTTACGGATAGTTCTGCGGTGGCTATGGGTGCGGTGTTGTGCCAGTTAGATGAAAATGATTTTCCCCACCGGGTCGCTTTTGCTAGCAGAAAGCTTAAGGAGGTTGAAACTAGGTACTCATCTACGGAAAGGGAGTTGTTAGCGTTAGTGTGGGCAACTTAGTACTTCAAGTGTTACGTCTTCAAAAAAAAAAAAAAAAAATTGTGGTGTATACGGATCACGCAGCTTTAACTTATATGCTTTAAAATTAAAAGACCCCACTTCACAAATTGGTATAGGTGGTTATGCGCATTGAGTGAATTTGATTTTGAGGTTAGGCATATTAAGGAAAAATGTAGTTCGGTGGCTGATTTTTTGTCTCGGTACATTGACCATAATGTAGAAATTTGTAATCATCAGGAGTTCCAAGTTTGCAATTTTGCTGAGGGGTCGGACCAAGGTGTGCATGTTGTCAATTGTTCTTTGTCGGGTGTAATTAGGTTAGCTTAGTAGAAAGATAAATTTTGTAAATATGTCAGTGCGCGCTTCTGTAAGGAATTGGGTATTAGGCCTAAGCATCTGGAATTTTTAATTAAGGACGAATTAATTACGTGCAAAAAAGTTAACACAAAATCTAGAAGAGGAGCGAAGGATAAGGTGGTGTTACTTAGAGCCCTTATCCCAAAAATTTTCCAAATTTCCCATGAGTCACCTTTAGCATGTTATGCTGGTTTCTTCAAAACTTTCAATAGAATTAAGGACGCGTATTTTTGGAGAGGTATGTACGTAAACGTTAAAAGACTTTTGGGCTCTTGCCAGTCTTGCTTGAAATTTCGGGCGCATAAACCCAAGAGGTTAATCGAACTCAAAAGGTTAGAGATTCCCGGATGCCCCGTTCATAACAATTCAATCGGATATTTGTGGGCATTATCCCAATACTGAGAAGGGCAATAAGTACGTAATTGCTTACATTGATATTTTCAGTAAATGGTCCTAAGCTTTTGACGTCCCTAATATTACGGCTGACACGGTGGCAAACACCCTGACTGATTTTGTGTGCAGACATGGCACACCTGTCAAGTTAGTTATGGACGAGGGCACTAATTATATGAGTAAAGCTATAGCGCAGATTTATCAAATTTTAGGCATTAAACGTGTACATACCTCCAGTTTCCATACGGCTTCTAATTCTCAGATTGAGCGGAACCACTCGACTATGAACAATGCACTTGCACATCTTGTTAATAGCAACCATAACGACTGGGATGAGAAGCTTAATTTTGTGCTTTTGGCTTTAAGGTCTGGGATCCATTCCACCATTGACGAGTCTCCTTTTTTTGTGGCGTATGGAAGGGATATGAATTTACCTTGTGACGCAATTAACCAAACCCCTAGGCTAAATTATAACGATTGCCCCTCGTACTGTGAGAAGCTGATTCCTTCGTCGATATGTATTTATTCAGACTAAAGTGTTGTTGGAAAAGGCGGCCTGTAATCAGGAGAAAATTAGGCATAAAATTGCGGTTGATAAAAACGCAACTGTTGGGAGCCTTGTAATGCTGTTCACCCCTGCTATCAAACCAGGGTTCTGTAAAAAATTTCATAAGGTTAATAGTGATCCTTTTCGTGTCGCTCGACAGCTTAGCAGTGGGAATTTTGAAATTCAGGAATTGAATAATGTCAAAAACATCCAAATTGTTCATGTAGACAGGTTAGTAAAAATCAAGGATAAACCAGCTTTCCCGACTTTGGAGGAGTTTAGCGATCCGGTCGAGGGTGGTAGTGATCTCCAGGTTAATGTTCCTAGTTCTGGTAAGGAGGAGATTGTTGTTGATCCTTTAGAGCAGCTTAGAAATAATAAACTCAGAGAAAAAGAGGAACCGGCTTGTGTTGAGTAATTGTGCGTGTGATACAATTTTTTGTCTCGTTGAGCAGTCGCAGGATGTAACAAATAATGGTAAAATTGTGTCTTTTGACATGGCTTGTGTGCAAGATAGCCTACTGTTGGACTGGTGTCTCTGGCTAGTCCCTCCTCTTGGTGATGTACCATGGCGATGTCGCCTACTGTTAGTGAGGTCGAGCGGAATGGTTATAGGAAAAAGGATTTGTTAGGTGCTCGGAAAGTGGTACCCGTTTTAACTCATCGTTACTTTCTTAGGTCTAGAAATAAATAGGGCAAAAATTGTAAATAAAATTCTGTAAATAAATTTGTAGATATATTTTTCTTTATTCTGTTCGTGAGAATTGAGGTTAAATGAATAGTAGATCGCCGCAGGTAAGCGGTGGAAAAGCGAATCGTAGCGCAGCACCAGTTTCAGAATAATGTCTGGATTCAGCGCTCCCAGTGACGTAATATTTGGGAGTTAGGATGTAACGCCAAAAGTTGACGGCGCGGTAATTTGTGTTGGAGTGTTTTTACACAAGCGTGGGGTTGCTAAGTGGTTTATAAGATTCGCGCAGGTTGTGTGGAGTAAGGAATATGAAAGGTTTTTGGAGATTTTTGAAAAGTGAAACGATTGGAGATGGTTGGTTTCGGTGTGAATAAATAGCAGAGTGTTTTACTAGCAAGGAGTTGTGTTGCTGTGTTGGATAGAGCAGCAAGTTTGGAGATAGTTCTGTGGATAGTTTTGAGGAAGAGTAGCGTACTTTTAAGAGTTGATGTTTAGTTGAGTTCCGTTCCGTGTTAGTTTAAGCTGTGAGGGGATCGTAATCATCTCTTCATAGTGCAAATCTAGTAGCGACGAGTCATCCTTGTAAGAGCAGCCACAAGTTCCGTATCTTAGAAATTCTCAAGGGTGAAAGCCAATCCTTATATTCTCTTGATTTATTTAGTTGATCTTTATTCGAGTTTGTCATTGGTACTACCTTTAAATTACAAGTTGTAATAAAATCTGATTTTAATTTACATTTATGTCTCGTGCTCTTCTATTACCTATTTAGTTATCTAACTAGTTAATTTAAGATTGAGGAATGGAGACCACAAGTTCCTCACAGTGGCGCCCTTTTTCGCTCGACCCTCCCCCCAGGGCCTGATTATCGCACGGGCACTCGGGGCTCGTGCTCTGGGCACGAAATTTTTAAAGGAACACAAAATTTTATTAAAAGTTAAGAGTATTTGAATTAAATTCTATAGATTTCCTCTAACTCAACTGTGTATCTCATATGTGAATAAAATTTAAGTTAGAATTTGTTGTTTGGCCAACAAGAATAATTTTAACTATCATTGAGGATGAAAACCGAGAAAGAGTCATCTTTCATCCAAATTTTTTTAGTTAGTCCATTTGCCTATTAAAAATTGTGTTAATATAGAAACCGATTCATGTGTGTGTGGGGGAGTGCAGTATACCTTCTTGTTCCTACCCATCTCTATGCCCCTAATAGTTTTTACGCTTTCATCCATTCTAAGGGGGCACGAAAAATTGAAAGTGCCCTGGGCACAAAAATTCCTTAGTCGGACCCTGCCCCCCCTATTTTACTGGCTTTAGTAATGTGCTTGACTTTTTTGATGAACTTGAAGAATATTTTGAAATTTGTAAAATTGATACTGATGATAGATTTAGTTGGTTAAAATACTCCTTAAAAGGAGAACCGAAATTGTGGTACGAACTTATCGCCTCTCCTTCACTGGGTCAAAACCCCACATATGGAGATTTAAAAAATAAAATTATAACTACCTTTTACTCAGTTGCTGATAAAGCCAAATTAAGACAAGAACTTTATACAAATAAAATGTCCTTTATGATAAGCCTACAGCATTTTTGTTACGTAAATTAGATATACCAAAACAGTTAGATTTAGCTTTATTTTTGTTGCTACAATGGAAATTATAACCCCGTTTTTCAAAATCTCAATTCTAGATTACCTAGATTTAAAACCTGCCGCATCTGTTGATAGTCTTTTTCAAATTTTAGATAAATATGAAGCGCGTCATGCTACAAAACCTGAAAGTAATTCTAATCGCTGTCAGGAAACTGTAAATATTCAAAATGAACAGCGAGAAACTCTCGCCCCCCCCCCCTGCCCCTCAAAATGTTAATTTCAGTCAGTCTAAAAATGTTGCAAGTAATCAAACGAACTCTCCCAATACACAAGTTAAAGCTATATTTTTTAATTCTCTTTCTAATTGTTCAGTAAATTTACCTCATATGAACGTTATCCTACATGATGTTGTTATACCGGCATATTATGACACTGGAGCTGAAAAATCATTTTTATCATATGATACGCATGTGAAATATTTCTCATTTAAACCATTAAATCCTACTCATTATAATGTTATTACGGCTCAGGGCGAGTCCTGTGTAATTCGGGGAGTACTTAATTTCAAAGTAAAATTAAATGAGATTGAAGTGCTATGGCCATTCTATGTCGTTGACTATTTTCAATACTCGTGTATCATTGGCCCAGATTTTATGCAAGAACTTAACGTTAAGATAAATTTTGCTACCAATTCTGTATTTATTGCTAATACTCCTGTGCAACTTAAGCTAAGCGACCGAACTCTGGATGAAAATAATGCTCTAAATTTACCTTCTCACTCTATTTCTAATGATAAATCATACTCAAATGCTAAACCGGTCAAGTTCGGAGAGTTTTCTAATCTAACAGAAAATGTTGTGAAAGAAAATTATATTCAACTCAAGTTAATCTCTATCGTGTTGAAAAGCCTTTGTTTAAATGAGTTTCTGTATATTTGTTCATTTGTGTGTGTTTGTGAAAAAGATTAAAATGTATGGTATTTAAAACATGTTTATGAAAGGTTCTCGTGAGAGTATGTTTGTCAGTTGAGGGCATTGTAAATTCTTTCAGTTATTTTAATTCCTTCCACTTTCGCTGATTTGAAAATCTGTAAATTCAATGTACTCTTAAAGTATTTCACTTGGGCGAGTAAAACAATTTAATCCCATTGAGTCTAATATTTGAATTTTTGTAATTTAATTTAGAATTCATTAAAAATTTGTAATTTAATATAAATTTTATTAGTCTGTTTTTCTTAAATGAATAGAAGTACTTTATTTTATTTTTATTTAAATTTAATTCAAAAATCTCATCTACTACTAGGTATTTCCTAGTCTTTTTCGGACCTGTTGTTTTCCAAAAATTTTATGTTAATTAAATTTTTTTTCTAGAACACAGCGCAATCTTTAATTTATTTAATTGGCATGTTTTTCTGGATTACTATACGATCATTTGAATTTATTTGTGGAATTTAAATATGAACTGAAAAAGTGTAAACAAAGCAAAGTAGTAATTTTCTATTTTCTAATTATTTTAATTAATGTAATGTCTTACGGTAGTTAATTTAAAGTCATTACAATTCTTTCAGATAGTCATGTAAGTTGATTAAAATGATAAAAACTAAAACTATCATTTCCATAATAAGTGCCTTTTCATTTTAATATGATAAAGGAAGAAGAAAATATTAATCATGATTTTTTTTTTTTTTTTTTTTAATGAATTGCACAAAATACCTGATCTTTTGAAATAAATCTGAAAGTATTAAGCAAGAAATTAGATTTCTTAAATTTAGTGCGATTTAAGAGCGAGATTAAAATTCTAAGATAAGTTAAAATTATGAATACTTCAAGAACAAATGTACATTCATTATTTGTTTTACTTACCGAACATTAAAAGTATTTTTTTTTCTTTTTTTTTTTTCTTTTAATTAATATTTTATAATTCAGAGAAAGAATGTTATACCTTTAAAACTTAACATTTTTGCATAATACATTTTGGCTTTAAATGTGAAAATCCACATGCACAATCATCTTTATCAATGAAATTGCACTTAAAAAACGAGCCTCACCGTTTGTCTATGTATTAAATCCCTACAATGTCTCGTCAAATAATATTTATTTGTACCTAAGACTTTTCTAAAGCACAATAAATAAATAAATAAACAAACAAATTAAAATATAATAAAAATAAATAAATTATCCCTCCTCCTTCCATACACATTTCTTCATTGTAAAAACTAGGTTCTTAAAAATAAGTATATATTGTCTCAAAATAGCCCCGAAACAATATATACTTAAATTTGAAAACCCATGTACTCATTTTTGAGTACATTGACATATCAAACATGGGGATATTGGGATTCTTATTGGTCAACCCCATTTTTGAGCATGTCAATATACTCAAAATGAGTACGTGAGTTTTCAAATTTAAGTATATATTGTTTCGGGGCTATTTTGAGACAATATTTACTTATTATTAAGAACCTATTTTTTACAGTGTTGTTGCAAGCAAGCTGCTACATATTTTAATTTGAAAAAATATTTCTCTTTCCTTCATAGATGTCTTTTCATTAATAAAAACAGTCAATTAAACCAATATATTTCTAGTAATTCAAAAACAAATTTTAGTATCTATTTATACTACAATTCATTTATTTATTAATTATTGTTTAAAAGATTGATTTAGTCAAATCGAACTAACATTTTACAATATAATAAACAGATAAGATTTAACACATAGGTATTACATTTAACAAATTTTACATTATAAAGATAAAAATATTTTATTAACTGTTTTTTTTTTTTTTTTTTTTTTTTTAATTAAAAACTATTAGTGTGTTACACACAAATATTAACTTTTAATGTTATATAATAGAGAAAATTACATATTACAGAAACAATGATGTATATCATTGTTTATCTAATATATAATTTTTCTAAAGTTATATCTAAATATATTTTAATCGGAATAAAATAAAAAAGGAAAAAAGATAGGTAGAAATACTTTTTTGTTCTGTAAATAGAACTAATAATACTGCGCTGAAAAAAAAAAAAATCCAGCTCTGATACCATTCCTGCTGATTCTTATGTAAAATGACCTCCTGAATCCGAATATGACTCCCATTTTGCCCTGTCACCCACCGTTTTCTAGGGACACCACCCCCGTCCTCAATTTTTATAACTGTACGGTAATTTTATGACTGTGAATTTGATTTGGAGAATGAAAAAGTTTCAATTTAACACCTAAAAACAAAAATATATAATGTTTAATAAATAACATTAATAATAGATTAAAAGAATATAAGAAATGTAATACATAATTTCAGTGCAAATCCCCCCTCCCTAAATTTTCCCCTTGCCGCAAATGTTCATGTTTTTGAATTTTCTAACTCTGTAGCCCCTCAGAAGATATTTAACAGTTAAAATAATCTCCCCCCCCCCAACTAAAATCAAATTTATAGCCATACAATCACCTAAAAGTGATAAAAATAGGGAGCCGTCTCTAAAAAACGGTGGGTGATAGGGCAAAATTGGCGCCATATTCGGAATCAGGAGGTCATTTTACATAAAAATTTGCAAAAATGGTGTTGGGGACAATTTTCATGCCGAGCAGTGTAATAAATGTACATTCATATTTGAAGAATTTGAATATAATCTACAATCAATTTCAATCAACTTATTTCCAAATTAACCCCCATTTCTTTATGATTTTAATATGTATTACTCGCACTAAGTTTAAGCTGTCTATACTCTATTCTCCGAGAACTGATAGAGAAAGTAAATAAAGCAACGTGATTGTTGGCGTTACTGTTGAATGACTGGCGTTGGTTTGAAGACAAACGGCGTCTCTCTCACTAACTTTCAGTCAATATAAACAGAATCGCCCCTTCAGCGAGTAAACGTAAATGTGGCAAACTTTGGTGATAAAACAGCAACCCTTTATGTTTAATTGCGCTATCAGTTCTCCGCTAACAGACTGTAATTTTTTTTTTACGACTTTCGGACTGATTTCTAAAAATGAGGGCCTTTTTTGTACAATTCCTATAACAGAGACATGATCACTGAAACCACATAGACAAATAAGAATAGATGTTCATCAAATTACCTTAGAAGACTGATATTTAATAACAAACGATACAAACAAGCAATGAGAAAATAAACAATTAAGACCCTATTTTAGACAAATTTTAAGTAGTAGTATATCAGAAAGGTGAAAAAAACTCATCAGGGAATACCTTTTTCACACTTGAGCACCAATGTACGATTTCGTTACGCTAGTCGCTATAGTAGCAACTTACTTACTAGCTGGTCCCCGATCGTAGATTAAAAAATTGAAGTCAAATATGAAGAAGAAAGAAGTAGAAAAAACTATTTAATGCGAGAATTCAGAGAATCAAACAAACAAACAAACAAAAAAAAAAAAAAAAAAAAAAACATTTCTCACTGGACGAGGAAGCTTAGAGTCCTACATCGGGTCGGGTAACCCGATTTTACCCAAACCCGACCCGACCCGCTGGTCGGGTTCGGGTCGGGTTGACTGAATTTTTTTCTTGCGGGTCGGGTTTGGTTTTCAACAAGTCGGGTCGACTTGAGAACACCTTTCAAAATATTTTTTACAATTATAAACATAAATTTATAGGCATGTTTACAACTATGTAACTAATTTAAACATTCTGCACATACTAGACATGTATCGGTTGGTTGTTTGGTTGGAGGATTTAAGACCAATTGACTCCAGATGTGTCCTAGGCCTATAGGGCGAATGCCCTCCGATTGAGTCTTTCTAATGGGTCTTAGCCCGCATTTATGCGTGTTTCGGAGGAAACCACGGAAAACTCCGAGCGGCTAGGCCGATGAGCGCAACCTGAGATCGAACCTGACACCTCCCCTCTACCAGCTTCGAGCGCAGAACCACTCGGCCGCTGGTGAGCAGACATGTACCGGAGCTCCCTATTCGTATCCGCGGATATCCGCCAGAAAAATAGATCCGTATTTGATATCTGAAAATTGATATCTGAAAAGACCACTATCAGACATTATGCTGATTCAATTTGGATGCATATCGGCCAATAGGTGGCGCTGCTGTCTTGCAATTTTCCCCGAGAACGGAAAAAGCTATATCTCAACTTCTATGGTGTGTAACTGTACAAAATTTGGTAAGTTAAATAACCATTATGAAAACGCATTTTTTAATATACTATTTATGGAGAATAAAACTGTCTTTCTTTGTACAATGTAATTTTTCTCTAAGATGAAAATCGTCTGCATTCATTATGGTAGGTAATTTTAATAAATAATAGCATTAGTAAATTATCTGTACTGAGCTAATTTGTATTAGAAAATATAGAAGAAAGTCTTGTGGTGGGCACAACATACTAGTTTTATTTTTTTCTTTTATTTATTTATTAATACCTTCACTTTTAATGAAATTCAATCCTCGCTTTTATGTAAAGGAAATTTTGAATTTTTCTCCATTTATACTTGTTTATACAACAAATATAGAAGAAATATTGTGATTTCATTTAAAGCTAGTGTGCTGTGACCACTTTAAACTTTCTTCTATATTTTCCTATAAAAATTCGCTCAGTAAAAATATTTTCTTAAAACTATTATTTATTAAAACTAGGGGGTTCTGCCCCCTGCTCGCTCCACTCACCAAACCCCGAAGGAGACTTCGCTTTCTCACCGACTCACTTTACTTATTGACACATGCAGAACTCTGCTCGCCTATTCGCTGCTTTCTTTCACTGAAAAGAAATATTAATAGTGCATGTTACAAGACAAAAGCAGAAAATTACTTTGGAAATCCTCATATTCAATGTCAAATTAAAATATGTAATATATATATATATATATATATATATATATATATATATATAGAGAGAGAGAGAGAGAGAGAGAAAATCATAATATCTAGACCCTTTTGCATTACAGCTTTAGTATATGACCCTTTTTTTTCTTTTTTACAACCTTAAATCTGGACCACGTTACCCCAGTCGGTAAAGCGCCGAGCTCGTAATTGGAAAATTGTGGTTTCGGTTCTCGAGCCGACCAAAGACCGTCGTGTACACTAATGGCGGCTGGTTCACGTAAAATATGCCGTGGCCACAATATCCTCCGTGTTCCCATCAAAATTATACTTCTGGGGGCTACTGAAGCTGGGGAGCTATCCCCTTCGTGTAGGACCAAAACTGTGGTGGCATGTCACCGGAACATCCGTAGGGGTGCGTTCCAGACCGTCGCCAATTATTCATAGCGCAGTAAGGGTGCGACGTTAATCACAACCTACCTACAACCATGGATCATATTTTAATTTTCCCGTGTACGAAGACTAATTTTCTAAAAGTAGAGAAAAATAACTTGATATTTGTTTTCTTTGTTTTTATGCGCGTTACCCTAGTCGGTAAAGCGCTAAGCACCTAATTGGAAGATTGCCGATTCGATACTTGAGCCGACCAAAGTCCGTCGTGTACACTAATGGTGGCTGGTGCACGTAAAATCTGTCGTGGCCGCAGTGTCCTCCATGTTCCCATCCCCACTGTATCTCTGGGGATCACCAAAGTGGAGGGGGATCCCATCCGTGAAGGTTCAAAATTGTAATGACATGTCTCCGGAACATCTCTAGGTGTGCGTCTCAGACTGTCGCCAATTTCCCTTAGCGCAGTATTGGTGCGACGTTAAATCCTACCAACCTATCTACCTACCTACGTGCAACCGTGGACCATATTTTAATTTTCTCCTGTAAAATGACTTCATGACGGAAGAACAACGTCACTGGGAGAAACTTTTTCAAAATGGCAAATAGAGTACCTTCACAAACTTGTCGTTTTTAGTTAATAACTTCTTTAATTAAATTGATAGAAATTTCTAAGGTGCTAAAATGTCTTCCTTGGAATATTCGGAACACATTGATACCTCTCATGACGCGAAGGACCCTGCCCTCCGTTAGAAGATGGTGTCGCAGATAAAAAAAAATTGACGCCAGTGACAGTAACTTTTTTTAAATATATTGAGATTATCTACCACAATGAATGATTTTCATTTAGAAAAAGCTAACACTAAATATAAGAAAAGAAAGACAGTTTAATTCTCTATAAATAAAGTTTTAAAAAATGCGTCTTCATAATGGTTACCTCATACATCGGGTTTCGTGCTGTTATATGCCATAGAAGTTGAGATGTGGCCACATCTCTTTCTCAGGGAAAATTGCACTATAGCAGCGCCACTTATTGGCTGATATGCATCCAAATTGAATCAGCGTAATGTCATATAATGACTTCACTGATACATGTCAGGTTTTGTTTGATTATACACAACAGAACCTGTGATATAGCCTTCCCTGAAAATGCGAAAGTCGACGTATAACAGCACCACCTGTTGAGCAATTGACACAAAAGCTGGTAGACACTAACTTATGTCAAAATGTATCTGCATATAAATTTATATACAAAATCGTGTAGTAGTTCCTGAGATATAGTCTTTCCTGAAATTGTGAATATCGTGGTCCAGCAGCGCCACTTGTTAAGAAATTGACACCAAAAGATGGTAGTTTCTAATTAAGTTAAGGTACATCTGCATATAAATTTATATTCAGTTAACTGCAGTAGTTCCCGAGATACAGTCGCACATTTTTTTTCACGCAGACACACAAACAGACAGATACACATTTTCTAAGAAAATAAAAATTTCAAATTGTGTTCTGGAACCCTCAAAACGTGTAAATCCATCAAAAAACGGAAGCTGAAAATTTTTACGATTCCAATACTTTCTTCAATTGAATACAGAAGAAAGTAAAAAGTAATGTAAAATAAACCCATTTAGGAAACGGATTCCATCAAGGTATAATAATAATATTCTTTAACGTCTTCTCTAGAACAAATAAAAAACGCACGAAAATTGCAACTGTAAGAAGATAACTTGCTGATCGTGTGAATTGAAAGTGATTGTGGGAAAGCAGATGTTCAATTGTGAATCATATATCCCTGCTACCCAAATTATTATAAACATTCACGTCGAACAAAAGCAATAAATAAAGATATATATATATATTTCAGAATATAAGCATTAAACAACGAACTACTAACACTGAAAATGAAGCATATTTTTGCAATCTCGAAGTTCACAACTCACATAAATGTTCAAACATTATTATTAAACTTTTTTTTTTATAGTTTTTTTAGTTTTTTTTTTTTAGTTTTTAACTCAATACAATCAGTAACTACATTTTATTTTATTTTATTTTATTTTTACTTTCTTCTATATTCAATCGAAGAAAGTATTGGATTCATAAAAATTTTCGACTTCCGGTTTTCAACGGATTTACAAGTTTTGAGATGTTTAGACTATATGTCTTTGCATGTAATCCAACAAAACCTGATATGTGAGAAGACCAATATGAGATATTACGCTGATTCAAATTGAATGCCTATTAGCCAACAGATGGCGCTGCTACACAGCGATTTCCGCAGTTTAAGGAAACGCTATATCTCAAGAACTACTACACAGAATTTCATATAAATTTGTATGTAGGTGCCCTTTAATATATATTAGCGCCTGTCAACATTTGGTGTAAACCGCTTAACAGGTGGCGCTGCTACACAGTGATTTCCACAATTACAAGGAAAGCTATATCTCAGGTTCTATTATGTATCATCAAATAAAACTTAATATGTAAGAAGGCAAATATGAGACATTATGCTGACTCAGTTTGAATGCTTGTCGGCCAATAGGTGGCGCTGTTATACTGCAAATTTCATCGATAACAGGATGACTATATCTCAACTTCTATGCCATATAACTGTACGAACCATGATATGTGAGATAACCATTATAAAAACGCATTGTTTAAGAAGTTATTTATAGACGATAAAACTGTCTCTCTTTGGATATTTAGTGTTAGATTTCCCTAAGATGAAAATTATTTGCATTCATCACGTTAAACGTTAATAATAGTTTTAATAAATTATTCGCACTTAGTGAATTTGACAGAAAAATATAGAAGAATGTCTTATGGTGGCCACAACATACTAGTTTATTTTATAATTTACCAACTGTGTGACAATGAAAATTTATTTTATTTTATATCATGTTATATCATTTTACCTTGTTTTGCATGATTTTTAGATAAATAAGAAATGTTGATATATTTTTTGGGTTTCGGGTCGGGTTCGGGTTAGATAAGTCGGGTTTCGGGTCGGGTTCGGGTCGCAAAAAATTCTCTGTTGCGAGTTCGGGTGGGTTTTCGTGTTGGTGGAAATTTTTTTGTCGGGTTCGGGTCGGGTAAAACCCGACTCGCGCAGGACTCTAAGGCAGCTGCATTCACGAGTACATGAAGTAAAAATAATTCAAAGGTTTAACTGTTCATAGCAGATGAAGAGAAAGAAGACACCCATGTAGCATGGAGTCCTTAAATTGAGTCTGACCTGACATTAAACACTTATAAAGGTATTTTAATTGGATTAGAGAATTATTTTATTTTACTTTATTTTAATGATTACACTGTCCGAAATAATAACTTAAATTTTTAACTAAATTGAACTAACTAATTATACATATATTATTTTTATGATTAAAATGAGAAGAATGAGAACAAAAAACAGACAGTCGAATAAATCAACACAAAAACCCACAAATGCCAATTAGGATGGATGGATAGTTGGGTTTTACGTCTCACTAGTGCTGCGCAGATGGGCAATTGGCGACAGTCTGGGACGCACCCCTACAGGTGGTCCGGAGACATGCCATCACAATTTTGATCCTCCACGGAAGGTATGGCTCTCCCGCTCCGATCACCCCCAGAGGTATAATTTTTGATGGGAACATAGAGGACACTGCGGCCACGACAGATTTTACGTGCACCAGCCACCATTAGTGTACACGACGGTCTTTGGCCAATTCGAGTACTGAACCCGCAATCTTCCAACTACGAGGCCGGCGCTCTACCGACTGGGCTACCGCGGCCCAATGCGAATTAGTTAATAAGTTAAAGTGAATTGATTGAATTATTTGTTGTATATGAACTGTGACATTATATATATATATATATATATATATATACACTATATATACTAGGGCTGGATTATTTATCAATATATCCCCAAGTATCGATATTTTTTTAATATACCGATAACAATATTTAAAATCTAGCTCCGCCAATATATCCCTTTAACGATATTGCCGAGTGCGCACCCGAGTGAACGAAAATCGAGCGAATGAAACCCGATCAGCCAACATACAACAGCTAACGAGACCCGAAGAAAAAAAGCGCCGAATATCTTATTCTAATACTCATTTTCTACTTTCCTCTAATTACTCACTGATAAACTAGAAAAAATAACCCTACGCCAAACGATTTCTATTGCAATACATATACATCCTCATCCTTCATAACATCAAATCTAAACATCACTGCTTTAAAAAGGCCACCGCATAAAAAAAAAAAAAATAAATAAATAAACCAGTATTTATTGAAAGCCATCTGCTTTGATTATCCCGTGAATAAGCTGACTTCGTTCAAGGTCACGGTTCTACCCCTTCAGAAAAAATTCATCAGACATACTCCAATATCACAATCCATTCACTATTAATGCGTATTCATACCTATAATCAGCAGGTGTGTTTACTAGGAAAGAGATCTGATGTTAGTCGAAACGATATATCCCTATCCGAGATATCTATTATGGGTTCTGATATATTACACTATATTGAATTCCCACTCTACATTCATGCATATCGTAGGTGATGGAAACCACAGAAAAGGCAATATGACGAATGAAAACAATTGTTTTAGCTCCTTTCCTGCTATTGGTTCATTGATATCGGTCTATTTCAAAGTGTCGATATAAAATGGCCAATAACATGCTTCAACATGTGTTTAATAAAGATCATCAAAGCCGAACTGATACAGTGATGCCAGATTGGGGATTTTGTCCCCATTTTGGGGAGTTTTGGGGCTTCTGGGGACAATTTTGGAGACCAAATGTTTGTGGGGACTTTTTTGGGGAATTCTAAAAATTTTGGGGACAAATCTAGGGCGTTTTTCAACTTTCTGTCAATATTGGTAACGTAATGATTTATCCCTATGACTAGAGACTTTCAATAGCTTTATTGTTATTTGGGGATTTTTTTCTAAAATTGCCTTCATTTGGGGAAAAATCTGAGCTTAAATCATAGAAAAATCTGCTTGACATTTTTTTTTTTTTTTTTTTTTTTTTTTGAAAAAATTTTTATTTTCCTTTTTTAGTAGAAATCAAGTTGGGGATTTTTTCGAAAAAACAAAAACAAAAAACCGTGATTTGGGAAAATTTGAAGACCTGTTTGGGGAAATAATTTTCGACCATCTGGCATCACTGAACTGATATCTACTAGAAGAGTTTTTTTGCAAATTTTCTTAGCGTTTAATAAAAAACTTCTGAAAATATAAGCAATTATGGAATGTAATTTTTTTTAATATTATTTTATTATTATTAAATATTTCGATAAAATACTTTTTTTTTTATTAAGACTGTACATCAGTCAGATAGCTCCCTTTCTCCTTTCCCATGTTATCCAATGGGATTTTCGTTGCTTCGTTTTATAAAAATATCTCATTCAAAATGAAGTTTTTCGAATTCTGTTTTTTGAATATTACTCTTTGAACGGGTCGCCTTATAGCTTAGTGAGCAATTTTTCGAAAAAATTAATTTAAATATTTAAATTATGGACTCTAAGTGTGGATCTCTAAGTAAAATATTTAAATTTATTTTTTCGAAAAATTGCTCACTAAGCTAAAAGACGACCTGTTCAAAGAGTAATATTCAAAAAACAGAATTCGAAAAAGTTCATTTATGAATAAAATATTTTTATAAAACGAAGCGACAAAAATCCCATTGGATAACATGGGAAGGGAGAAAGGGTGCTATCTAACTGATGTAAAATAAAGTTTTATCGTCAGTAATTTTACAGTGACAGTTTCTTTATAGAATTATATAATATTGAATAGTTTATTACTTTTTTTATGTAGCATTTATTTTTTCTCTTTCCATTTATTTATTTATAAAACTGTACATGTTAAATAAAATTTGTTTAAATGTAAAATGAGTTACTTTAAGTAACAAAATGAAACTTCAACATAATTTTGTTTAAATAATATAATTTTTATACTGACAATGTATATACACACACACACACACACACACACACACACACACACACACATATATATATATATATATATATATATAATATGTAATTCAAATTTCAGTTATTGTGAAACTATTACGGATGTGAATTGAACATATATATTTAAAAGATATTGTAATGCTTTGGTAAGAGGATACAAAAATAAAAATGACAAGTAACTGACATTTAGGATGCATATAAGAGTTTTAAGTAAAAAATATTACTCTCTACGACCAAAAAAGGTGTATTCAATGGCAATTCTGAACTATTTATAATGGCAATTCTGAACTATTTAAAATGATTTTCATTTTTATTTAATACCTACATCTTAAGACAATTTTTCTAAAGCTTTATTTTTAGTAGAATTATGAATTTTGATATACTTGGTACAAATAAAACACAGATCACATATTAGCTGTGTTAAAATATGATTTTAAAATAATTAAAGCTTAAAATGGGAAGAATAGAGGATAAACTATACAGAGGTATACTAAAAAGCAATAGTATAAGTTATAAGAAACACAAAACATTAATTCACTTTTTATGATTTTTTTTTTTTAATGATAAAGTTATGGTAGTAATATACCAGAAAATACATGGAAAACACTCTATACTTGTATACTTTAAAATTCGTGTACATATGTCTTTAAAAAATAACAAATGTCTATTTTTTCCTGCCTTGAAAGAAATATCGCAATATATCACTAATATCGATATTAACTTGGTGATATATCGCGATATTTAATTTCTGATACCTTCCAGCACTAATATATACTATATGTATATACACATATATACAGATGGGTGACAAAATAATGTGAACACTTTCTCTCAAATATCGTGAAAAGTTCTTTAGGAATCATCTTGAAACTTTGGTAGTTTAAAGAATCATGAAAAACGGCAGTTTTTTGAGTGACGCAAGCGGAAGGACAAACGGGACGCTGCGAACTCATATATACGGCTAGTTTGACATCAAAGAGATTTGTAAAAGCCGACATCTTAATATCTCAGCAAATATGCCATATTTTGTTCTGATCTTTTCAAAATAGTCTTTTATCTTCGGTCTTAATCTATCCTGAAAATTTTACATTTCTACATGCAGTATGTTTTGAGATCTGAATCTCAATTTAAAGCCAAAAAGGGAAAAAGGTTGGTGTAATAGACTGAAATTCTGAAAAATATCTCTAAAACGGCTCGAAGGATTTTCATATAATTAATATATGTTGTTAATAGGATCTTTCTGAATCTAGTAACGTTTTCGTTTTTTTCAGGAAAACTCTTGTTTTTTATATAAATCGCTTTAAATATGGAACTATATTACTCCGCCAATTACATGTGTTTCTTCGGGTGAAAACGCTGTTATGCGGTTCTTACTTGTAAGGTATGTGGGTTGGTTTGTTGACCGACTTGAATGCAACCAATGAATTATTTAGAATTTTTTTTAACGCAAAAGTACTTTATTACATGTTTAAAATATTTATTGTATATGTACTAAGTCAAATTCACTTAAATATATTTTCTCTTCTGTCATGAAAAAAATATTTTTGCTTTCAAAATTTCATATTTAATCAAAAAATATTTAGATAATATTTTAAATAAGGAAGTATTTTGTAATTTTAGATATTCCATTTTATCATAATAATGATGAATTTACAATTTTTTAAAGTGAAAAAATTTTTAATCATTCATGAACATTGATTTTATAATAACTCAATGATTTGCGATTCCTATTCATGTATCCTTACGCGCCGGGAATGAAAAAAAAACAGCAAATAGAGTTTTGGCACCATCTATCGTTTTTATTTAAAACATACTCTTTCGTAAATACATACATATATATATATATATGTTTAATTAAAAATCTCTTTTGAAAATACAGTTAGAGTTTATTCATTTATTTATTTTTCAGACTTTAAAATGATACATATTTTAAATATTAACATAATCAAATTTTATTATTATTCAAAGCAATAATGACTAGGGGATGAAACAGTGCTTACACTGTTTATTAGAAAAAAAAGTGTTTTGATAAAAAGTGTTAACAGTGTTTTAATAAAATTCATTTTTCATCAATTTTATTAAAATTCATGAAAAATGTGTCAAAAAGCAATTATTAAAAAATACGTCAAAATAAATAAATGATATCTTTACTTTGAAACCCATAATAATTTATTGAAAAAAATTATTCTTTCTTTTCTTTTTTTAATTAATTAATTTGTGCATGAAAAATTCTATTTCATAAATATATTTACAATTACAGGAAACAAAAAATCCTCCTTTAATTTTAAATAACTATTTCTACCTGTTTCTAAACAAGTTTTTTTTTTTTTTTTTTTTAACGAAAAAAAATAAACTTAAATCTGTATGTATATGATTTTAATATAAACTACTAGATGGCGCCACTACATTTAATTTATTTTTCTTTAAAAAAAGAAAGAAAGAAAGAAAAAACGTTTAATAGCTTCGAAACATGTAGAGATAATTATTTAGAATTAAAGGAGGATTTTTAGTTTATTGTAGTTGTAAATATATTTCTGAAATAGTATTTTTACGCAGAAATTTCATTTTTTTTAAAGCTTAACTTATATTTTCCATAAAATTTTTCTTCAGGTGATTTTATCTTATTTTTAAAATTATAGAAATGTAAAGCTTAATGCTTAATTTATATTTTGTCTATTTTTCCACCAAACGTTTTATATGAAAATATATAGGAATTAAATTTTACCTGCACTTTTGATGAAAATTTAATTTGTGAATATAGGAGCTGTATACTTAGCCTCAAAAAGGGAAAGAAAATATATAAAATTCCATTTTTATCATTTACTTGATTTTTTTTTATTTTTATTGTTTAATTTGTAATTCTCTAAAAAGAAACTTGCAAAATGTAGATTACGTAATTCTAACTTAAATTTGAAATTTTTCACTTATTTTTCTTTCTTTCTTTCTTTCTTTTTTTTTTTTTTAAGAGTTTGAGAGTCCCAGTCAATAAATTTTTCTAGTGCGAAGCTTCTCCATTTTGTTTCCAAGTGGCAGGTTACTTGAAAATTTGCCAGTATGATAACGTTTGAAATACTGAATTAATTCACACTAAATATGTAGTGTAGATTTATCTCAGAAATGTATTTGATATGTTCATTTGCCAACTTAATCCACCCTCTTGTTTCCCTGTGTCAGCACACTGAAAATTTCAAATTTACATTAGAAAGGTTTTATGAACCGATTTGCTTAAATTCCATATATACTTAGTCTTCATTTATAAATCCACTAAGTCCATTAATAAATTGTAGCTGCCATTTTGAAAAAAAAATGGTGACAACTTCATAAGAAAAGATAAATTAGTTTACCCTTCCTAGGAGCCAGAAGGACTTGTTTTAATTTTTTGATCAATAACCACTAAAAAGTAATGATATCAGTACAAAAAACCCTTAACGGCTTAAAAGTTTGTGACGCCGCTACTTTGTGGCTATAAGAATTTGAAATATGAGTCTTAAAAATAACGATATCAAATTTTAAGTGACTCTTTGCAATTAGTTAAAATATACATAGATTTTCTTATTTGATCATTCACTTTTATCTTTTATTTATATTTATAATGCAAACGTAATATTTTTAACTTCAAGATCAGACAGATATATATAATACACTCACTGATGCTTTTTCATTCGCATTTCAAATTCAAAATAACAGTTTTAAAAGGAATGATATAAAAATTCCAGTGGCGCCTCGGTGTTATTTTAAAAGATTTGTTTTTAGATTCCATTAAAATTACTTTTCTTTTGTCTAATAAAGTATATTTACACATTTAAACAGTGCTTTTAATTTTCAAATATACTGTCAAATAATTATAATTTCACTGAGTTAGCATTATAAAGTAAAATTATTTATTTCAATAAATTGATTTATCTTTTGCGTCACGTTATCCAAAAGTGCAAGTAAAATTTGTGTAAATGTTTTCTTTACGTCACACTACCTCTTTGAGCAAATTTTCACTTAGTTGGACACTATGATACTATGTTTTGGATAGCGTGATGCAAAAGGTAATTCAATTTATTGAAATAAATAATTTTACTTTTTAATGCTAACTCAGTGAAAGTATAATTATTTGACAGTATATTTGAAAATTAAAAGCACTGTTTAAAAATGTAAATATACTTTATTAGACAAAACAAAAGTAATTTTAATGGAATCTAAAAACAAATCTTTTAAAATAACACCGAGGCGCCACTGGAATTTTTATATCATTCCTTTTAAAACTGTTATTTTGAATTTGAAATGCGAATGAAAAAGCATCAGTGAGTGTATTTTATATATCTGTCTGATCTTGAAGTTAAAAATATTACGTTTGCATTATAAATATAAATAAAAGATAAAAGTGAATGATCAAATAAGAAAATCTATGTATATTTTAACTAATTGCAAAGAGTCACTTAAAATTTGATATCATTATTTTTAAGACTCATATTTCAAATTCTTATAGCCACAAAGTAGCGGCGTCACAAGCTTTTAAGCCGTTAAGGGTTTTTTGTACTGATATGTTATACACTTCATTTTTTCAGTAAATTTGTGTCATGAAAAGGAAAAGAGGACCAGTAAAAAATTAAACAAAATCAAAATGTTGTGGATCACCCTGTAAAAGGTAATACATTAAATGCGCTTTGGCTGTAGCATGTGATTATGAGGACTTTTCTCATTATCTGTATAAAATTTTATGAGCCTACCACATATATTCATGGAAATATAATAGTTTCTTTAAAAAATTGCAAAAACAATTTCCACTTTTTAAATTATAACACGTTGGATATTAGACCCAGTGCAATGCCATTTTCAGGAAATGTGGCATACTACATTAGACACAGCGTACATCAATCAGAATGAAAAAATGTTAAATATCTTAAGAAATACGAGCACGTTTAATAAATAATTTTTAACTACGCAAGTGCAAGTTTCATTTGCATAATTTAATAGCCAAAGGTATTGAAGAACTGATATGAAAACCCCAAATAAATATCATGTAAATTCAAAACGTTACGAGATCGAATGAACAAAATTTCAATTTTCTCAAAATAAAACTTAAACTATAAGGGGTTTTACTTCCATTTTTCTTTTGATTCAATCAATGCTGAAAGATATTACAGTGTTTTTCCTGATTGTAAATAAATATTGATAAAAAACCCTAAAATCTTTCGTTTTTTTTTTTTTTTTTTTTTGAGAACTTAAATTCTGTTTATTCTATCTCTCGTAACGTTTTGAATTTACATGATATTTGTTTAGGGTTTTCATATAAGTTGCTTAATACCTTTGGCTATTAAATTATGAAAATGAAATTTTTATAAGGCTTGCACATGCGTAGTTAAAAATTATTTAGTAAAAGTGTTCGTATTTCGTAAGATATTTAACATTTTTTCATTCTGATTGCAGTATGGTGTGGCTAATCGTATTTCCTGAAAATGGCTTTGCACTGGGTCTAATAACCTACGTGTTATTATTAAAAAAGTGAAAATTGGTTTTGCAATTTTTTAAAGAAATCGTTATATATTCAGGAATATATATGGTAGCCTCATAAAATTTCGTACAGATAATGAGAAAAGTCCTCATAATAACATGCTACAGCCAAAACGCATTTAAAGCATTACCTTTTACAGGGTGATCGAAGCATTTTAATTTTTGTTTAATTTTTTATTGGTCCCCTTTTCTTTTTCATGACACAACTTTTACTGAAAAATATGAGGTATAACATGTTCTTTACACTACCAATGTTTCAAGATGATTCCTAAGGAACTTTTCAAGATATTTGACAAAACGTAAAAAAGCGAATGTGTTCACAGTATTTTGTCATCCATCTGTATATATAATTACTATTATAGATTACTTTTCATTCATCTTTGTTTCTTCCTTTATCTATCATTATATGATTGCTTGTCACATACTTAATTTAAAAAATATTGCTACCCCCAGCCCCAATTCTTAAAAGAAAAAAAAAAAAAAATACATGTGTTTATTCAATTTTAAGTTTATAATTCCCAATCGTTACGGCAGATGGCGACACCAAACATACATTTATCTTCCGATTCTGATATTTAGATACTGCCATTTTACTCTGAAAAAAAAAAACACTAATTTTTAAGTTTGGGGTGGAAAAAAAAATTGCGCCATCTTGTTTATTGATAACAAATACACATAGATATACATAGATCTATCATCCCATTGTTATTATGCAAAGATTTCTGATGCCGAAAATTTTTTTTGCCATCAGCCATATAGTGGTATTGAAACTGAGCAATTGTAATGGAATCGAATGTTGATAAGTTTTTAAAATGACTAATTAATGAAAAATATAATTTTTATAATCAGTTATATTGTTATTAATATTGTTTAAATACTGCTTTGATTATTGATGGAATCACTTTCCAACAAGGTTGAAAAGTGTTTATGATTTCGGTTTGCCTGTCTGTTTGTCCGTATGTCTATCTGTACGTCCATTTGCCTGTCCGCGCTCCAACTCCCGTAAATATGGAATTTCTTCAAATTGATATATGTTATTCAAGTTCACTATCGGATGTTCCATACTGAAAATGGAGTGAACACCTTTACTGGTTTGTGTACAAGGACACCTGAAAGTTTCCAAAGCATTGCGTCCTATAAGAGGCATTTCTATAAACCATATTGTAATACCGTTACTTTACACAAATTTTACTGAAATTAAAATATGTCATTCAAGTCCACTATTGGATGTTTCTCATTGAAAATGCAGTAAATACCACCACTGTTTTGTATACAGGGATACCTGAAAGTATTCCTAGGTATTGTGTTCTATGAGGGGTATTTCTATAAACTAAATTTGTAGAACCTTATTTTGCACAAATATTAATAAAAAAAAAAATTATTTTTGATATGCAAAAAAGAATACTTTCTATAGAATACACTATAATTAACATTAGATTTACAGGACCACACAAAAATATCCAGTTACATTAATGGGTATTATTAGAAATTTGTTGAAATTGCAATTTCATTTTTATTAATCGTTTTTATCCCTTTCTAAATGTTTTTAACACTTTCCAATAAGTTTGAAAAGTGTTAATGACTTCGGTTTATCTGTCAGTCCGGGCTCTAACTCCCATAAATATTCACAGAATGACTTGAAACTGATGTCCACTATCGGATGTTCGCCATTGAAAATGGAGTAAATACCATCACTGATTTGTATACAGGGACACCCGAAAGTATTCCTAAGCCTTCGTTCTGTGAGAAGTATTGATATAAATCAAATTTCAAGAACTTTACTTTGCACAAATCTTAATAAAATTAAAATATATTATTAATATGCACAAAGGAATGCTTTCCATAGAATACAGTATGATTAGCATTATATTTACAGGGCCACTCAAAATTATTCAGTTACATTAATGGGTAAGATTGGAAATTTGCTGGAATTGCATTTTCGTTTACATTAATCATTTTTTTTTTCACTTTCTGAATGCTTTTAACATTTTCCAATAAAGTTGAAAAGTGTTAATGACTTCGGTTTGTCTGTCTGCCCGCGCTCTAACTTAAGTAAATATTCATGGAATTTCTTGAAACTTACATATAATATTCAAGTTCACTATCGGTTGTTCCCGATTGAAAATGGAGTGATTATCGCTAGTGGCTTGTGTACAGGGAAATCCAAAATTATTCCAAAGCACTATGTGTTCTATGAGAGGTATTTGTAAGAACTATATGTAAGTATTTGTACTATTTGTACTATTTGTAAGTATCCATCTGTCCGACTGTCCATCTGCCCACCCCAGCGTCCTTAATTTTTTTCAGAATATTTTCAAAATTATATATGTTATTCAAATTCACTATGGGATGTTCTCTATTTTAAATGACACTAATAGGTCCTGTGCAAATAATTTGTGTACAGGGACACCCCAAAATATGATACTGCATTGCATTTTAGGATAGACATTTTTATAAATTACATTTAAAGAACTTTAAATAATAAGCGCGGAAAGACAGACAGGCAGACAGACAAATCGAAGTCATTGACACTTTTCAACTTATTGGACAGTGTTATAAACATTTAGAAAATGATAAAAATGAATAATATAAATGAAAGTGTAATTCCAGCAAATTTCCAATAACTCCCATTAATGAAACTGAATATTTTTGTGTGGCCCTGTTAATCTAATGCTAATTACACTATATTCTATGGAAAGCATTCTTTTGTGTATATGAGTAATATATGTTAATTATATTAAGATTTGTGCAAAGTACAGTCCTTCAGATTTGGTTTATAGAAATACCCCTCATAGAACGCAGTGCTCAGGTATAATTTTAGGTATCACTGTGCACACACCAGGGATGTTATATACTCCATTTTCAATGAGAAAAATCCGATAGCGAACTTGAATAACATATTTAAATTTCATTAAGATTTGTGTAAAGTAACGGTATTAAAATATGGTTTATAGAAATACCTCTCATTGGGCACAATGCTTTGGAAAATTTCGGGTGTCCTTGTACATAAACCGGTAAAGGTGTTGACTCCATTTTCAACAGAGAACATCCGATAGTGAAATTGAATAACATATATCAGTTTCAAGAAATCCCATAAATATTTACGAGAGTTAGAGCGCGGATAGACAGACAAACCGAAGTCATAAACTTGTTGGAAAGTTTTAAAAATTTTAAAAAGTGTTAAATCTATTAATATAAACGAAAATGCAATTTCAACAAATTTCCAATAACACCCATTAATGTAACTAAACAATATTGTGTGGCCCTGTAAATCTAATGCTAATCATACTGTATTCTATGGAAAGCATTCTTTTGTACATATGAATTATATATTTCAATTTTATTAAAATTTGTTCAAAATAAAGGTCTCCAAATTTAGTTTACAGAAATTCATCCCAAAGAACACAATGCTTCGAAATACTTTCGGGTGTTCTTGTACAAAACTAGTGGTGGTATTTCCTGCGTTTTCAACTGAAACCATGCGATAGTGAGCTTGGAAAACATGTTTCAATTTCATTGTAATTTGTGTTACATAAAAGAATTAGAACACAATGCTTTGGAATACTTTTGGGTATCCCTGTACATAAGCCAGTAGATGTATTCACTTCATTTTCAATAAGGAACATGCAATAGTGAACTTGAATATTTTATGTAAGTTTCAAGAAATTCCATGAATATTTACGTAAGTTAGAGCGCGGACAGAGAGACAAACCGAAGTCTTTAACACTTTTTAACTTTATTGGAAAATATTAAAAGCATTCAGAAAGCGAAAAAAAAAAAAAAAAAAAAAAAATGATTAATGTAAACGAAAATGCAATTCCAGCAAATTTCCAATGTTACCCATTAATGTAACTGAATAATTTTGAGTGTCCCTGTAAATCTAATACTAATAATACTGTATTCTATGGAAAGCATACGTTTGTGCATATTAATAATATATTTTAATTTTATTAAGATTTGTGCAAACTAAAGTTCTTGAAATTTGATTTATAACAAAACTTCTCATAGAACGAATGCTTAGGAATACTTTCGGGTTTCCCTGTATACAAATCAGAGATGGTATTTACTCCATTTTCAATGGGGAATATCCGATAGTGAACTTGAATAACTTACTTCAATTTCATTCAGAGTTGTGCAAAGTTAACTGCATTAAAATATGGTTTATAGAAATGCTTCATAGTGCACAATGTTTTTTTTTTTTTTTTTTGAAAAGTTTGTGGTGTCCCTGTACACAAACTAGTAAAGGTGTTCATTCCGTTTTCATTAGGAAACGTCCGATTTTGAGCTTGAATACATATATCAGTTTTAAGAAAATCCAGGAATATTTACGGGAGTTAGAGTACGGACAGTCAGACAAAAGGACAAACAGACAAACCGAAGTCATTAAAAGTTTTCAACCACGTTGGTTGGTTGGTTGGTTGTAGGATTTTTAAGGCCGATTGACTCCTGATGTGTCCTAGGCCTAGAGGGGGAATGCCCTCCGTGGGGGTCTTTCTAAGGGGTCCTTGCCCGTATTTACGCGAGTTTCGGAGGAAACCACGGAAAACTCCGAACGGCTAGGTCGATGAGCGCGACCTGGGATCGAACCCGGCACCTCCCATCTACCAGCTTTGAGCGCAGAACCGCTCGGCCGCTGGTGGGCCCCCAACCACGTTGGAGAGTGTTAAAAACGCTTAACACAATATAAAATATTAATTTCTAATTGGAAAGGGTTAAAAAAGTTTTTAACTCAACTAAAACTGTAATTTTAGTACTTTACTATTGTAACTGAATACTTACAGGAGTTAAAGCATGGACAAACAGACAGACCGAAGTTATAAATGTTTCAACTTCTTTGCTAAATGTTATAAACAAAGTCGATGCAATTAAATTTTGCCAGTCAGAAATAGTGCGCTTAAAATGATTAAGTTCATTAAATGTCGTTATTTATTTTAAAAAAGAAAAGAAAAGGAAAGAAATGAAGAAAAGGAGAAAAGAAAGAAATGAAAAAAAGTAAAAGAAAAATTAGTAGCTAGAGTTTTTCATTCACCTTTCGTACATAACATATTTATATGTTTTATTTGCTAAATTATCCATGTATATTCACTCCGGGAAGGGTGGCCATACTGTGGCCTTTTTTCCGAGTAAAAGGGAATCATTTAACATATTTTAAGTGTGAATATGATTTCAGTTTAAGTATCCATCTGTCCGACTGTCCATCTGCCCGCCCCAGCGTCCTTAAATATTTTCAGAATATTTTCAAAATTATATATGTTATTCAAATTCACTATAGAATGTTCTCTATTTTAAATGACACTAATAGGTCCTGTGATTTGTGTACAGGGACACCACAAAATATGCCAACGCATTGCATTTTAGGATAGACATTTTTATAAATTACATTTAAAGAACTTTCTATAATAAGCGAGGATAGACAGACAGGAAGACAGACAAATCAAAGTCATTGGCACTTTTCAACTTATTGGAAAGTGTTATAAACATTTAGAAAATAATAAAAAAAATTAATATAAATGAAAATGTGATTCCAGAAAATTTCCAATAACACCCATTAGTGTAACTAAATATTTTTTTGTGGCCCTGTAAATCTAATGCTAATTTTAGTACTTTACTATTGTAACTGAATACTTACGGGAGTTAGAGCATGGACTGACAGACAGACCGAAGTTATAAATGTTTCAACTTTTTTGCTAAATGTTATAAAGAAAGTCGATGCAATTAAATTTTGCCTGTCAGAAATAGTGCGTTTAAAATGATTAAGTTCCTTAAATGTCGTTAGTTATTTAAAAAAAGAAAAACAAAAGAAAAGAAATGAAATGAAGAAATGGAGAAAAGAAAGAAATGGAAAAAAAGTAAAAGAAAAATTAGTATCTGGAGTTTTTCATTCACCTTTCGTACATAACATATTCATATGTTTTATTTGCTAAATTATTCGCGTATATTCACTCCGAGAGAAAGGCGGCTATATTGTGGCCTTTTCTCCGAGTAAAAAAGAACTTAAACTATAAGGGGTTTTTCTTCCATTTTTCTTTTAATTCAATCAATGCTGAATGATATTACAGTGTTTTTCCTGATTGCAAATAAATATTGATAAAAACCCCTAACATCTTTCGTTTTTTTTTTTTTTGAGAACTTAAATTCTGTTTTGAATTTACATGATATTTGTTTAGGGTTTTCATATAAGTTGCTTAATACCTTTGGCTATTAAATTATGAAAATGCAATTTTTATAAAGCTTGCACATGCGTAGTTAAAAATTATTTAGTAAAAGTGTTCGTATTTCGTAAGATATTTAACATTTTTTCATTCTGATTGCTGTATGCGGTGTCTAATGCAGTATGTCGCATTTCCGGAAAATGGCTTTGCACTGGGTCTAATAACTTACGTGTTAGTTCACAATTTTTTAACGAAATCGTTATATCTTCAGGAATATATATGGTAGCCTCATAAAATTTCATACAGATAATGAGAAAAGTCCTCATAATAACATGCTACAGCCAAAACGCATTTAAAGCATTACCTTTTACAGGGTGATCGAAGCATTTTAATTTTTGTTTAATTTTTTATTGGTCCCCTTTTCCTTTTCATGACACAACTTTTACTGAAAAATATGAGGTATAACATGTTCTTTACACTACCAAAATTTCAAGATGATTCCTAAAGAACTTTTCAAGATATTTGACAAAACGTAAAAAAGCAAAAGTGTTCACAGTATTTTGTCATCCATCTGTATATGTAATTTCTATTTTACATTACTTTTCATTCATCTTTGTTTCTTCCTTTATATATCATTATCTGATTGCTTATAACACACTTTATTAAAAAAATATTGCTACCCCCAGCAGAGCCTGATTAAGGGGGAATCACACATTATCTCCGCTCTCACCGGAATATTTTTACAATTATCTTTTACTTCATGTCATAGAAATTCCACGCATTGACGAGGAAATATTTTTTTATAAAAAATGAACGGTGTAAAACAGTCCAATTTACTTACCGTTATTAAACACCAGAATTCTTTTAAAATAATTTTTAATGAGAATTTTCTGTTTATTATAGGAGGAAAGTATTTGTTAAAAAATAACGGTGTAAGTATGAATAATGAGTGCTTACCCCTTAATCAGGCTCTGACCCCCAGCCCCAATTCTTAAAAGGAAAAAAAAAAAAAAAAAAAAAATGCATGTGTTTATTTAATTTTAAGTTTATAATTCCCAATCGTTACAGCAGATGGCGACACGAAAGATACATTTATCTTCTGATTCAGATATTTAGATACTGACATTTTACTCTGAAAATTAAAAAAAAAAAAAAAAAAAAAATCTGGTGTGTCACTCACACGACTTTCTCTTACCCTGAAATTTAATACTATAAATACAGGTTGCAGATTAATAGGTAAGATAACGAGTACTGTTATGCAAACCTGTGTTAAACAATTCATATTAGGCTTCTGAAGAGTTTTATATGATAATTAGTTCTGTGTGAGGGGGGGGGGGGTACGACCCCCCTCAACCCCCCGTTTCATTAATGCACCTACATTTATATAGAATTTAATTCGTTTATTAAAAAATATTTCTCTTTTTTAAAAATAATTTATTAAAATTATTATTTAAAAAAATTATCTTTTATGATAAGGCAGAGGATTTCCATATTAGAGAAGTAGTATAACATCAAATATCGAAAAAAAGTCCATTTTATTCTCAATATTAAAAAAAAAAAAAAAAAAAAAAAAAAGTACGATTTTTTTTTCAAAGTTTTTTTTTCGTTAAAAGTAAAAAAAAAAAAAAAAAAAAAATCGATAACTTTGTTTTAAATTATCGCAGATCGATGGTTCAACCATTCGTTTTAAAGGTATTGGCGAGCTCTTTTGAAAGATACCCATAATGAAAATTTACTCCCCTCGAGGGGGGACTTCCCCCCCAGGGGGGAGGCGAGGCTCCTACATACCCAAAATTTTTTTCCCAGTTAACTGTCTCTATTACAAAAAATATGTATTTGTTTCATTTGGTTTAGTGCAGTCTATAGACGTTAAACTCTATTTTCCTGCAATTTCCCCCATAGACGTAATGTATTCGAATTCTCTTGATTGTCCCTGTACACGAACCATTTGCTTGATCTTAACGAAAAGCTTACTGTAGCATCCCTATATGATACACATTTAGAATACCAAGTTTGAACTTTCTGCCATAATTTGTTTTGGAGATATGCTGATAAGAGACAGACACACAGACATACACACAGACCATTTGCTAAAAACATGATTTTTGTATTCAGGGGGCCTCAAAACGTGTAAATATAACAAAATCTCGCTTTCGAAAATTTGACCCAAAAACAATACTTTCTCTACCTTATGGGTAAGAGAGAGTAAAAACTGACAATCATACATATTTTAAACTTAAAAATATTTACTTCTACAGATTAATTAAAAAAAAAAAAAAAAAAAAAAAAAAAAAACAGCTAATTTTTAAGTGTGGGATGGGGAAAAAAAAAATTGCGCCATCTTGTTTATTGATAACAAATACACATAGATATAGTAATATACATAGATCTATCATTCCATTGTTATAATGCAAAGAATTTTGATGCCGAAAATTTTTTTTGGCATCAGCCATATAGTGGTATTGAAACTGAGCAATTCTAATGGATCGAATGTTGATAAGTTTTTAAAATGCCGAAATATTGCGCAGCATACAATTGTAATGCAAAATGGAGGAAAGGAAATATTATAGGTTTCCATAAGTAAGTTATATTTGACTAATTTATGAAAAATATAATTTTTGTAATCAGTTATATTGTTATTATTATTGTTTAAATACTGCTTTGATTATTGATGGAATACTTCTTTTAAAGTTTGATATTTTGTAACAATTTTCAACAAGGTTGAAAAGTGTTTATGCTTTCGGTTTGCCGGCCTGTTTGTCCGTATGTCTATGTGTCCGTCCTTCTGCCTGTCCGCGCTCTAACTCCCGTAAATATTTATGGAACTTCTTGAAATTGATATATGTTATTCAAGTTCACTATCGGATGTTCCCTATTAAAAATGGAGTGAACACCTTTATTGGTTTGTGTGCAAGGACACCTGAAAGTTTTAAAGGCATTTCTATAAACAATATTGTAATACCGTTACTTTAAACAAATCTTAATGAAATTGAAATATATTATTCAAGTCCACTATTGGAGGTTTCTCATTGAAAATGTAGTAAATGACATCACTGGTTTGTATACAGGGATACCCGAAAGTATTCCTAAGCATTGCGTTCTATGAGGCTATTTCTATAAACTAAATTTGTAGAACCTTATTTTGCACAAATAGTAATAAAAGTAAAATTTATTATTCATATGCAAAAAAGCATACTTTCCATAGAATACACTATGATTAACATTAGATTTACAGAGCCACACAAAAATATCCTGTTACATTAATAGGTATTATTAGAAATTTGTTGAAATTGCAATTTCATTTTTATTAATCGTTTTTATCATTTTCTGAATGTTTTTAACACTTTCTAATAAGGTTGAATAGTGTTAATAACTTCGGTTTGTCTGTCTGTCCGCGCTTTAATTCCCGTAAATATTCATAGAATGTCTTGAAACTAATGTATGATATTCAAGTCCACTATCGGTTGTTTCCGATTGAAAATGGAATGATTATCTCTACTGGCTTGTGTACAGGGACATCCAAAAGTATTCCAAAGCACTATGAGTTCTATGAGAGGTATTTTTTGAACTATATATTAATTTCTTTACTTTACACAAATTTCAAGGAAATTGAAATATGTTGTTCAAGTTCACTATCAAATGTTTGATATAGAAAATGAAGTAAATACCACCACTGGCTTGTGTACAAAGACACTCAAAAGTATTCCAAAGCATTCGTACTATGCACCAAATTTTAATAACTTTACGTCAAACAAATCTTAATAAAATTGAAATACGTAACACATATGCACAAACGAATGCTTTCTACCGAAGGTAGTATAATTAACATTAGATTTATGGGCCACACAAAAATTTCAGTTACATTCAAAGCTTTTATTGCAAATTTGCTGAAATTGCATTTTCGTTTACTGTAAGCGATGTAACACTTTTTAACATATTTTAAGTGTGAATATGATTTCAGTTTAAGTATCCATCTGTCCGACTGTCCATCTGTCCGACTGTCCATCTGCCCACCACAGCGTCCTTAAATATTTTCAGAATATTTTCAAAATTATATATGTTATGTTATTCAAATTTACTATGGAATGTTCTCTATTTTAAATGACACTAATAGGTCGTGTGCAAATGATTTGTGTACAGGGTCACCCCAAAATAAGCCAATGCATTGTATTTTAGGATAGACATTTTTATAAATTACATTTAAAGAACTTTCTATAATAAGCGCGGAAAGACAGACAGGTAGACAGACAAACCGAAGTCACTGACACTTTTCAACTTATTGGAAAGTGTTATAAACATTTAGAAAATGATAAAAATGATTAATATAAATGAAAATGTAATTCCAGCAAAGTTCCAATAACACCCATTAATGTAACTGAATATTTTTGTGTGGCCCTGTAAATCTAATGCTAATCATACTATATTCTATGGAAAGCATTCTTTTGTGTATATGAGTAATATATGTTAATTTTATTAATATTTGTGCAAAGTACAGTCCTTCAGATTTGGTTTATAGAAATACCTCTCATACAACACAGTGCTCAGGAATAATTTCGGGTATCACTATATACAAACCAGCGATGGTATATACTCCATTTTCAATGAGAAACATCCGATAGCGAACTTGAATAACATATTTAAATTTCATTAAGATTTGTGTAAAGTAACGGTATTAAAATATGGTTTATAGAAATACCTTTCATTGGGCACAATGCTTTGGAAACTTTCGGGTGTCCTTGTACATGAACCGGTAAAGGTGTTCACTCCATTTTCAATAGATAACATCCGATAGTGAACTTGAATAACATATATCAGTTTCAAGAAATCCCATAAATATTTACGAGAGTTAGAGCGCGGACAGACAGACAAACATAAGTCATAAACTTGTTGGAAAGTGTTAAAAATGTTAAAAAGTAGTTAAATCGCTTAATATAAATGAAAAGGCAATTTCAACAAATTTCCAATAACACCCATTAATGTAACTAAATAATTTTGTGTCGCCCTTTAAATCTAATTTTAATCATTCTGTATTCTATGGAAAGCATTCTTTTGTGCATATGAATTATATACACTGTAAAAAAATTGTAAAATCACGGTATTTGACCGTATAATTTTAGGGGAAATGACCGTTTTGCTACCTAAACGGTCATAATCCAGAAATTAATGTTTTGGAAGCATAATTTAGGGAATAATCGTATAATTTTACGGGAAATGACCGTTTTGCTAGCTAAACGGTCGTACCCCGTATATTGATGTTTCGAAAGTATAATTTTTTGAATTTTTACGAGAAAAAGCCGTTAATCTACGCAAATTGCTCTTATCTTTCACCAAACCATTTTTTTCTGAGAAAATCTCTTCAAATGGTATCATTTCAGTGACATCAAGAGAGAATTCCATTTTCTTCCATTTTCAAACTGAAACTATGATTGCTATTTATACTAATTGAATGTGTTTAATTAAGCACGCACCACGCATAGAAACATCCATTGGTTTTAATAAGCTATTGTTTTCTTAATTTAATTCAAAAAATTTCCATCTGACTGAAACTGAGTAATTGATATTGAGGAAATCGATTTTCTTTGTCTATTAACACGAAAACATTAAAAAAGAAAGCTAAAATGGTTTCTTGATTTGAAGCCAGATTTCTAAAACACAAACTACAACCTAATAATTGTTTTATCCACTAAAAGCATTTTTTTAATTTTAGTTTTTTTTTTAAGCATACAGCATTCTAATTGCTCTCAACCCTTTAGTTAAGCCTTAGTAAACGGAAAATTTTAATGTTGTATCCACAATGCATTTTTTAGAATATGCTTAAAATAAAGTTTATTTCAATATGAAATGAATATGTAATTAACCATTTGAAGGTAAGTCTTATGATTATTATGTATGATCTTCACTGTTAAAAAACAAAGCTGTTTTATCTGAATATGACCATCAGTTATGTACATTCCATCATACATAGCAAGTTCTGCTCTCGAATTACTTCAGTCCTTTCTTCATTCAATGGATTTGGATTTTGGGAATAAGACCGATTGACTGCTATAGGTCCTAGGCGAGAGGGAGGAGGGCCCTTCGTGGGTGTCTTTCTAAAGGGTTCTAGCCCGTATTTACTCAAGTTTCGAAGAAAACCACGGAAAACTCCGAACGGCTAGTCCAACGAGCGTGACCTTGGATCGACCCGACACCTTATGTCTACCAGTTTTGAGCGCAGAACCGCTCGGCCGCTGGTGGGCTCCATTCAACAGAATACATCTTTAAAAAAAAACTCTTCTGCTATTCTCAAAAGTGCAAATACGCCTAACACTTCATAAACACAGTTTGAAATCGGCCTTATAATGAAAACCTGTTTGGATGAATAGGAATTAGGCTCTAGTTATTTCTTCTTTGCACCTACTACTGAAAACATAAAGATCGAAAACCATGAAAAAAATCGTATTAATTGGAGATACAAATTCCCTGTATTTATGTAAAAGATTTATTATTATTATTCAAAGTTTATTCTGCGTCTCGGTTAATTTTCAGAGATCTCACATGGTTTTCAAAAGTATCATTTTGTTTTTGAAAAAGGGTGAGAAATTCTCACCCATTATTTACCTCTAATGAGAACCTTGAAATAAGACTACCTCTTCAGTGCTAGTGTTTACGAATAAAAAAGGCCCACCAGCGGCCGAGCGGTTCTGCGCTCAAAGCTGGTAGACGTGAGGACGGACTCGATCATAGGTCGCGCTCGTCTGCTTAGCCGTTCTGATTTTTCCATGGTTTCCTCCGAAACTTGTGTAAATACGGGCTATGACCCCTCAGAAAGACCCCTCGGAGGGCACTCTCCCTCAGTCATCGGACCTACAGCAGTGAATCGGCCTTATTCCCAAATCCAATCCAGTCCGTTTACAAATAAAAGTGATTTCGAAAAATAGTTAGATTTTCTTTCATAAAATTCAGTATCGTAGTCTTTATAGGAAAAAAAAATAATAATAATACATTTTGCTTTTTCAATATGATAATTGACTGACTTCTTAATTTTGTCCAGAATAGCAAATTTAGATTTTAAAATAGTCTTAAAATATAATAATTTTTATGTATAGTTTGAACGTTAAGAACTTAATCACTGTAAAAAATTTCTGTAATAAAATCTTTTTGTAAGAAAATAGAACCGACTCCAAAAAGCAATTACTATTCAAACAACTAAAAAAAAAAAAAAAAAAAAAAAAAAAAAATTGGTATGAAATGAAACTGTAAATTGCGCCTAAAATTATAAAATAATTTCCTTCGCCAAACAACCTATAACACTACAATTGATCATAAATTTGAAGTCGGCGCAAATTTACATAAAATTTAGTTAGTTTTTAAAGGTTTGTTTTTAGATCGATAGCAACAAATGATGTTATTACTTACAACTTTGAATAAACACCATAAAATGCAATAAACTCGCAACAATTGTTTCGGGTCGAAAAAACACACGACCCTTCATCAGGCGAATAAAGTAAGCACGAGTGCTGCAGTCAAAGCGGCAACGCACAAAATCGTTTGAAATGAAAAGAAAAACTTTATAAAGTAGAAAATAAATAGAGCTACTGGTGTGAGTAGAATTGTACAAGAAACAAGAAAATAAATAAATGAGTGAAATTAAATATAAGGATAACAAAAATTAAACGAAAATCTAAGTTACGTGAGTAATTTCCAAGCATCAGAGAAGAAAGGAGTGGAAGAAATATCATTAACAAGATTTTTCGAATTTTTAAATATGTAAAATGCTTCATGAATATCCAAATGGGAGGAACAGACAGGAGATGAGATTATGTTAGTTTTGGAAAAATCAAAACGATGACCTTGAGACCAGCAGTGGGAAGCAACAGAAGATTTGGTAATCTCTTCATTACGAACATTCCGACGGTGCTCATTTATTCTGTATTTCAAACGCCTCCTAGTTTGACCAATATAACTTAAGTTGCAGGACGAACACGGAATTAAATAAATTCCAGAACGGTTTTCGGTGGGAATGGGATCCTTAAGAGAAGATAATTTAATTTTATTGACGGGTTTGTAAATAACTTTGAAACCAAACGGTGAAAGAATTTTAGAGATTTTAAAAGAAAGTGAAGAATAAAAAGGTAAAACAACTGGGATGAGACTGCGATCGTTTAATTTGGGAGCAGAACGTTTAGGATTCTTAAATTTATGTAGAGCTTTATCGATGATAGATGGGTTATAGCCACGAGAGAGAGCAAGAGATTTTAAATAATTAATTTCTTTCGAAAGATTAGACGGATCAGAACAAATGTGTAAGGCCCGATAAACATAAGTGTAAAAAGCAGACATTTTTTGTTGAGGGGCGTGGTTAGAGAGAGCATGCGGAGGCAAGGAGACTGAGAATGGTTTTCTAAAAACAGTAGTTGAGAAACAATCATTTTCTTTATTCACAAGAACGTCAAGGAAAGGCAAAGAGCAATCCTGTTCAACCTCAAAAGTGAATTGAATGCATGGGTCAATCGAATTGACCAAAGAAAGCAAATTGGACAAATCTACATCAGGGGAGACAAGAACGAAAGTGTCATCCACATACCTAAACCAGTGAGGAAATTTATATACACCGAAGAGTTTTTCTTCAAAATAGTGCATATAAATGTCGCAAAGTAAAGGAGAGAGAGGACTACCCATGGCCATACCATCATTTTGGGAATAATAAGTACCATTAAAAATGAAGGCAGTTTGCCTGATACACAAATGAACTAAATTTACAAGTTCCTCAATTTCAATAGAAGAATAATGGAATTCACGTAGTCTTCTCTCTAAACAAACCAGAGCACCTTGAACCGGAACATTTGTAAAAAGTGATTTTACATCTAAAGAAATCATAGTATAGTTAGACGGAGAGATGCATTTAATTTTGTCCACAAAATCATACGAGTTTTTAACAGTATAAAGATTAGTAGTCGTTAGATGAGAAAGAGAGTTTGAAAGAAATCGAGCAAGATTATAGGAAGCCGTACCAATATTAGAAACAATAGGCCGAAAGCAGAGAGTGGGCTTATGAACTTTCGGAAGTGCATAAAACCGAGCACAATTGGCAGCAGAAGGAATTACCATGCGTTTGGTATAATCATTAAGAATAACGGAATTTTTGACGTGGTATTTGACTTGATCAAGATGATCATTGGAAGGATCTTTTTTAAGTTTCGAATAGGGACCTGAAGTAAGCAAGGACTCAACATGGGAAATATAATCCGATTTGTTGAGTAGAACAGTTTGTCCTCCTTTATCAGCTCTTGTGACGATTAAATCGGGGGCGGAGTTTAATTCAGAGAGGGCGGATTTTTGAGAAGGAGTAAGGTTAGACTTTTGTGGATGATTATTGGTGGAAATAATGTTAGATAAAATGAAACGAAGAGATTCTAACTGGCTTGGAGAAATTTTACTATTCTTAAAGGAATTTTCAATGGGAGCGATCAAATCCGGAATGGAGGGTTTCGAAGTACGCGCGAAATTCAGACCCAAACTGAGCACGTCGCGTTGAGTATTAGTCAGAACGTGCGAAGAGAGATTAACAACAGTATTCTGAGCAAGAGGAGAAACGGGAGAAGAAAAGGAATTACTTTTAAGAAGATAATTAAATTTCTTATTTAAGTTAGTTTGATGCCTAGAAGACTGAAACGCAACGTATGCGAAATTTCTTTTTTCAAAAGAAGAGAAATCATGAACAGAATTACTAAGAGACAGATGTAAAGTATATAATTCAGACTCGATAGACGAGAGAGACTGTCGTATATCCTGAATAATAGCCCTAAGAATGGCAAACTTACTCCTATTTAAAGCATTTTTAATGCGAAGAGAAGCAGGAAGATTGTACTTAATGTCTATGAACTTAGGAATTATCCGAGCACGCTTACATCTAAGAAGAAAATTTAAATGATTAAGAAAGCGAGAACGTTTCAAACGAAGACGTTTGAAACGATTAATCTCAGAAGAACTCATGCTAAAACATATATATATGAAACAAGAGTCAAAACTTAAAGAAGGCGGAGTTTAAACAAAAAGAAAGGGGGGTGTGGATGATTATTGGTGGAAATAATGTTAGATAAAATGAAACGAAGAGATTCTAACTGGCTTGGAGAAATTTTACTATTCTTAAAGGAATTTTCAATGGGAGCGATCAAATCCGGAATGGAGGGTTTCGAAGTACGCGCGAAATTCAGACCCAAACTGAGCACGTCGCGTTGAGTATTCAAAGTTGTAAGTAATAATTTTACAACGCCAGTTTATTGATGCTTCCTTATTAAACAAATGATGTTGTCTCGAATGATCCATTTTCATGTTTCCTTTATTATTTTATCACTGTATACCTACATAGAACAGAGAACATTCTTCACAATGCGGTAGTTACGTTTCTACGAAGTTAGACTTTCCTTTGCAAAGGGTATTGCAGGTTAAGCATATGAAAACTGCACCAGCGTCGAATGAAGAGTTCTTGCCTGCTATTTATTGCTCTTTATCTGAAACATCTTTTGCACACAATTTTAGACTTCTACCCTCAACGATTAGTGAGTAATGGGGGTGGCAACCTAAAACGTTAAATTTAATAATAATAATAATAATAAAAACTATTCAAGATATCTTAACGAGGTTGAAACTATTTATAAATGTTTATGAAGTACATAATATATATTTTTTTTTTCAGAATTTTCACTCGATTTTAAACGGTAGAAAATGATAAGTATATTTTTGATGGGCGATTTTTTATACTATCCACCAAAGTGACACCTACCAAAAAAATATAGTTTATTTGTTTATTAGTTAGCTATTACATGTAAAAATTACAGAAGTGTCAAATTGGTAGAACGGAGGGAAAAAAATAATAATCACTTAATAATAATACCAATGATATTATATTTATTTTTAAAAACTACTTAATATCAATAAATAAACAATGAAAGCAAATATAAAAATACTCTATTAACATTTGTTATTAAAACATAACAATTAGCAATATATATATATATATATACATATATATATATATATATATATATATATATATTTATTATCAGGGATCTTACATCTCGCCCTTTTTTCAAGACACTTTTAAGGATGAGAAATTTCCGTAATTTTTGCTACATTTATTTTTACATATAATAGTCTCTATCATGTTTTATCACGTCACAACACTTCAAAAATACTGATATAAAAATTTCTATATAAAAATAGCATAGATGGTAAAATTTAATTTCTTCCGGCGTATTTTTTGGCTCCGCCTTTTTTCCATACCACTTATTTTTTAAGGATAAAATTGCCTGATTTTATGGAAGTTATACATTTCATAAAAATTTTCTATAAATAAGGCGGGGTTGAAAGTAATCCGGAATAAATCAAAATATTGGCATCTATGAAAATAGCAGTAGCAAAAAAAAAAAAAAAAAAAAAAAAAAAGCGGGTGTTTCCCCCATCTCCGAACGTGTAAAAGGAGGCATGGAATACGAGCCATATAATTAACTGTAAATATTGCCAAAATTTTTATTTTAATTCGTATCATTGTTAGGCAGTTACTGATAATGTTACAGAATGAATTAGAAGTCTCTCAGTTTTTGAATCTTTTTGCGCTTACTTCAATATATAAGTTGTAACAACTTTGCTAGAGAATGAACCCCTTGACATACAGTAACACAGAATTTTATACGTCTGAAAAGTACTATTTAATTTGGCTAAAGTATATTTATAAGCTTTTCCGTTCTTTTAAATAATAATATTTTGATAAAGGTCTACCAATTCATTTATTCTACATTTTTATTCATTTATTTATTTATTTACGAGTGTGATTTTTATAAATCATCTACTATTGTTAAACGTAATCAGGTACAGTCACCCCCCCAAAAAAACGCCACCCCCCAACCTAATTTTGCCGTAAATTATCGTAGAAACATGCGACTGGTACCAATCAGTTTGTAATAACGTCTAGTTTATAATGTTATAGTTAGATTTTACTTAGGGGGTCGTCTACATATTAAAACTGACATCAACTTCATTTTTTTCAAAGGTAATCCCCATTTTTTTATAATTTATTTGAATTCTTTGGATCAAATCATCACGGAAAATGGTATAGTTTATATATTTCGCTCAATTTTTCATAGAGTTATAAGCTGTCAAAGTTTGGGGATGCTAATGTTAAATGAATGTGACAAACATTCAATCATATCTTCCGAAATAATTATGATATTTAAATTCTGTTTTTTTTATTCGTTAGAATGAAGTGACCCAAACATATTCCATGCAACTTTTTGCTAAAAAAACATTTTTTGAATTATGAAAATTATTAATAAATTCATATTTGAAAAAATTATGAATTATGACCTATGTTAATTTTTGCACGAATAGAACGGGCATCATCAAAAAGATGGGTTTCCAAATTTACAGCTCGTTCCTAACATTATTTTTTGAGTTACAGTGATATTTCACTTTTTATTCCAGTTAGGGGGCCGTCATTTGTTATAATCTGTATCCTCTATAAGTAAATGTTTGTATATAATTTGACGGAAAACTATTTTAATTTACCTTTATGTTATTTTTTTTGTTTCCTAAGCAATATTTTGATGTTTATTATACAAATTGGCATATTTTTGTAAAGTTATCACAATGTAGGTGAGGGATTGTGAAAGAATTTCAAAAGAAAAGAAGCCCCGCCTCTGATTAGCTGAAACACTATTTAAAAAAAAAGACTAATTTGCATATTCCTATTTGACTCTATATGTGACGCTGGTATGCATAAATCACAATGGTATTTACTACATCGATTATTGAAGACAAAACTTAAATGATTTAATTACAAATATGCAAAATTATTTTGTTTTATATTATAAAGTTTTAGAAAAATTGTGAAAAGGCGTGGCTTACGGTACAAGAGAGGAATATATCCGATCCTAATATGTTAAGTCTTTCTTCATAAGTATTAAATATCTTTTTCTAGTTTTTCGCTGCTAAAATTCTATTTTAACCCTGTTACACTTTTTTTCGCATTTCAATATTCAAGAGTACGTACACCTCTAGTTAAATATCATGTTTTAGAAAACACGGTACAGCGAAACTGATTGCATGAAACAGCAATCATGCATTCGACAACCGTTTTATTATTATTATTATGAATATTTAATAATTTTAAAAAGATTTTTTACCATGAATTTTCTGTTTAAATTTTGTTGTGACATATTTGCATTTGGTTACTGTACCGTTTGTAAGCTTTGTGTTATTTAAAATTTATCCCATAATGTAACATAATAAAATATCAAATTTCTATTAAAAGTTTTTTAATACAGAATCAAATAGTGAAAAATTGGTTTATTATTTATATATATTTTTAAAGTTTATAAGATCTATTATTGGAACATAGCTCAACAGTATTTATTTTCAATTTCCTAATCACGAAATCAAAGTCACAGTTATTATGGAATAAAAATTTAAAACAAAGGAATTGTCTTATTACTTTCAAATATATAGATATTGATCTTACAGAATCCTGAAATTTCATTTAAAAGACTTTAAACGTCTAAATTTAAAAATTCAAAATAAAATAAATTAATCTAAATGCTTTTAAAGTTGAAACGGGAAGATTTCAAAATATATGAAAATTGGCATTTGTGTTTTGAACATTTTGGTGCGGCAGATATTAAAAACAATATTTTTAATGATGAGCTGAACCTGAGCTTAAGAGAGGGCGGATCCAGCTATTTAGCACGAGTGATATCACCTGACTAAAATCAGAATAAACAACATTTTAATTTATTCCGGGGTATTTTTAGTCCACTGTTATTCTTTTTTTTTTTCAAACTTCAACACTAGCTACAGTACGCTTACGTCCTATTTACATTAAGCTTTGATATGGAAGCTATGTTGCTGTTTTTCGATGCTGCGAAATTTACAAAATATATTTGTGTTAATATACTATACAGATAGAAGAATAATTATATAATATCAACAAAACTTCTTTAATCAATATGTTTATATACATTACTGTATGGAAATGTTTATATATGAATATTGTATTTATTTTTAATGAGACATATAAACACAAAATACTAAAAAAAAAGAAGAAAATGTGTTATAAATTTTTATAATTCAAGCAAAATATATATGCATACTTGCCAACCTAACCCGTAACATTGTTAGTTCCCGCCCCTGTGTGTACACAATTTAATTTTTAGAGTAATTAACTTCAAATACATTTACGATTAACTCATTGAGCGCCACGCGAATTCTTATGGAAATCCCATTCAGGCCACACGTGCTGCTTAGAAGCGTGTTATGTTTATCGAGTTTCTATAAACCCCATTAGGCCTTAACGATATAATCCTATAAAAATCCTATTAAAAAAAAAAATGAAGTAAATTTTAAATAAACTGTCAGTAATTACTTAAAACTATGTAAGTTCTGTAGTTTTATATCATATTTTACACTGCCGGCTGACTTGGCCTAAATGGAAAGATCAGTGTCAGCCACCGATGGCTGACATGGCGCTAAAAAGACTGATGTGAAAAAAATGTACGGAAAGGGGCGGGACCAGTAATCTTCCGGGTTAGGTTGACAAGAATGTATATACATAGAGCAATGCCAGAAAATGTTCTTTATTTTTCATGAACCAGATGAATGGTACTTTTTTTCTGAATAGTCTATGTATTAAACATAATGCTGCTTTAAATACCCTTTAGATGAAAAGTTTTATTACATAAAGTAATTTTCTGGCACTCTACAGCTCCCAAATGACACACAATACGAAACCCCGCCTTTTCCCAGTGTTTAAAGGGTATTAACGTTTAATATGCTTTCTATTCGTTTTGATCTTTCCTCCTCCTCCTTATCTTCTTCTTTTTTCCTTAAGAAAAAAGGGTTATGTAACATTTTGACATTTTCAAGTGAAGATTTAGATTAAGGGTAGTCAGCCTTTCTACACCCACCGTCCACTTCGGTATCTGTGTTAAAAAGTAGAATTTTAGAACATCCCATTAAGTAGTAGGATTTATTATTTTGCATATTAATTTGTTACACATTATAAAACATAAAAGCAAAAGAATATCGTGGGGATTTATGTAAAAGTTTTTAATAATGTCATGAAAAAAAAAATTAATTAAAAAAATAAATAAATAAATAAAAATAAAAAAATCTGTTTTAATATTTTTAAAAAGTCAATTACATTTACGAAAATGAAAGCACTGCAGTATCAGAACAAACTCCCATTGTCACTGTGAAACGGCCGTGGGAACCATGTTGAGTGCCGCCGTTTCAGACAATTATACGGCAGCTTGAGTTAAAATAATTTTGAATTTTCAAACAAATTTAAAACCATTCACCTTTTTTTTTTCTCTTTTGATAGATATTTTAATATCTATTCAAGCTATTTAATTTTCTTCGTATGAAGTGAACTACCTGATGTTTCATCAATAGAAACCAATAAAAATCTTTTAATTCATAAACTAACTCAGAAAATTCTGTGAATTAGTCATTTTTTTTAATTTTATAATTAACATTTCTTAAACTTTTTTCCGGTGTGAAACTTAATAAATAATGTATAATGGGTGGTAGATCATGATTTATATATTCTAAATGTATAGACGGACCCCTAATACATTTTCACGTGTAACTCTATTTAAAATTGATTTAAGGTATATAAATAGGTATGTTTTTCGAACCGCCTTGATCTCAGAAATCTGAATATGAAGTCAAAAATAGCGGTTGCTATTGAAGAAAATGAAGTTAAGGCCAGTTTTAATATGTAGACGGCCCCCTAGGCAAAATGTAACTATACCTTTATAAACTAGACGTTGTTACAAATCGATCGGTACCAGTCAAATGTTTCTACGATAATTTACGGCGAAATTAGGTGGGGGGTGGCTTTTTTTTTGGGGGGGGGGGTGACTGTACAATTGACGTAACATCCTTTATAAATCTTTCACATAAACGAGTCACTGTCGTCAACGTAACAGGTCCAAAACGTTTGGACCCGTTACTTTGACGACACCTTCACGCTTATCGACATATCTCATCACAATATTGACCATGTCTTAGAAACTTTAAATTCAATTGACAGTAATATCCAATTTACATATGAAGTAGAAAATAATGGCTCCCTTCCATTTCTTGATACCCTCGTCTCTCGCACTGTAAATGGATTTTCAACCACCGTCTATTGAAAAAATTTTGCTGTCTCCCTTCCTCCCCATGCGCGTTCATGTCACCCACCTAACCAAAAAATGGCTGCTTTCTATACTTTTGTAAACCGTGCACTTAATGTTCAAATCCTATTTTATTAAAATCTGAAATTAAATACCTGAAAGCCATTGCAATTGACAGAGGTTATGACCCTTCCATTATAGACAAAGCTATCCAAAAATTACAACTCCCTCGTATTTCGTCTACTAAATCAGTCTCTTCTAATATCAGTATTGTTTTACCCTATTTTTCTAAATCCAGTCAAACCATAGCTAAAATTCTCAAACAATATGATTTTAAAATAATATTTTCGCCTTCCAATAAACTCACCTTTTCTCAGTTAAAAGATCCCATTGATATACATAATTCTTGGGGTATTTATAGTATTTCCTGTCAGTGTGGTTTATCATATATTGGCCAAACTAAACGCAGTCTTAAATTTCGTCTAAAAGAACATATGAATTACGTCCGCAAACAAGAAACCAATAAATCGGCTATTTCTAAACATTGCTGGGAGGAAAATCATAATTTTAAATTTAATTCAGCTAAAATAATTTGCAGACCTAAATCCATTCATGAACTCGATTTCTTTGAAGCATTTCATATTTATAAAAATTTTAAAAACCTTGTAAATTGTGATTTCGCTATTCCCTATTTGTCTGACTGTTGGAAATTTTATATTCAGTCCACATTTTCTTAATTTTTCTACTATTTACACAGCTAACTTTCCTAAATTCCTATTGGCCACTCTCCCCACCTTTCCCGTAATCCTATTGGTTGAACTAAATCCGGCCCCTCTCCTATATATACGAACGCTTCTCCTGATTCAGAATCCTTTTTGCACTGAAGACGGTACGCTTTAGGCTACCGAAACAGTTGTATGCATTTCCAGTATTTTTCTTTGGCGTTTCTGACTTAGTAGTTTATTCGGGTTTTAATTAAATAGAATATTTTTTTATTGGTAATTGGTGCATTTTAATAACAAATGTTAAAAGATCATTTTTATATTTGCTTGCCTTGTTTATTTATTATTATAAAATATATTTAAAAAATAAATATTATATCATTGGTATTATTGCAAGGTTGCAAGAGTTTCCGTTTCAACACGGAAAACCTATACCAGCGTATTTTTATCAATAATTTATATCATATTTGTGGTTTAATTTATTGCGATTTACAATAATAGAAGTTATTGATAACGAGTGCTGGAGTCAGTCTTTTATTTTGAGAGTGAAACACTTGCACACAAGTATTATTGTTAAGTGATTATTATTTTATTTCTCTACGTTCTACCAATTTGACACTTCTGTAATTTTTATATATAATAGCTAACTAATAAACAAATAAACTGTATTTTTTTGGTAGGTGTCACTTTGGTGGATAGTATAAAAAATCGCCCATCAAAAATGTACTTATCATTTTCTACTGTTTAAAATCGAGTGAAAATTCTGAAAACAATATATATTATGTACTTCATAAACATTTATAAATAGTTTCAACCTCGTTAAGATATCTTGAATAGTTTTTTTTTTTTTTTTTTTTTTTTTAATTAAATTTAACGTTTTAGGTTGCCACCCCCATTACTCCCTAATCGTTGAGGGTAGAAGTCTAAAATTGTGTGCAAAAGATGTTTCAGATAAAGAACAATAAATAGCACTCAAGAACTCTTCATTCGACGCTGGTGCAGTTTTCATATGCTTAACCTGCAATTCCCTTTTACGTAACAATTTGTAGCATCAATGTTGCAACAATACATGAGAATTGCTTTGATCATTAACAATTTTTGCTTCTTTAGACTGTATTTGACTTCTGTCATATTAGTTGCAAATGTAGATCGATATTTAGTATATGAAGACAGTCTTTAGTAACTCCAATTATGAGATAGATTCAACTTTTGATCTGCAATCGCTAAAATGTCTCAATGATAGGTGTCAACCAAGGTTGGTTAGATTTTGCCCGACCCGAAAAAACCTGGGTGGGTTTTCCTCAATAAAGCCTACTTGAAAAAAAACCCAAGAAAAATCCCAAGGGTTTCTTTTCAAAATCCTTGTTTAAAATTGTACGTTTGTTTAATTTACAATAAACATTCAAAAAAAAAAAATATTATATACATTATTAGAACCTGAACAAAGACTTTTCAGAAATATTGGAGATGCTCAAACTGCTCTATAGAAAAAAATCCGGAAAAATTCCCCACGAAAGAAAAAAAAAATATATATTATTGTCTTATTAAAACAGAATAAAACATTATATTAAAAAAAATAAAAGCAAGAAAAAACAGAGTTGTTTGTCAATATAAAGAAAACTGTAGGACTCGAGGAATGTAAAATATAAATAAATAAAAATCAAATTTTAAAAAAAATCTGAAAACTTTAACAGTACAACACTGCTATGTAATGCAGAGGGACAATAATTAAAAATGTTTTATGAAAATCTATTGACTGCGAAAAGTTCAATAAAGCAAAATGAAATAATTATTAAAATCCAATTTTTTGTTGTAAAGAGCATATAAAAAGAATTTTAAATATTTAAAGTACATTTATTTAATATTTAAATTTTTTTTTATAACTTAATCAGAAAAAGACTTTAGAGATTTTAAAATTAAATTTTTAAAATTTTGATTTTTGAATAAATAACAATTTAATTTTCTAAATTATCTTATTATGAAAGGTATGCTTAATATTAAAAAAAAAAGAAGTAAAAAAAATGTTCCTAAAAACGCTGATAAAACCCGAAAATTACTCTGAAACCCCCCCCCCTTCCCCCCTCCCCCCCCCCCCCCCAAAAAAAAAAAAAAAAAAAAAAAAAAAAACTGATTAAACCCAAAAATCCCTGATAAAACTCGAAAAAAACCACCGGGCTGGGTTTATTTTTAACCGACTTCAAAAAAAGAAGGAAGGTTCTCAATTCAAACCGTATGTTTTTTTTATGTTTGTTAGCTCATAACTTCTGAACGGATGTTCCGATTTTGACACTTTTTGTTTTGTTGAAAAGGTCTTGGTCTGCAATAGGTCCCATTGTAATATCTTTACAATCTAAAAAAAATACAGGGTGCCCAAAAAAACCAGTCCCAACTCTTCTAACTGCTAAACGGCTGCAGCTGTAGTGTTAAAAATGGTATGTAAGTGTAGCAAAGTGGCCATGCAGTACAAGGTTAAACCGCTTGCAGCGCCACCTGGTGGAAAATAGCGGTGTTAGTGTTACTATCTCGAAAACGGTTCTAGAGAAAAAAGGAAATTACAAAGTTGAAAAGTATCATCGATTTAGTGCAAAAAGATAGTTTAGACATTCATGCAAGCGTTCCTATCTCGGAAACGGTTCAAGACAGGGGGGAAAAGTAATTATAAAATTGCAGGGTATCATCGATTTAGTACGAAAAGATAGTTTAGACATTGATGCTAAAAATACAATGCTAAAAACGGGCATTGTTCGAAATTTCTTCCCCTATGCACACTTGAGCTACATTGCACACGTTGTAGCGTAGCTGGTGAGACATACGTTATATAGTTCAAAATACAGTTACTTGATACTTTTTGTTTTGTTGTAAAGATCTTGGTCTGAAGTAGGTCCCATTGTAATATCTTTACAATCTAAAGAAAATAAAACGTCATCTAGTGAAAAGCAGCGGAATCAGCGGCCCTATCTCAAAAACGGTTCAAGATGGGAGAAAAGTTAATTACGAAGTTGTAGAGCATCACCGATTTACTATGAAAAGACAGTTTTTAGACATTATTGATAAAAATAGAACGCTAAAAACGTGCAGTTGTTTCATTGCAATTTCCTACACTGTGCACATTTGAACTGCGTTGAACACTTTGCAACATAGCGGATGACATGTATACTCTGTGGTTCAAAGTACTGTTAGTGTAAGCGGTCACATCGAATAGCGCAAAGTCGTTTTCAACCAACTTCAAAAAGAAGGTGTTCTTAATTCGAGCTATGTGTTGTTGTTGGTGTTTGTAAGTTTATAACTCCGTAAGAGATACTCTAATTAACCGACTTCAAAAAGGAGGAGAATCTCAATTCACACCGTATGTTTTTTTGTTTTTTTGTTTTTATTTTTGTTTGTTAGCTGATAACGTCAGAACAGATGATCCGCTTTTGGTGTTTTTTGTTTTATTGTAAAGGTCTTTGTCTGAAATAGGTCCAATTGCAATAGCTTTACGATCAAAAGAAAATACAGGGTGCCCCAAAAAGTCAGTCCCGACTCTTTTAACTGCTGAACAGCTGCAGCTATAGTCATAAATGTGGTATGTAGGTATAGTAAAGTAGATATGTGCTGCGCGATTAAACCATCTACAGCACCACCTGGTGGGGAACAGTGGAACTAGCATTTCTATCTAGGAAACAGTTCAAGAAAGGGGGAAAAAGTGAATTATAAAATTGCAGAGTATCATAGATTTCGTACGAAAAGGTAGTTTAGACGTTAATGCTAAAAACGGAACGCTTAAAACGTGCATTTGTTTGTTCACAATCTCCTTTTTGTGCACACTTGAACGACATTGCAAATGTTGTAGCGTAGCGAGTGACATTTATGCTATGTAAAATTAAAGTATGGATATTGTAAGCGGTCACGTCGATTAACGCATAGACATTTTAAACCGACTTCATAGAGGAAGAAGTTCTCAATACAAACCATGTTTCTCCTTGTTGTTGTTCGGGCCCACCAGCGGCCGAGCGGTTCTGCGCTCAAAGCTGGTAGATGGGAGGTGCCGGGTTCGATCCCAGGTCGCGCTCATCGACCTAGCCGTTCGGAGTTTTCCATGGTTTCCTCCGAAACTCGCGTAAATACGGGCTAGGACCCCTTAGAAAGACCCCCATGGAGGGCATTCCCCCTATTGGCCTAGGACACGTACGGAGTCAATCGGCCGTAAACCCTACAACCTTGTTGTTGTTGTTGTCGTTGAAATTTGTTAGCTTATAACTTCGTAAGAGATATTTTAATTTTAATACTTTTTTGTTGTCGCAATGATCTTGGCCTGAAATAGGCTTCATTATAATTTCATTAAAATATAAACAAATTACAGGATACTCACAAAAGTCTGTTCTCACTCTAATTGCTGAAAGCATGCAGCTACACTGGTAAAAGCAGTATGTAAGTATCGATGTTGAAACTTCTGTCTGTCAGCTGCAATGCATATTTTGCTCTTTGTTTGAACTTTACGCTGCGCAATTTTCAGCGCAGCGAGTGACACGTATTCACTGTAATGTTCGATATATATGCCTAACAGAATTTTTGGTTACGAATACAGCGTATCCGTTCTTTACATTTCTACAAACTTTTTAACTTAACGTATGTTCATTCAATAGATAGTTTTGTGTTAATATCCGATAAAGGCAAGAAAAGTGACACAACTTAAAAACAACTTAACACTAACAAACTGGCACAACTTTCTCTCGAGTGGATAACTTTCTAGATGGAGATGTAACTTTTTTGTTCACATTGGGTGCATTTCATGTATTTTTCAGTGACATAAACCATTTTTTGAGTTATGTCATTTTTCTTGGAAGTTGTGATTTGTGAAACTGCCGTCGAACGTCTTTTGATGTTCTGCTATATGAATAAGTTTTCACTGAAAAGAGAAAAATAAAATCTTTTTGTAAAAAAATAGAACCGACTCCAAAAAGCAACTACTATTCAAAAACAATTGTATGAAATGAAGCTAAATTGCGCCTAAAAGTACAAAATAATTTCCTTCGCCAAACAACCTATAACACTACAATTAATCATAACTTTTGAAGTCGGCGCAAAATTAATTAAATTTGATACCTTTATTCAATACGAAAATCAAATCCTATTCAAAATACAAATCTCACATTTTCACCTCCAAAACGCTGCCGAAAACTATTTTGATTCAAGAAAACAAATAAGATTTCGTAAGCAGCAAAAGTTGGAGAAAATGCTGGTATCTGACGTCCTTGGTGAATGAAAAATCGCAAAATTATCTGGCAACATATTTAATTTCTTTGGGATATCATGATTAATTTGATAAGGTATATTAAGAGAGAAATCAATAATACGAAACAATATTTCGTACAAAATATATTATGAAAATATACATATTGCGTGTATATTTTTGCAATACGTTTTGAACGCCAAATCCAAAAGCCACCAAGGATGATAGTTATCAAAGTTATACCACATTTGCAAAGGAAACTATAACTTCGTAGAAACATAAATACCGCATTGTGAAGAATGTTCACTGTTCTGTGTAGATGCTACCAATGTACCAATTGTATAACATGATAAAATAATAAAGGAAACAGGAAAATGGATCATTCGAGACGACAGCATTTGTTGCTACCGATCTAAAAACAAACCTTTAAAAACTAATTAAATTTTATTTAATTTTGCGCCGACTTCAAAAGTTATGATTAATTGTAGTGTTATAGGTTGTTTGGCGAAGGAAATTATTTTGTACTTTTAGGCGCAATTTAGCTTCATTTCATACAATTGTTTTTGAATAGTAGTTGCTTTTTGGAGTCGGTTCTATTTTTTTACAAAAAGATTTTATTCTGAAAAAAACCGGGTTTTTTCCATCCCTGGTGTCAACGCTGAGGGAATATATGTGATGTTTAGGGAAAAATCCTAATCCTTGTCATATTGCACAAGTTGAAAATAAATTCCCTTGGTGCGAGCTTTAACACTTAACGGGCAGGTCACGTAAATCTTCGTCTTGCTGCCTAAAACGGACAACGTAGATTTACGTTTTCTGTTCAAAAGCACGGGTTACGAGGAAGTGTAGGTGACTATGATATGCCAATTATGCAAGGTCCATTTCATAATAGTGAATGTAATATAAAATATTACATTCGTAAGGACTACTATATCAGGATTCGTACGGGCTTTTTTTTTTTCCCTGAGTCTCACACCAGTATTCTAAAACAATAAAATTCAACTTAATAGAATAGACTTATTTTAAAACTTAAATCATTTTACAAAATTACCGGTATAAGACTCAGGGAAAAAGTAAGGCCCGTACGAACCCTGTATATATGTAGACATGTAAATAAAAACATTATATAACTTCATACTTGCCAACATCCTAAGTTCAAAAATAGTGTTCATTTAATAAAACTACAACGCTTACACGTACATGTTTATTTAATTATTTAAAAAATTTCCCGGAAACCGAAATTACCGGTATAAGACTCAGGGAAAAAGTAAGGCCCGTACGAACCCTGTATATATATAGACATGTAAATAAAAACATTATATAACTTCATACTTGCCAACATCCTAATTATAAACCGGAAGATTTTTAGTACACGCACCTTTTTTTCACACCAGTATATTTTTAGAGTAATATTCTTCAAATTTAAATACGATTAAAAAAGAAGAAAAACACTAAAAAAATATACTGGTGTGGAAAAAGGGGCGTGTACTAAAAAATCTTCCGGTTCAGAATTAGGATGTTGGCAAGTATGTAACTCTATTCAAAAATAGTGTTCATTTAATAAAACTACAACGCTTACACGTACATGTTTATTTAATTATTTAAAAAATTTCCCGGAAACCGAAACAGACAGAGAAAACTCTTCTGCTAAGCAGAGCCTGATTAAGGGAGAAGCACACATTATCTCCGCTGTCACCGGAATATTTTTACAATTATTTTTTACTTCATGTCATAGAAATTCCACGCTTTGACGAGAAAATATTTTTTATAAAAAACGAACGGTGTAAAACAATCCAATTTACTCACCGTTATTAGACACCAGAATTCTTTTAAAATAATTTTTAATGAGAAGTTTCTGTTTATTATAGGAGGAAAGTATTTGTTAAAAGATAACGGTGTAAGTATAAATAATGTGTGCTTCCCCCTTAATCAGGCTCTGCTGCTAAGTGTTAAGGTGTGGGCATACAGATGCCTTGCTGATCTTCAGCTCAGTTAACGTCTATCAGAAAACCGTGTGCGGAGATAATTCAAGGAAAAGATCGATGAGGAGGCCTTTAAGATGCACTCGAACCATTATATTAGCTGGTTTATTCCGTTAACCTTATTAACACTTTTGTGACCGCTGACGTAGATTCACGTCATTTGAAAACCTGTAACTCCGCCAGTGGGCGTTTCTTTCTCAATTTGTATGTTATTTATTTCTTAAGTATATACCTAATATTTATATTTTTACAATGAAATGTACTATGGATACAAATATTTTGATTAGAAAGAATATAATTATAATGTATATCCATTTGTATTATAAGTGTGAATACAGAATATTTTGCCCTGAAATATTGTAAATTGGGAGTACGCCCATAGGCGGTCGCGAAAGTGTTAATATAATTTAAATGAAGAAGTCGAATTAATTTTAATGACAACAAAAAGATTGCTAGGCCAGGAATGGAAATTGGAGAATTAGCATAACTTGTTGATGTTTTACCACTAAGTTAACATGGTCGAAATCTCATCGCACTATTCCCTCGTTTTGAAGTATCTATTACATTTATCTGTACTGAGATGCAGTCTTAGGAGTGAATTTGTTATATTTTTTCTCTATTAAATTACAATATTTATCTTTTACAATCAATATTTAGTATTTAAAATTCAAACTAAACATCAGTAACGTATATTAAATAGAAAAAGGTTTAATTAATTTTAACATGACCGAAAAGTAGCTAAGCCAAAAATAAATCCTGATATTTTTTTCATAATAGACCAATGATCTGTCACTGAGTTAACACGGTCGACATCTCACCGCTACTATTTATTCGCATGAAAATTGGAAATATTTATCTGTTCATCGAATAAAGACGTAATTTTACAGATTAATTTATTAGATTTTTTAGAAATCCGGTTATTGCTGGGTAGTGACAGTCGAATGTCGACCCTGTTAGTTCAATCATAGCCTCCTAAACTAAATGCCTGTCGCGTGAGTGGGAAACTTGGCAACAGATGAAGTGGTAGGCAGCGCCACCTGGTACAGATTGCATGACTTTTTTATTTAACTGCCACCAATAATTTTAAGAAGTGATATATGATATATATAATCGATGTTTCTTCGAGTCTATTCGCCTTTTGTGTATATCATATCCCACTTTTAAAAATTTTTGGTGGCTGTTGAATAAAAAAGTCGCGCAATCTGTACTAGGTGGCGCTGTCTACCACTTCAACTGTTGCCACGTTTTCGAGTCCCGCGACAGGCATCTAGTTTAGGAGGCTATGGTTCAATGCTTGGTGGAACAGCATTGGTGCGCTATGTCAATACTTTGGCAAGGATTCAGGTTCAATTCCAAGTTTGGCCTCTTTTCATTCTTGTTAACGTTAATTCTATATTTTTTATCTAAAAATATTCTTTACATTTGGTGAAAATATAGATCCCAGTTGCACACTTGTGAGGAATTCGAGTGGGCCATATCTCAATTCCTCAATCTTAATCTTAAAGATTAACTTAATTACTTAATTAGATAATAAGAAGATCTCGAGACAAAGTCAAATATTAAATAACAAAGTTTATTAATGCTTAATTTCAAGGCGGGTGTTGGGCTAACTCAATTTTAACTCAAATGACGTCAGGTAATAACTTCAACAAAGCATAAAATAAAAGGTAGCTTATCTTACCAATACTAATCTTGTCGACGGCTGCTCTCTGTTGACCACTAACTATTCTCACACAAGAATCATCGGCTGGATTCCCTAGGCGCGACAGATTCTTCTCTTATACTTCATTCTACAACGTTACACCTCTCTACCATCACTTAACACACGCATAAGAACTATCACCACCAACCTTACTCTTTACTCCACCTCCCCACACACTAATCCGCTACATTTCTGTACCACTACCAATTCTCTATATTTATCTACCAAAACAATCTCCATCTTATACTACATTCTACAACTTTCTTTCTCTTAATTTCAATCAGTACTTTTAAAGTCACTTCTAATTCATCTACCTCTCACTGCCTAATTCCTTCGTTGCAGCACCCTGCCGACACAAAACTAACCCGACCAAGACTTTCGCCGAGTCACTGGCGACGAAGTGATTTAACCGTCCCAACTTTCTACCTTGCTGGATCCAGCTTAATTTCACACCAACTGTGGAGACGTTCTGTAGTCTCAACCTCAGTCCCCCTCCAAGAAAAAAAAAAAAATTAGTCGGGAAAATCCCCAACGGGTTTTATCGAGTAATTTTAAACACTAATATCATATGTCGTAGGTGCGAGTGTAGCCACAACTTAAATTTCTGAAACTAAACTTTAGAATAAGTTAGAAAAAAAAGTGAAAGTTTAATTTGCTGAGCAATGAACTGCTTACAGCCTAAAACACAATGGCGAGTAAAAAAAAAATTCCTAAGCGGAAAACCGGACCAACCCCGAAAAAAGAAATTTAAATTTTAAAATAAATTGGGGACACTTTACGACCCTTTGGGGACCTTATATATATATATATATATATATATACATATATATATAAAGAATAAAACATCTATGTCTTTTTTTTATCGTAAAAGTTTTAAGCTATTTGATTATTTAAAAATTCTTTTGATGATATGTTGTTTCAATTAAGCCATTAATTTTTGTTCTTTATACAAAACGGATTTAGAGTACTTTTATTACTGAGTTTTAAGTCAATTTTTTCTGGTATCAGAATGGTCATTTTTAACATTATATCTTTTTTAATCCCGGCAAAAGGTACATTTTCAAAAATGATAAAAGATATAGCAAAAAAAAAAAAAAAAAAAAAAAAAAAAAAAATCTTAAAAATTGACTATATAAGAAATAATATTGCTACTGTTACATTTCCAAGTAAAAAAAAAAAAAAAAAACAGAAATATGCGTTTACATTTCTTTTCCAGTTACACCAAATCAAAAAAATTTTGATCTTGAAAACTTGGCTTAGAGAAAGCCTTACACGCGTGCCCAAAGATCGCAGAACTAACGTCGAGGTCATGTCGTTGACACATAATCAAGAAGATGGGAGCGTATCCTTATTCAGATGCTAAATGTTTCTTCTAATTAGTTGCCACCGATTGGTAATCTAGTGAAATTTATTTGTATGGTAAAGAGAATCTCTCCTACGGGTATGTATTCCAACAATCTCTTAAAACTTAAAAAAAAAAAAAAAAATAGGGTAGCATCATGCTCCATCTTGATTATATATCTGTGGGTTACGCTCACATATTAGACAGAAGTTTCTAACTTGAACTTCAAGTCACCGTTGTGGTCGGCTAGCTTCAGCAAGCAAAAACACTATCAAAACAGGATCTGTTGAGGTTTTTTTTTTAAGAGTTTCTGTATCTGTTCTCTTATAATGATATACAAACACTGCGGCTCTGAATACTGTTAAAAGGATTAAAAACCAACCTTTCTCATATTTTTTTCCAAAAAAAAAAAAAAAAAACATCATTCTAGCCATTTCTTTAATAAGAGCCGATAGAGACAATATTTTATTATACTGTTTCGAAAAAATTATATTTCGGAAAAGATTTTGAATTCATAAATTGTTTTAGAAACACACTTTTGTTCAAGCTTTATATATTTATTAACCCTAGAATGCTACCCATTAGTCTGGAAGACGAAGTCGATAACAAATGACTAAAGCCATGTGCGGAGAACATCACGCTGATATGTGTAAATATTGCTTTGAAAATAAATAAATTATATTTCCATACTTATTTGAAGTTCAAGAATCATGAAATAATCTACAGGTAGTATATTTTTATTCTTAATAGCTTTTAAATTATGTTTTAAGCACGCTGATGCTCACTTCGTCTGAGGGACTAATGGGTATCATTCCCGTAAGTTTTTCAAAGGGTAGCATTCTAGGGTTAATAACTTTGCACCATGTTTTCTTCTTTTAAATTATTAAAATTTTTAATGATTGAGTAGCTTTGTGTTTTAAATATCTATAAACTACTACCTTTCTATTTATTACTAATTCTTTCCTATTCATAATTATATATATCTATTCTATGAAATATTTGAATACAGTTAATGCATTCATCTCGTTTCATCTAAATTTTTACTAAAAATATAATTAACATAATAGTCTATCTGCGATGTAATAGCGCTGATATATTTTATTAATTGAGCATAAAAAAGTTATATACCTGAAACAGAACTAAAAGTTAATAATAATTTGTTAATATGTAGCGAAATTTTCATAAAAATAATACGATTTTACAGCTAATAATGTGAATGGTAACATTTTTTAAGTCTGAAAATGAAGATCTGGTTTATTATGTACATTTTGGGCATTAATTTCTAATTATTACGTAAAAAAACAGAATCCCTATAAAGGATTGTAACATGCATTGCTCTATAGTTATAGCAAGAGAAGTGACACAACTAAAAAAGAACGCAGTTTTGAGTCTCTGTCATTGAAAAATGTGTAAAAAGTAACTCAACGCACACAAAAAGTTTCACATCTCTATTTAAAAAAATTATTCACCCGAGAAGCAGTTGTGTTAGTAGTTTTATGTCAATGCTAGTCAATGCTTCATTGTTATAATTATTAAATTGGTATTTTTTAAATACTGCTTTTTTAAGTTGTGTCATTTGTCTGGCCGAGGTGTATAGTTCATTCCTTGATGGTAATTTTCTTTCCTTGCTTGTCCGCGATATGCTGGTGTCAGTTGTCAGTGAGGAAATTTTTATCAATCAATTGAATATATTTCGAATAATACTTTTGAATAATTAGCTAAAACTAATAACGGTATCAAAAGAAGGTTAGTTTTGTTAAACAGGGGAAAAAAATAGTTTCTTTTAGATAGACTGGTAACTTTTATGTACTGCAGAGTTGTAATATGAACATACAGATGTTGAGCAAAATAATGAAAACACTTTCATTTTTTTTTTAAATATGTTCAAAAATAATTAATGTGTTGTGTTTGAATTTTTGGAATAAGGAAAACATGTCTTTCCTCATATTTTTCTTCAAATATTTTACCACGAAGGCAAAAAACTATGCTACACAGTGAAACTTAATACAATATTTATATACCATATATATATATAAAGAAAAAGAAAAATGAATTGCTTGAAAAGAGAAATGAAATGTTTTTCCAGATACAAATTTCTTTTTGTGATTATCCCTTAAGGCAAAGACTTTTTTAGAAAACAACTGAAAAACAGCTCATTTAATCATCGATATCTCTATGAATTTTCATGATATTCAACTGTATTCTTCTTCTTTTTTTTTTTATAAGGTGCTCTATGCAGTTGAGTATAGAGAATGTTAAACTATGTCAAAGTTTTTTTTTTTTACTAAAGTCCGCGCATGCGCAGTAATAAATTATTTAATACTACTGTCCATATCTCGTTGAATATTAAATGTATTTGTTTTAAACTATAGTATGATGATTTAAACATATGTTGTCATGTTTTCTGAAAGTTTCATGAAACTTGGAGAAAAACTTTTAGAGTTATAAAGTAAAAACTTGCGAAAATTGTTTGCATTTTTTAATAAAATATTTATAACTATTTAAATATTGGAGCTATCCTCACAAAACGATATACACGATATAGCCATATCTGAAATTTGCAGATGATAATGACGTACTTTCAAATACAGGGTAATCACAAATATATATTTATATATATATTGGATTTGTTGTTCGTCCCCTAAGGGCCTTCGTGGCAAAATCTTTGCTGAAAAATACAAGGAAAGGCATTTTTTCCTTATTCCCAAAGTTCAAGAACATCACTTTAAGTATATTTCAAGATATTTGACGAAATGTAAGAAAATGAAAACGTTTCCATTATTTTGTCCAACACCTGTAAGTAATATAATAATAAAATTTGTAGTGCAAGCTAAAATTTGAAATATACATATATATATACATACATATATATATATATATATCGCCTTTCATTGTTTTCGCATATCGTTTTCCCAGAATTATTATTTTTAGTGAAGTAATATAAAAGGGTTTCAGGAAAAAATCTTTTATTCTTATTGTTACACATGTGTAAAAAATACATATTTTATTCTGCCTGTTATGCAAAATTCCAAATTTATGAATTCCTATGATAATGAACTCTGGTTAACATGGGCAAAAATTGTTAACATTTGACTGCCTGTTTTAACAAGAATTTCAAAGCTGTCTGTTACATTGATGTAGCACAGTATTTGATGAAGTTTATTAACTGTTGAAAAGTTACTCTTCTTTGCGTAGGCCGCTAAGAATAAGCTGGAAAACAAAACAGTCAAGTTAACATTAATTAAAGATTGAACTGGTTACCCAAGAACGCATCCAAGAGGCAGTATATCGGTTAAAGTAAATTTATTAAATATTCCAAAGCATCTAATTTGGAGCGTGACCATAGTTGGAATAACAGTACAAAGCTTACAGCATGGAGTTGGGAAACAATCGCGAGAATCAGGCCGGGCCCTAGGCCCGAATCTCTCTTGAGCCCTTTACATCTTACATGGTCAGTAAACAGTAAGAAAGTGTTCGCTCCTAAACTGAAGCAAAACAAAATGACAATGCCTTTGGCGTTGAATTATACGCCAAGTTCAAAGTTCTAAGATAGAGAATGGTTGCATTACTTTAGGAACATTCACATGTATATTTTTTAAAAAGCCACGAGTAATTTATTGACCGTTGTTAGTGAATGTTGGCATGATTTCGCCAAGATTTAGACCCTGGGAAAGTAACTAGCTAAGCAAATATTCTATTTAACCGTTGATGTAAAATTGGTGAGAAGAGGTTGCAGGAGTTACATTTCGATGTAAGATTAAAAGAGACCGAATTAATTATCTTCTGGTTTCACAAAACAAAAGGATAGAAATAAGTCAAAACATTATCATTTACAGAGCAAAAAGAATTTCCAGTACGTTAGGTTTGCTAAATGAATACTGGGAACTGATCAAAGATTTTTGTTTCAGTTACATTGAATAAAATCTTTTTGTAAAAAAAATAGAACCGACTCCAAAAAGCAACTACTATTCAAACAAATAATAAAAAAAAATTGTATGAAACTAAATTGCGCCTAAAAGTATAATATAATTTCCTTCGCCAAACAACCTATAACACTACAATTAATCATAACTTTTGAAGTCGGCGCAAGATTAAATACAATTTAATTAGCTTTTAAAGGTTTGATTTTAGATCGGTAGCAACAAATGCTGTCGTCTCGAATGATCCATTTTCATGTTTCCTTTATTATTTTATCACTGTATACAATTGGTCCAATAGTAGCATCTACATAGAACAGTGAACATTCTTCACAATGAGGTATTTATGTTTCTACGAAGTTAGAGTTCCCTTTGCAAATTGGATATAACTTTGATAACTATAATCCTTGGTGGCTTTTGGATTTGGCGTTAAAAGCGTATTGCAAAAATATACAAGCAAGATGTATATTTTCATAATATATTTTGTACGAAGTATTGTTTCATATTCTTGATTTCTCTCTTAATATACCTTATCAAATTAATCATGATATCATAAAGAAATTAAATGTGTTTGCCAGATAATTTTGCGATTTTTCTTTCACCAAGGACGTCAGATACCAGCATCTTCGCCAACTTTTGCTGCTTACGAAATCTTATTTGTTTTCTTGAATCAAAATAGTTTTCGGCTGCGTTTTGCAGGTGACAATGTGAGATGCGTATTTTGAATAGGATTTGATATTTGTATTGAATAAAAGTATCAATTTTTTATTTAATCTTGCGCCGACTTCAAAAGTTATGATTAATTGTAGTGTTATAGGTTGTTTGGCGAAGGAAATTATATTATACTTTTAGGCGCAATTTAGTTTCATACAATTTTTTTTTATTATTTGTTTGAATAGTAGTTGCTTTTTGGAGTCGGTTCTATTTTTTTTACAAAAAGATTTTATTTTTCTCTTTTCAGTGAAAACTTATTCATATAGCAGAACATCAAAAGACGTTCGACGGCAGTTTCACAAATCACAACTTCCACGAAAAGTGCCATAACTCAAAAAATGGTTTATGTCACTGAAAAATACATGAAATGCACCCAATGTGAACAAAAAAGTTACCCACTCGTGAGACAGTTGTGCCAGTTTTATTCTAGTCAAGTTATTTTTAAATTGATTTTTCTCAAATGTTGCAATTTTAAGTTGTGTCACTTTTCTTGCCTTTATCGGATATGAGCAAAAAACTATCTATTGAATGAACATACGTTAAGTTAAAAAGTCTTTAGAAATGCAAAGAACGGATACGCTGTATTCGTAACCAAAAATTCTGTTAGGCATATATATTGAAATTTACAGTGAATACGTGTCACCCGCTAGGCTGGAATTTGCGCAGCGTAAAGTTCAAACAAAGAGCAAAATATGCACTGAAAGCTGACGGACAGAAGTTTCAACATCGATACTTACATACTGCTTTTACCAGTGTAGCTGCATGCGTTCAGCAGTTAAAGTGAGAACAGACTTTTGTGAGTATCCTGTAATTTGTTTATATCTTAATGAAATCATAATGAAGCCTATTTCAGGCCAAGATCATTTCGACAACAAAAAATGTATCAAAATTAAATTATTTCTTATGAAGTTATAATCTAACAAATTTCAACAACAACAACAACAATGAGAAACATGGTTTGTATTGAGTACCTCTTCTTTTATGAAGTCGGTTTAAAACGTGTATGCGTTAATCGATGTGACCGCTTACAATAACCATACTTTGAATTTTACCTAGCATAAATGTCACCCGCTACGCTACAACATATGCAATGTCGTTCAAGTGTGCACAAAATAGGATATTGTGAACAAACAAATGCACGTTTTAAGCTTTCTGTTTTTAGCATTAATGTCTAAACTATCTTTTCGTACTAAATCGATGATGCTCTGCAATTTTATAATTCACTTTTTTCCCCTGTCTTGAACTGTTTTCGAGATAGGAACGCTAACTCTACTGTCTCCCACCAGGTGGCGCTGTACGCGGTTGATTCACGCAGCACATATCCACTTTACTATACCTACATACCACTTTTATGACTGTAGCTGCAGCTGTTCAGCAATTAAAAGAGTCCGGACTGACTTTTTTGGTGGTATTTTCTTTTGATCGTAGAGATATTGCAATGGGACCTATTTCAGACCAAAGACCTTTACAATAAAACAAAAAGTACCAAAATCGGATTATCTCTTCAGAAGTTATGAGCTAACAAACAAAAATAAAAACAAAAAAACATACGGTATGAATTGAGAACCACCTCCTGTTTGAAGTCAGTTAATTAGAGCATCTCTTACGAAGTTATAAGCTTACAAACAACAACAACAACACATAGCTCGAATTAAGAACACCCTCTTTTCTGAAGTTGGTTGAAAACGACTTTGCGCTAATCGATGTGACAGCTTACAGTAACAGTATTTTGAACTAGGGAGCCTTTATGTTGTCTAATTAATTGTATTGCCTTAATAATGTCTAAAAACTGTCTTTTCGTTGTAAATCGATGATGCTCTACAACTTCGTAATTAATTTTTCTCTCATCTTGAACCGTTTTTTAAAATAGGAGGGCTGATTTCGCTGTTTTTCAGCAGATGGCGTTTTATTTTCTTTAGATTGTAAAGATATTACAATGGGACCTACTTTAGACCAAGATCTTTACAAAAAAACAAAAAGTATCAAGTAACCGTATTTTGAACTATATAACGCATGTCTCACCAGCTACGCTACAATGTGTGCAATGTAGCTCAAGTTTGCATATTGTAAGAAATTGCGAACAAACAAATGCACGTTTTTAGCATTGTATTTTTAGCATCGATGTCTAAACTATCTTTACGTACTAAATCGATAATGCCCTGCAATTTTATAATTCACTTTTTCCCGCTGTCCAACCGTTTCCGAAATAGGAACGCTAGCATGAATGTCTAAACTATCTTTTTGTACTAAATACTTTTCAACTGACAAATACTTTCAAAGACTTGATACTTTTCAACGTTGTAATTCACTTTTTTCCCTAGAACCGATTTCTAGATAGTAACACTAACTCCGCTATTTTCCCCCTTGTGGTGCTGCAAGCGGTTTAACCTTGTACTGTATGGCCACTTTGCTATACTTACATACTATTTTTAACAGCCGTTTAACAGTTAAAAGAGTTGGAACTGATTTTTTTGGGCACCCTGTATTTTCTTTAGATTGTAAAGTTATTACAATGGGACCTATTGCAGACCAAGACCTTTTCAACAAAACAAAAAGTATCAAAATCGGAGCATCCGTTCAGATGTTATGAGCTAACAAACATAAAAAAAACATACGGTTTGAATTGAGAACCTTCCTTCTTTTTTGAAGTCGGTTAAAAAGGGATGAAAGGGAAGATATAAAAATTAGAAAACGCGTAATGTAAAATTTATTATTTATAGGATAAAATCGTTATATTTTAAGTAGTTGTTTAAGATTAAGGAATCTAATTTATAATTTAATTTATTTAGATAATTTACCTATTCCTTTAAAGATAAAAATATAAATTTTATAATATGTGATAATCTATATCACATATTTTCCCCTCCTTGCCTCAAAAAAATTGCAACTCTGCTCTTTCTAACTTAACAAATGTATAAGAATGTAATTAACACAAATAAACAATGAAATATAGTAAAATAACACATTAATATAATAAAATATAACACACTAATATAATGAAATAAGCATATATGTAATTATACAAGTAACTGATTAATATGGATCTATGGTCACGTGTAAACACAAATACAATTGAATAATAAGCAAGCACTGACTATAAAATGCTGCACTTAAGATGACATGTCAATAATAGTTTATTTATTTATTTCATAAAGTCCATTGCTTATCAGGCCAAGCATATATATTTTTGTGAGATCTCCTTTTTATTTACACTCATGTCCATAAATTAAGGATAATGCTAGCTGAGGCAAATAAAGGTTCAGAAGCAAAACAAACATGATTTATTCATAAAGTCCATTTATTAAACAAAAGATCAAGAACAAAAAAAGGTGGTTTATGTAGGATACCATTTATAAAATCTACGATTTTTGCTCCCTGAAGCAATTACAAAAAATATCGCCCTTACAAAAACTTAACATTACATGGTTGGTATGAGGGTTTATACATAGTATGTCTCTCAGATGATGAAATACAGTTTTTACAACGCCTAGGAATGTTGAGTATTAAATTATTGATCTGATCTTGGGGAAGATTACTCTATTCAGTAAGCAATGCTCTCCGAAGTTCCGGTACACATGTAGGAGGTGGTTGACGGACCACAACTCGTCGTAAAAGCATGTACTACACATGCTCTATCGGATTCTAGTCAGGTGAGAATGCTGGCCATTCCATGCGGGTGATAGCTTCAGATTGTAGGCACCCGTTTACAACGTTTGCACGGTAAGGACACGCATTGTCATCCATAAACACAAATTCTGGGCTCATGGCACCCCTAAACAAACGTACATGTTGCTCCCAAATGATGTCCCGATAAATTTGGCCTATCATTCTTCCGATTTGAACATACAGATCTGTTCTGGTGCCCAATATGACCCCCCCCCCCAAACGAGCACTCCTGCCCCACAGTAACGCGTTCAATCATGTTCTTTTGGTGGTAACGGCTACCTGACGTTCTACATATGAAAGTCTGGCGTGAATCACACTGCAAGCTAAACCTGGACTCGTCGGAAAACATCACGCAAGCTCACTGTGCCGCTGTTCACATTACATGTTCTTTACTCCAAGTTAACCGCTGGCACAGTGCATTGCCGTGAGTGGAACACATCTAACAGACCTGCGAGGATATAGACCAATATCTCCCAAACGTCTATACACGATTTGTCTTGAAACTGTGGCAATCGTGGCTGCAGACAGCAGACGAGACAGGTTTGATGCTGTGCTTTATCTGCTTATTTTGGCAGTTACTGCCAAATACCGGTGGTCATTCGGCATTGTATCTCGGGGCCGACCAGTACTGTAACGTTGACTGGCATTTCCATCATTTTGGAATCGTTGCCAAAGCCTAGAGATGACACTTTCTTTGGGCGATTCTAAGTTCCCCCGATACTTCTATCTGAGTACGCCCACATTCTAGTCGGCCGATAATTCTACCACGTAAAAAATTATCTGCATGCGTTCTCTGTGTCATAACCATTCGGCTGTGGCACTGAGCAGCACACAGAACGCTTGTGAACAATTTTCCTTCTTTGCTCCCACTCCTTATCTACCCCCTTCTTACACTTTCGTCATTGTAACATCATATCGGCGTCATCTGATGGCTTCCTATAATTTGCATATTATTCTTCAAGATGTGTGTGATATTTCTACAGGTGAAATTTTTGCATTAAAGTTCGATTTCAGTGTGAATCTGAATTATCCTTAATTTATGGACATGAGTGTATTTATGTACCTATAAGTGCACTTTCAATATAAGTCATGACAAAAGTTTTATTAAAAGACGTCTTGATGAGCCATAAGGTTGCTAAAAAAACGAATAAAAACCATAGCTTTATTTCAGCTAGGTATGTTTTTTGCTCATCACCATTTATTTATTTATTTATTTTTAACTGCAGTATCAAATTTCATGTAATATAAAACATTGCCTTATGTAAATATATGAATAGCAACAATATTTTTCATATGTATCTTAAGCAACAAATTCTAAAATTTTATTTAGAATATTTGCAAGCAGTAGTATAACATACGCTAGTCATGTCCATGATAAGTAGGGGAAATATCTTTACCTCTGTTTACTTGAAACAATAGGGATGTACATTACCAATGATAGCAATTCAGTGTGCAAAAAGAATAGAAAATTACAAAAACATACAGTGAATATAATTGCATTTCATTAATTGTTAATAAAATTATGTATTAATGTGTATATTTGGGAAGCATATAATTCTTCTTTTTTTTTAGTAAAATTTATTTATTTATTTGTAAAGAAAGAAAAAGAATGTGTATGTTTGTGTATAATACCATAAAATTGAAATAAGTATACAAGTAAACTTCTGTGTGCATAAAATGTAATGCTTTTTTTTTTTTTTTTTTATGTAAAATGTAATAATTCATATATATTGTTTTAATCTGTGTGTTTTTTTATGAAAATGTAATATTAGTATATCATAAAATTCAAGTAAAAATTGTGTAAAAAGAGTAAAATGATGTTATATAAATAAGAAATGTGGTGTAATTGTATTTTGCAGATATAAGATTTATCCTTCTATATTTATTTGTTAATTCAGAACATATCTGATTTTTTTTAATGCATTAATAATTATTATATGTATATTAAATCACATTATGTATTCTGGAAATTAGTGTGAAAAGTAAATTTATGCACCAAATGCCATACACGTTACCACCCCACAAAAGAAAATTTGTCCAGATACTCAAATGCAAGGATAACAACATGCAGGACAAAATTACCACATATGCATTGGAGCGCTAGACAACACAAATGTAGGGCATAAATCTACATTAAAATGAAAAACATGATGAACTGCATTTATTATTATTATTATTATTATTATTATTAATGTGAATATTAATTATCTTAAGATGTAAAATTATCTTTTACATATTTGATAAAATATGAATGTGAATGTATGAGAATGTGTTGTTGGAATTAAAATATCATTTAGATATATAATTCAGACGAATATAAAGTAGTGTGTATGTAAGAGAAAATATGTAGATATAGAATATTTGTAGCATTATTGAAAACAATGTTTCTAAGTGCACAAAATATCATAAAATATCTTTATTTATCCAATTAAAAATGTTTATAATATTTATTGTATTCAATTTCAATGTTATCAATGTTTATTATAATCAGCTTCAAAGTCAAAATTATTTTATGTATGATGTATGTATATGAAAGTGTGTCTGTATGTTTAACCCGTTAGTAGTCGCTAGTTTGTCGATTTGCCGCCCATCTTTCAGTGTTACCAGATTTTTTTTATTCAATAGCCGCCAAAAATTTTTAAAAGTGTCATTTGATACACATAGAATGCGAATAAAATTGAAGAAATGTCGGTCACATCACTTCTTAAAATTATTGGTGACAGTTAAATAAAAAGTGCGCAATCTGTAATAGGTGGCGCTGTTTATAGCGACTACTAACGGGTTAAGCAAAACAAAGATTATCTCATATGCAAAAGTCAGAAGTAAATATTTTTTACAGTCACTGAACAAGGCAAATCAATCATGTAAACTTATGATTGATCAAAAATTTACCTTAACATAATTGTTAGTTTTTTTTTTTTTTTTTTTTTTTTTTTATTAATGTACAATATGTGAGAAAATATTTGTAAAATTGTGTGTATATAAATGTGTGTAGAGTGGAGATAAATGTATCTTTCGTCACTGGTTTTGAGAGACCTACCTTTTAAATTACCCATGAACTTGATAAATTTAGATAATACATAATTTTGAAAATGTCATTATCTTTTGTGCACAGAAATAGTTTTTGCGGCCAGTGGTAGGAATCAACTATTCCCCCTCCCCTCCCCCCATCCCAAGAAAAATTTTGCGCACATTCTTGTTCATCCCACTCAGAATGTAATTTAGTTCTTAATACTTTCACCATCTATTTTGAATGCGTTATTGACAGTACTTTTTTTTCTTTTAAATCCAAGTGGATGTAGTGCGGTTTACATGCTCCGCTACTTTCAAAGTATGGGCTTTTTTTTTTTTTTTTTTTCTTTTTAAACTTGATAATCTAATTAGACGGAATTTTGCATTTTAAAATACACATAAAGAAATGTTTTTTTCGTTAAAAAAATAAATAAATAAATAAATAAATAGGTATTGATCACAATGAACACAATTTAAATGTGTCGCTTAAATATCACTATTAATTCAAATTTGTAGGAAAAATTTTATAAATAAAGTGTCTGAAGCAAAAGTATAACAGGCAGGTATAGTGTAACCGCATTTCTCGCGCCTAGCTTTCAGGACGATCCCAAAGGCTTGGACGGGTACCAAATTGACCGACAGGTTGAGATTTGGTAAACATTCAGTCATTTGGCGCACCCTTATTGCTATTTTCTCTCAACTATTTTAGCACTGGATTCGTTGAGTCAGCACTTGCGCAGAAGCTTCTATTGACGCAAGAAACGTGGTTAAAGAATACTGATTTTAATTTCTTATTTATGTTTGTAAACAAAACACATAAATCATTCTCATTCTTTTATTAATTTTTAGAGGCGTGGTAGAAATTTTCCTAACAGTTATTTAAATCGACCCTTAAATATGAATGCAATTTTTTTCTATTCTTCTGTCATTTCATATATAGTACAAAATGCAAAATTTGTTTTTTGATATATATTTACAGTTTTGAAAATACACGTTGCACTGTTGTGCACTGCAAGATGTCTACCTGCTGTTCAATTGAAATTTTTAACCTGAAGCATTTTTAATAATTTTGATTGAAATGTATGTTGTGAATTACAGTATTGTAAATACAGATTTTACAATACAGACAAAAATTTTACAAAAATGTTTTTTTTTTTTCTTTTTTTAATGGATTTTGACTCTTTCAATGTAATTTCGAGGATTTAAGAGAAATGTAAATTAAACATTGTTATTTCGTAAATATTTTTTTTTTTATTTCAAGTTCTTTCTGCTACATTTTTTTTTAAATATAAATTTTCACTTAAATATGTTTTTTCAATGTCAGAGATTCCTATCCCGAAATTTTTCCATTCTCGTTTATTTCATATTGTCTTCTTATTGATTATACTTTACATAGATTATTATAATAATGATGCATTGAAAAAATTTATTTGAAAGAATACCATCACTGAAACACAAAAATATTTTAAATTGAAGTGTTCAAATAAGATTTAAATTTCATTGGTCGTCGTTATTATTATTATTATTGTTGTTGCTATTATTATTATTTGAAGATGAGAATTCCTGGTGTTGAATTTTTTTATGAAAATGATTTTCAAATATCTTAAATTCTTAGGCTTTTTTTTTCATTAAATTAAATTTTATTAAATTTTATTATTACACTTCATAAAATATAATAAAGTGTATCAGGTAAAATACTTCTTATGTAGATTACCCTTCTGAACAACGAACACTGTTAATGCTATTGCATTTCATCTCTCCCCAGTCCTCTTCTAACGAGAGAAAACTCAATTTTTTTTAAATCCTGTATATAAAATGTCTATTTAAAATATAAATCCCCAAGCACAGAAGCAAATATTGGAGATGCGTTTTCGAAATTTTTTGCACAGAAACTGTAAAAAGGTGCATGCACTGCTTCTGGTGTGCATAGAAGAAAATATTGGATTTCGAAATGTTTTTCAACATCCGGTTTTCTATAGATTTACAGGTTCTGAGATGTCAGAACCTGTAAATCCATAATCTCAGACGATATGTCTGAAGACGATTATGTCTGAAGACGATTTGGCCCTGTCGATCGGCATGTCTGTCTCTGTTTGCGTGTAACAAAACTTTTATGGCTTCTCTAACTCAAAAACTAATGGATAAAATTTAATGGAAACTTATGTTTAGTTGCACCTTGAAATAAATTAATGCCTATCAACTTTTGTTGCAAATCGCCAACTGCTATTCTGCGATTTCTTCCATTTTTGGAAAGGCTATATCTCAGTTTCCTTTACGTATAATTGGAAAATAATTGTTATATGAGAACTACATTATGAAACATTTTGCTGATTTAATTCGAACGTATATCAGCCGCCAGTTGGCTCTGCTATGCTGCATTTTTTTTCTGTGTACGGGAAAGATATATCTGAGCTTCTATAGCGTATAAATGTAGCAAGTATAGTACATTAGATGAAGATTATGATAAAGAATGTTCACATTATCTGAGTGTATATCAGTTGACAGGTGGTTCTGTTATTGTTCTTCCTCTACGGTTTTCTGTACGACTACATATCATTTTTTGATTAAAATTGTAACAAATTGCACACGCAAAATCTTTACTGTAAGAAGCTGGAATTAAACATCTGTTCATGTTGTTTGTTAGGTAGTGAAATTATGTAGAACGATATAGAAGGAAGTTTTGTGATAGTCATAACATACTAGTTTCGTTTATTGTCAGAATTAAACAAAAGAAAATGTAGTATTTCTATGAAAATGAAGAAACTAAGAATAAAGCAATTTTACGAAGTTAATAGCAAATTACTTTTTTTCCTGTAAATTTTAAAAAGGTAATAGAACCTAATGTACGAAAGCTAATAACAAAATGGATGCCAGAATATAAATAGAACTGCAAAACATCACAACCAATTAAAGTAGAAAGGCTACATTTTAAAGCGGGAATTCTTCTTCAAGGAAAAATTACAGACTAAAAGTACCAAAAGAAGCTGAACTACTTTTTTTTTTTTCTTTTTTCTTTTTTCAACAGCAGAAGGACATGAAAGGTACATGAACTATGGTACATGAGAAGGTACATGAACTATGTTATTTAATTATTTATTTTTCTAACATGGGTTTCAGGGAAGGAAAAAAAAATACACATGTGTCATTGCACTTATCTAGAAAATCCTGTTTTTACTAGTTGAATTCATTTATTGCGTTGAGAAGAAAGGAAATAATCAGTTAAACATAAGATTATTACACTAGATCTTCTTAGATAAAACTTGGCTGGTATTTAATATTTTCTAATAATGTGGGAAATTGTCGGTGACAAAGGTTCGTCAACCTGGTGTATGTCCTTCTATCATTTATTAACAATAAATCTCCGGTAAATGTGTTTTGATTATCGCTGAATTCATATATATCGTTAATAATGAGTATAGCATGTATTATTTTTCATTTCCCATGTGCAGCCATTATTTTTCATTTTCAGTGTCTCACAAAATAAAACAGATCTGCAAAATCGTATTTTTCATTTTTCCTTTTCTTTTTCCTTTCACTGCTTTTGGTGTTTCTAACGTTTTTTGACACGCTTATGCTTGTCTTTCTTTCTATGTCGTAAGAGTTTTTCTCAAAGTAAGGATAGCGATATAAAGAAATCACATGGGAGCTATAGCAGAATCGAAACTCTTTATATATAAAATACATTAAAACAGGCTATTACTTACATATTATCTTTTAAATGCTTATTTGCTTCTTTACACGAAAGCTCCGTTAAGAAGTTTTTCTCTTCTGCACGGCTTCGAAGCCCTCTCTGAGCAGCATCGAACAATAATATACAGTCGTCCCCGCTTAAACGAATATCTACCGTTCCAACTATACTAATTCGATTAAGTGGGGTATTCGATTATGCGGGGAAGACTAGAAAAGCAATTATTACTTGTATAACTATAATGATTTTATGCTTACAGGAAAAGAAATGACCAATATCTCTTTCTTATTTAAATATTTAACGAAATAAAATATTATACAGTAATTTATAAGTGAAACTAATGCTGGAATAAAAATAAAATAAAATATACTATTTACAATGTTATTTTTATCAAAAAAAAAAAAAAAAAAAAATCAGTTATGATTGGTTATTTTGACATAGACTTAACTAAACATTTTTCGTTTTATTTTTTTATAGCACATAAATAGATTATAATCGCTTCTATGAGACTCAAAATGGTGATGAATAATATGAAAGGATTTTGGAACTTCATGTATCGTTGGAGAGGATCTGCTTGTTCTTCTTTATCACATTCATTTAAATATTTTATTGAAAGATTAAATTCTTCATCTGTTTCTCCATCTTTATCCACATCTATGAGTTCATAAAATTCTATTTCAATCATCTGAAAAGGAATACCGTCTCGTTCCATCTCATACCGTCTCATGTTTAAAGAGCATGCCTTAGTTATGTAAGGTTTTTAAAAGAAGAACGATTTTTTTTTTTTGGTTAGAATGAAAGGAAAACTCCGCCCAGAAATAAGGGAATTTTATTTAAGAAATTTCGAATCTTTATTCGATTAAGCGGGGTGGCGTTGTAAAAAATATTTCTTTAAACGAAGAAATTTAACATTAATTCTATGGTGAAAAAATTGGTTCTATAACTTTATATTCTTATAAGCGGGGTATTCGATTATCCGTTACCCCATTAAGTGGGGACGACTGTACTAAGATATAAATTTTCCATTTCTTTGATGTCTTGATGAAATCGCTCTCCTTGTTCTTCATTCACATCATCTATATTTTAAGTAACTGAGTTGGGAGTTGGGAATATGGAGTTTTAAGCTCGTTTCTGTTAAAATTGTTGGTGAAAGAAAATGTTGAATATTTTCCCTTAATTAGCATCCTACAATACATTAAGAAAAAAATTTCATCGCAGACCTGTGTAATTTTAGAAAATTTTGTGTTCATAAATTTAATAGAATGTATAAAGCGCTGAGAAAATATTTTATTTGCATTACCGTCTATGGACAGTAATGCCTAGAAACTCATTTTTAATTTCATTGCGTGCTTTGCAACGAAGCTAAATTTAATTTTCTATGTAGTGTGAAGAATCGTGTTTATATAATATAATATAATATAATAAATAATTGCTTTTAATAATTTACTAATTTAAATATAATAAAAGGTACGTTGCTGCTTTCATGCTGTACTCTTGTTACTTCATTTTCGCCTGATGGATATTTGTGCTTTTATTTTATACCTAAAACGAATGATGTTTTTTTTTTTTTTTTTTTTTTTAATTTATGATGTTTGCTTATGAGGATTTTATTCGCCATTATCCAATACCAGTATTTCTGAAATTTTGCTGCGACTGGCTCAAGAATAGCTTTTTAAAACAAAATTGCATCCTTTAAAAAATTCCATTTGTCTTTCTATATTTTTTAAATTAATGTAATATCAGTTTGATTTCTAATGAACATTTTGATTTTATATAATAAATAATTTAATTATTTCTGATTTGAGGCAAAAGGCAAATAAAATCATCCACAAACATATATATTTCAAGAACTTTTTCCAATAGCTACTTCGTTGGAATTTATTCATTTAATATTATTACATGATATATATATATATATATATATATATATATATATTTATTTATTTATTTATTTAAAAAAAAAAAATCAATTTTCTGAACTTCTCAAAGACATATTTAATCTTATTGGTCATTGGTGTTTCAGTGATCTTGTATCTGTTGATTTGCTTCTACTATGCTTAATAGATCATCATTATTATATATATATATATATATATATATATATATATATATATATATATATATATATATATATATATACATATATATATATATATGTACATTTTTTTTAACCATGCGGTACCTCCAATAATCCTTTCATTACAGGTGTACCCAAATGAGTACACTAATAAAAAGTTAATGAAATTAGATTTTGACCAGATTGAGAATTTTATTATAGATTTCTAAAAAAATGAATGATGTTTATTTAACCCTTTAATAAGCAAATTGTGACAAATTGTCTCGAATATCCTTATATGCACTACCATCTAGAGCCTGATTAAGGGGAAGCACACATTATTTATACTTACACCGTTATTTTTTAACAAATACTTTCCTCCTACAATAAACAGAAAATTCTCATTAAAAATTATTTTAAAAGAATTCTGGTGTCTAATAACGGTGAGTAAATTGGATTGTTTTACACCGTTCATTTTTTATAAAAAATATTTCTTCGTCAAAGCGTGGAATTTCTATGACATGAAGTAAAAAATAATTGTAAAAATATTCCGGTGAGAGCGGAGATAATGTGTGCTTCCCCCTTAATTAGGCTCTGCTACCATCAGTAACCGATCAAAATAAGCAATGTCTATTAGCTGCTTTGTAACTGGAAGTTGAACGACAGAAACAATTCCAAATGGTCATTAAAACACTAATAATTATTAAAACACTAAATAATTATTAAAACACTAAATAGTTTTAATAATTATTTTAAGTTATTAGATACTTTACAGTAATAAAATTTGAAATGTTGTAGGTTGTTAATTTCTTTTAAGTCATAAAATTTTAAATTGTAAAATATTTTGGAGGATTTTAGCTAATTTACAATTCTAAATTTTGTAATTTAAGATCCACTTATGTAGATCTTTAATTACGAGACAACTAAAATAACAATTTCACACACACGCACACACACACACACACACACACACACACACACACACACACACACACACACACACACACACACACACACACATATATAGGGGAGACCCGTGTACCTAGGGCCGCTTATTTTCAATGCCCAAAAACAGAGCCCTTGACCTATTTAAAATTATCAAACTGATATGTGCATATCTTTAGGGCTAATTACTTCCAATTGCGATTAATATAAATACCTAAAATAATAAATTCCGACAAATATAAGGTTTTAAAAAAAACTTCAATCGTGGCCCTAGGTACAACACCCTCATTGTACCTGGGGCCAGACCTCATTGTACCTAGGGCCATTCTCTCAAATTTATATTTCATTTTTTAATGAATAGAAAATAAGCATATAAGCATATATTTTATAAAAAGAAAAACAATATCAAGTAATATATTTATTTATCATATAATAATTATCCAGTTGTTGCCTTAATTTGAAACACGAATTTTTTCATTCTTTTTTTCTCTTTGGGATATTCTAACAGAACGTTTTTTCTTCAATTTCTTTTTTTTTTCTGGAGTGTCTCTTGGATTTCTGGATCTCTCTGGTTTTCGGTCACATCTTTTTCATTTAGGTAAAGGTTTTGTTTAGGTTCGTACCTGCTAAAGTATGACACATGAAAAAATGTTAGATGTTGAAGGTTTCGAAATTTCAACAGGACACTAAACAGAGACATCCAGTTCTGTTCTATCATTGTTGGTTCCCTTTCTTCCTGGTAAATCTTTTTTTTTTTTTTAAATTTATGGAGGGATTTTCTCTTTCAGTCACATTTGAACTTAAATATTCATCCTCAGTGAATGTGTTTTGATTAATTGGCCATATGCCGGATACACGAAAGCCTGATAGAATGTTTACAGACGGATAGGATTTGCCAACATTTTCAGCAACGTCATATATAGTGACTGGTTTACTAAAGTTTTCCAGCACCCAATTGCTATAAGCTATACTGTGTTTCTTAACACTTTTGCGACCGCTGGCGTAGATTCACGTCATTTGAAAATATGAAGCTCCACCAGTGGGCGTTTCCTTTGCAATTTGTATATTATTTGTTTCTAAAAAATATACACAATATTCATATTTGTACAATCAGTATACTATGGATGCAAATACTTTGATTAGAGAGAGTATGATTATAATGCATATCCATTTGTAATATAAATGTGAATACGGAAAATTTTGTTTTGAAAAATTGTTACTTATGAGAAAAAACGCCCACAGGCGGACCTTACAGTCAAAAAGACAAAAACATGCGGTCACGAAAGTGTTAAAAGGTCGAAACACACTGGCCCTAGGTACAAGGCAGCTATGTGGCCCTAGGTACAAGTTTTGGTAACTTCATTCAAAATGCCTTCCACTAAAAAATCCACATGCAGAGAGGACTAATGAAATATCTCATTTATTACTCAATATAACAAGCAACATTATACACTAAAAATGAAAGAAAAATATTTGACTTGCCTTTGTAAAATAGCAAAAGAGATGAGCTGCAAAATTTTACTTCAAACCATGTAAATTCGTTTTCTGCATGTAACTTAACAAAACTTTCTTCTCAAATGTTCCAAAGTAGTTTTAAAAGTAGCAATTGGTGTTGTTACTCGCCCAACTGAGTATTAAAACTTAAAATGAAATATTATTCAAATAAAGTGGGGTGGCCCTAGGTACATGATGGCCCTAGGTACACGGGTCTCCCCTATATATATATATATATATATAAATTTGTATTCCTTGATGTCACTGTTTGTATTTAAGACATACACGCACACATATAAACACACACACACACACACATATATATATGTATATATATTATACATATTGTTATCCTTGATATCACTGTTTGTATATTAGACATTAGGCCACAGTTATAAAAAAAAAAAAAAAAAAAAAAAAATTATCCCATGTAAATCTCGGTTGCTATCCCCACTGCCTTTGGCTGCGTCATTCCCTCGTAAATTATACGAGTATGTTTTAGCACAAGAAAATCATGGCTAAAGGAAGACATTACTATAATAAATGGGAAGAGTAAATTTTGGACAAAATTTCAAAACGATAAATTCAGTAGAATGAAAGAACGGAATAAAATAAAAAACATTTCGGCTTAAAAGATGTTATTATTATGATAAAATAAGAAAAGGAACCGTTTGACGAAATTTTAAAGCGATACGGGCAGTACGAAGTGAGATAGGCATAGGTAATATAAGAAAGTATACGTATTATAAAAAACCTTTAAGCCGTTAACTTTCTGCTTGTCAAATAGAGGATTTTACTAGCTTTAAATCTTCCACAAACCTATTATATTATTAAAATAAATAAAATGTTATTAAATTAATTTTGGAGTGATTCTTTTCTTCCTATTTAAAAACAAATGTTTTTTAAAGTGTCATCATAGAGACAAATTCACAGAAGATTTAATGATTAATTCAACGGCTAAGTACAGTTAGAAATTGTTTCCAATCAGTAAGAACCGCATGATTTCTTGTTTTTGTTTAGTCTATAGATACTGAATATAATATAAACATTGTGTTTTTTATATCTAGTCCAGGCACTAGAGGGAAGTGAGTATGAATCATGAGGACCGAATTCCACCAATGAATTTTAGCAGAGAATATTGAAAGATTATTAATGTGGATCTTGCCGGTCCATTTTTTCGTTCCATTATTTAATACCCCTCCTCATTTTTGTGAAGGAGTTCGATAGAGTATGAAGTCATTTTAATGATGATTTCAGCCATAATTTTATAGTTTATTCTAATGATGAAAGTAATGATAAGTTGTTCGATGATATACAAAAATAATAATAATAGAAGTAAAATATATTTTTTTTCATTAATAAAAAGAGTATATAAGAGAAAACAGCGAATTTAAATAGAAATATACACAAGCAAGATTAGACAATCATTATTGATACATGCACACAATGAAATATAAAATGATCCTGACTCTTTGTAACTGGAAAACATTGTTCAACAACTTCATCATTTACAATGTTCAACATTTACGAGGTCGAATTAATGAATCTAGCATAGACAGCTTTGCCATATGTTGTGGACTTAAGTCACCATTAAGCTTTTCATAACCAAATAAACCGTAATCAGTGGACTGCAATTATGTTTGATAAAAAAATTTCCATATAAATGTTTGTACTGTAGCCCTTAACAAACGCAAATGCACAGCATCTGACGTGCATATCACTTTCTTTAAAATAAAACTGAAACCTACGTTTTGAGAAATTAGTTTGTATCAGAGTTCCCCAGTAGTTATTATTATAATTATTATTATTATTACTACTACTACTGAAAAAAAATATATATACAAAATATTTATAACAGTTTTAATTGTTCATAATTCAGTTCATGGTTATATAAAAATAAAAGGGCTATTTGTGAAAAACCCTCAGTTGCAGCTTTGAAACACTGTACTTTGCTGCCAGATCTACTGGTATTATCGCAACTATTCACAGCATGTAATGGTGGTAAAATAATCACATATGCTTTCAAGCAGGGATTTTTTAGCTAAATGGCATCCTAGCAGTTATTTCTTTTTACGAAAGCCATTGAATCATAGACCTAGACCATGAAGCTAGAGACTATGACCTAGACAAGCAATACTTTCTAGTTCTTTCCAGTAATAAATTGCCAAGATGAATACATCTGTATCATCATGAGGATAATAACATGAGGATAATAACATAGCTCATGAGGATAATAGATGAGGTCAGCTCATGAGGATAATAACATGAGCTGACTGATGAACTCACAAATCGTAGTAAATAAATAAAAATATGTTAAATGTGCAAACCTATAAGGGATTTTTCACAAAAAAAGAACTTTTGCAACGTGATGCGTGAAATATGGAAAAAATTTTATTGCATAGGTTGAAAGCTAGATATGTTGAGCGACTTATGTTAAAAGCTCATTTGCGTAGAGTAAAAATTAAGCAAATTGTCGGGAAAAAAAGATAGATTTTAGGTATTTTTCAAAGTTAAAATTTCATAAGGGGTTTTACCCATGTTGCGTATTTAATATAAAGTTCCAATTATTTCAATCACGTTGCAAAAGTTCTTTTTTGTGAAAACCCCTTATGAACTAACAAATCTTAGTAAATAAATAAAAATATGTTAAAGTTACAAGCCTATAAGGAGTTTTTCACAAAAAAGAATTTTTGTAACGTGGTTGAAATAATTGGATCTACAAATTAAATACGCGGCGTGTGTAAAACCCCTGATCAAATTTCAACTTTGGAAAATACCTAAAATCTAGGTCGTTATTTGACGACAATTTGCTTAATTTGTTCTCTATTCAAATTAACTTTTGAAAAAATTTGCTCAATATATCTAGCTTTCAAACAATGCAATAAAAATTTTCCTATCTTTCTTGCCTGCGTAGTAAAATAATATTTACTGAAAATCTCATATCTCAACGAATATTACACGTGTGAATTTTATGTTTCAGAATAATGTCTTGTCAATTTGTCAGTAAGTTTTGTAAAATTTTATGGAAATCCGTTCTAGGTAAAAACAAAAAAACTTGTCAAAAAATTTAGAAATTTTTGAAAAAAAAAAAAAAAAAAAAAAATATATATATATATATATATATATATATATATATATATAGTGCCAAAATGATTGCACAATTCTCAAACTAAAACATACAAATACTGTATATAGTGTGTGCAACAATGTATTAAAGTTACAAATCATTTGTAGCTTTTTGTGATACAGAGTGATCCAAATTATTTTTGCTCTTGTTAAATTTGTGGCTGGTCCCCTAAATTGCTTCCGGACTAAATCCATAGTGGAAAATATGAGTTTTTAAATGTTCTTTTCATGTAAAGTTTCAGACCGTTTAATCTAGTATATTTTTAGATAATCGAAAAAACAACAAAGAAAAAAAAATTCTAATAAGTTGAACGCCCACTGGAACTTACACTGTAAAATGCGTGTAAAATGCGAGTAATTGTTTTTCTCGCTTGCGTATATTACTATTTAAATTCGCTGTTTTTTCTTATATATTCCTTTTTATTAATAAAAATTTTTTTTATTACTCTTATTTTTGTGTTTTATATCATTGAACAACTTATCATTACTTTCATTATTAAAATTAACTATGAATTATGACTGAAATCATCATTAAAATGACTTCATAGCACATACTCCATCGATTTCCTTAAGAAATAAAGGAAGGGGGGGGGGGATGGGTGAAAAAAATTGGACCAAAAAGTGGACCGTCAACATTCACATTATTAATATTCCAGCAATTCTTAACTAAAATCCATTAATAAAATTTGGTCCTTACATTTTGCATACTCACTTCTCTCTAGCGCCAGGACTAATAACAGATTTTTTTAGCCCGTTAAATTTTAATTTTTCGTAAAGTTTTATTTGAATTTTATTTCAGTTTTATTGCACGTGTAAACATATTTCTTTTATGTCAAGAAATAAATAAACAAACAATCGTGTATTGATTTTTTTTTAATTATTACTATTGGCAACATCTGTATAAAAAGTATTTAGGAATTCGGAACTATCATAAAAGTTTTAATTTATATCTCTTTAACAAATTGGAATGGTTTAATTTAAATGACCAATTCGGAATATATTGATTATTTCCCATATTTATGTGTATAAATATATAATTATATGTTGACATTTACGGTTCTAGGACATGGATAATAGTATTAATATCATTAGTAAACGTCCAGAAGGCGACATGAAACATTGTTCAAAAAAATTCGTCTTTCTTCCGTTTCATTTATCAGATCGAACATTTTCCTTTAATCCCCAGGAATCCGCGGATTATTCAGCCCAGTAATGTTCGAGTTTTGCAACAGTGTTGCCAGATTAGGGACATTTTTAATTCAACTACAACCAATAATTTTTAATTGTAACGATTGCCTAATCACTTCGAAGATTAATCGTCTATTATTTATATCAAATATCACGTCTCAAAATTATTGGTGGAATTGAATTAAAAAAAAGTCCCCAATCTGGGAACACTGCTTTCAGGCACAAACATACGTTGGCTGAATTCATACATCGATAGATAGGTTTAATTCAGAAAAGATTTGGAGACACAAAAAGTATTTATTAAAAATATGTTTATTTAGTTCATTATATAAACTCAACAGTAAAATAAATACATTAAGTAATAACTTAGGTTTTTCATAAGAATTTACATTTATTTATTTATTTTTTATGCGTAAACAAATTTTAACAAGCCTTATAAAAATGTAGAAGCGAAATTTTTAATTTTAAAAGCAGCTCTAGAAATCACTATCAACAAAATTCCCCTGAAAAAAAAGAAGAAAAAAAAGCATAAATACATGTAATTTCAAATATACTTTCAACAAGAAATAAAACTCATATGTCATACATACATTATGAAATACTTTTCAGCAGTAAGAAAACATTGTTATGTTTTCCAAACTATTAGGTGCACTTTTTTAATAAAGAAGCACACCACAAAACTGGCGTTGTAAAAATTATTACTTACAAACTTTGAATAAACACCATAAAATGCAATAAACTCGCAACAATTGTTTCGGGTCGAAAAAACACACGAACCTTCATCAGGCGAATAAAGTAAGCACGAGTGCTGCAGTCAAAGCGGCAACGGGGGTGCGTTGCCGCTTTGACTGCAGCACTCGTGCTTACTTTATTCGCCTGATGAAGGTTCGTGTGTTTTTTCGACCCGAAACAATTGTTGCGAGTTTATTGCATTTTATGGTGTTTATTCGAAGTTTGTAAGTAATAATATTAGGTGCACTGTTAAAAAAAAAAAATCGTGTTTGCTGCCAGAAATTTTGTATAATTCAGAAAAATACATTCTATCAACGGAAAAATTACGTTGTTAGAACGTATTTTTCTGAATTACAGAAAAGTTCTGGCAGCAAACTGCAATAAATAGGACTTTTCTTTTTCTTTGGCAGTGTGGTTTGAAATGGAAGCTCATTCTCAGTACCCGCGAGTATCATGTCATAAAATCTTTGTAAGAAAACACTATGAATTGCAAGCACTTTGCTTCTTTCATCTTGCGCTTGTGTCTATTTTGTATCGCCGGATAAAGGGTGACAATTAATGATTCCGATGCGAAAAAAATTCGAGTTTTTTCAATTTATGGTGTTTGGTTATAATTTTAATAATAATAATAATTATTATTATTATTATTATCATCATCATCATTTAACACCAGAATTTCATTTTTCGTTTCTCTGTAACCGGTTGTATTTCATTCGCTATTTATAAATTGTTTTAAATGTTCTTTTTGGACATCAGACGCATAAACAACAGCACATCCAATGCGCATTAAGGACGTTTACTGTAAAAACATAAAAGGATTTTTTTCCCTTTTAAACTGTGTAATACCACCGCAATGCATTTCTGAGAATAATGGAAGACTTTTAACTAATTTTAAATAAATTGAAATAACTTGTGTAGTGAATTTTTGATTTTTGTAATTTTTTCGGCTTGTGAACTTTAACATCTGCTTGTCAGGAATCATATTTTAATTTGTGGCAAAAATATAGGAACAAATATATTTTCTTATATCAAAGTCCAATCGTTTAAAAAGTTTGTAAGAGCCAATTTTGATAATATTCCGATAAACAGATAATTTACAATAAATTTTCAAATTATTTTCTTCGTGGCTTCCTGTTTTCTACAGCATAATGGCTGTTTCACTTGGGAAAGAAAATCTTTTTGAAATTATACATATAAAGATTTGCCAGCTTTTATAATTTATTCCGGAGCATTGTTAGCCCCGCCGATTTTTCATATCAGTAATTTTGAAGAATAATTTTCTTCTTATTTAATCGTTGTCGCATATTAGATGGAAATATTGCTTAAAATTTCTGGTGCGAGAAAAAGACTGTCCTAAAAGCGCTCCGGAATAAATTAAAAAGTTGGCAACTCTGCATATAATGTTCCACGTGAAATAAATACCGCCCCCAAACAACAATATAAATAAATAAATAATGAAGAGTTTGTAAAAACTATTTAAATTTGAATGAACCATTGTCAAATCTAAAAGTCATAACTTGAAGGAATAATTTATATACCTCATTCTATTTTGTTTTGTAAATTTTTGAAATTGTCGAAATAATTGCACATTTTCAATTACGTGGTTCTTTAATGTTAATAAAAAAAAAAAAAAAAAAGTTATTATAATTTTTTTAAAGAGAAGAATAAGGGTTTTAGTGATTTAAATTAATTGATTTTTTTTTTTTTTTAATAAAAATCACTCAGTTAAATCTCTTTTTAAAATGTCAAAATTATCTACTTTAGTTGAATGAAATTGTTTATTTAGCTTTGAAAAAGTTTTTTTTTTTTTAAACATTTCTTAGGAAAATTTATAGATATAATTGCTAAAACATGACAAAATAATTCATTAAATTAATTAATATTTTTCATATCTTGATTTTAAATTAATCTCTAATAAACAACACCAAATAATCACACAAATTATATGAGACATTATTTTTTTAAAATTATTTATTTATATTTAAAGAAAGTAGAGATGAATGACTAGCGTGTCAATTGTGCATATATAGTAAGTGTGTTACTCTTTGTTTAATATATAATATATCAGTTAACCTTTGTACACCTACCGTCGATATTTAGAAATGAACATATTTAAATTTATTGTTCATTGCTTGCTTAGCTCTCATACTCGGGGCTGTGGAATTGGAGTCAGAGTCACTAAAAACATGCCAACTCCGACTCCAGCTTCTCTTAGGCAGTTTAAAGTGAAATATATATATATATATATATATATATATATATTGCATTTTATTTTTAAATTTATAAAATATATTTTTTACTATATGCATTAATAAATGCCTAGTTATTTTGGAGTTTACTGGCATGTTAATAATAAATAAATGTAGGGAAGAAGGGTGAATGTGACATTTGTTATATCTTACTTATTAACATGCCAGTATTTTTTCTATAAATAATCTATAATCCAAATGTTTATTCCTTAACCCTTTTTTGAGTAGATTTTTTAAAAATGTATTTTAAAGAAATATGCATTCAACATGTTTTTTAAGCAGCCAGTCTTTTATCCTACCTACTCCACAGCCTTGCTCATAGTACTAACTTATATAATTTGATATCGGTTCATATGACATTTAAAAACAATGCCAAATTTTACATCATAACTTGTGCATCATAATGCTTAAAAAAGTCCGAAAGACTCCAAATATATTTATAAAAAATCGCAATCCATTAATTTTGCAGCATATAATGGGTTAAGATAATAGGAGGCTGGTGTACCCATTAAACATATTGTACCCACTATATATATATATATAATGTAAAAGAAAAAGCGGAAGTGTGTTAATGTGCAAATCATGAACTTGTTTTTCATTAAATGATATTTGCTAAATTTAAGTAATTTGAAATCTAAGTTACAGCAGCAACAACAAATATTTTTGCATTAGGATGTGGATAAATTTTTTAATTAGCTTTTCTTATATTTTATTTGCGGTAAAACCATGGGAAAATTTTTATATCATTTTTCTTAATACGATGTTGCAGCTGTGACGTATTTTTCTGTTAAATTACTTTTTCTAAAAATTATTTCATGCATTTTATGTACTATGGATAAGATTTTTTTTTTCTCAACATTCTCGTAGCTATTTACAAAATTTCAAGCTGAGTGGCTCCCATCCGAATAGAGTTCACCGTGAAATTATGTCTATTCTTATTACGATGATACTATATTGAATATATATTGGTAAGGAAATGAATGTTTTCATGTATTGTTTCTATAGGAATATTATTCATATTTTTGTAATGTAAATAATGTATGTAAAAAATGTATTCATAATTAATTTTCATTCATAATTCATTTATAATGTAAATAATGTATGTAAAAAATGTATTCATAATTAATTTTCATTCATAATTCATTTATAATGTAAATAATGTATGTAAAAAATGTATTCATAATTAATTTTCATTCATAATTCATTTGTAATGTAAAAAATATATTCATATTTTTGTAATGTAAATGTAATGTAAATGTGTTCAAAATAATTGATAGTATGGATACTATTTATATAATACATACAATGAAATTCAAATGTTGTACTATAATGTACATACAGTTTAAAAAAATTATTAAAGAAAAAAAAATTCTTGATTAAAAAAAAAAAAAAAAAAATCTAATTTTACTAAAAGAAATCTATATAAAAAATCATTAACCCTGAAAATTAATTAGAAAAATTAAAAAAAATATGGATTATTGTATCAGTATGGAATATAAGGAGGTTTTCCCTCTCTCCTTTTCTTTTTTCCAAACGGAAATACACACTACATCGTAACACTCCTAGCATGATCGGCCTTCTGTGTTGTTTGCTAGTACTCATTATTATTACGTTTGCCGAGGAAGAACATTTGTTTTTCCGTTTTGAGAAATTTCGGCAGGTAAATTTTCAAAAAACTTGCAATAATTAATGATAGAGTGTCTAAGACGTTGACACTAAACCTACACTATAAAAAGTATGTCCTATTTGCTGCCAGACATTCTCTGTAATTTGAGAAAGTACGTTCTGACAACGTAGTTTTTCGTAAATTGCTCGTATCTTCTCAGATTACAGAGAATTTCTGGCAGCAAATAGGACATATATTTACAGTGTAGTTTACATTAAAGTAGTGACAGTTTTCAGTGCAATTCCTTTTTTTTTTTTTTGCAACTTTTTTTCCTGGTGGAAGGTTATTTTTCCAAATATGGCGTGTTGGTAATGTCTTCGTTCGTAAGCAACTGGAAGAGCATTTCATGTGATCTAACCTATTAGAGGCAAAGGATATAAGAACGTGTCTTCTGCGGTGGAAAAATGTCTAAAAATACAGTTAAAAAAACAACAACAACAAAAAAAAAAAAGATTGGGTAGAATGTTTGTTTTGTTTTTGTGGAACTCCTGCTATAACAGGCTATTATTATTGGTAATTTTTGCCCATGAAATAAGCTACATAGGCTAAACTACATAATTATAAAAACTAAAACTAAACTATTATATTTACTATAGTCTAAAGACTCATTTATTACCAAATGTATTTACTTTTCTTAATTTTCATATCCCTGTACCAGACGTCACCCATTGTCCATAGAGTAAAACCCACTCTCACTCATAGCCCTATTCCATATTACCCGACTCTCATATTATGCTTCAACTTTTTTTTTTTTTTTTTTTTTTTTTTTTTTTATGAATAATAAAAATTTTTGAAAATTAGTTTTTGTCAACATATACCTAATACCTAATCACATTAAGTCAAAGTATATATTCGTTTTTACTTCGGGTGCATTTTACCAGTTAACTTTTTAGCTGTGCACACAAATATAAATGGTATTCTATATTGCCCTCCGCTCCTCTGTATTTTTTTTTTACTATAAGAAATAGCTTTGGTGGAAATTTACCAAAAAAAAAAAAAAAAAAAAAAAAAACTTCTCTTCGTTCTTTCACCGGATGTCTGACACAACAAGAGCAAAATCGTGTAATATTCAGGAATTGTACTTTGGTTTAAAACTCTGAAATTGCATTTTCAACCATTTATAAGATACAAAGATAAATAATTTTATTCTCTATGTAAAATATTATGGTTATAGAATTAGTTTAATATTTATAACGATAATTTCATCTAAATTTCAAAGTTTCATTTTTAATGGCTTAGGTAGCCTCTAACCATACCAGACAACTTATATTTAATGTAGTTCTTAAGATAGAGCAACAAAAGTTCATAATTAATTAACGAGAAACATTGTGAATTAATTATTATAAAAAATAGTATATTTGAAGTGAGAAATTTAAAGTTAGGAAAAAATTAATACAATGTAGGCAAATTTTAGAACAAACACTATCTACTTAAATTATGTCTATCCTAAACAACAATAATTTGTCAACTAGAATTATTCTTCAAAGGTTTTGACCAGAATCCCTTTTCTTTACTTCTTTTTAAATATTATTACACAAAAATAAATTTAAATATATTATAAATTACCTCTATAATAGTCGAATATTACTTAGGTTTCTTATCATCAATAAGAAGATTATGAAATATTGGATATGAACATCTTCTGTTGATACATCGCAATCCAGAAACACACTTGGCTGTAGGACCATGTTTGATTCTGATGCATGCATCTCCTAAGTCTAAAACATAACATCAAAAAATTAATTTTTGAATCATTTATTAAAGTCACCTCTAAAATATATTTGTAATTTTTAAATGATAAAATTAAAATCGAAAGTTTATGTATTATCTCCTATTATTTATTGTCTTTTAAAAGAGGTTTTGTTATATTTTTTTTAATTATTTTATTTTTTCTTTTACGGAAATACTGAATGTTGTAACATACAAAACATCGTAAAACTGATAATATAAAACCAGAAACTGCTCAAAAAGAAAGAAAAAATAATTCCAAAATAAATAGATAAATAAAATAAAAAATAAGTAAATAAATAATAAACAACTACAGAATTAATGTTTCAGAATCAGAAGTCGGTGGTTATTATTAAACTTAAATCAGTAAAATGGATGAGCAGCTTTATTTATTTATTAACTGGAAGAGACGAGCTCCTCGGGAACATCCGTAGAGAACTGGTACTCCTTCCTCGGAATTCCCAAGTTTGTTGGGTTTCCTGAATGTGAATCTTTGAAAGTGATATCATACAAAACACCCAACAACGCAGTATCTTTAGAAATGGTCTTGCCGGACAACTTCTCAAAGCATAACAAGGGAAAGGTAAGAAGATAATAGGTTTTCAAGTGACCCCAGCGCCAAGCGAGAGGATTGCCACCAAATTTTGTTCATGAAATACGTTCAAAGAATTAAAACTGGTTTAGAAAAATGTCCATCCGATGAGGCAAAATTTAATAAGCGGAATAATTCATGCATAATAATAATAATAATAATAATAATAATAATAATAATAAAATCTAATCAATAAATTTTCAAATTGTTTATGCATTTCGTACGAGTCCATTGTTATATTTTCTGTTTTAATATGCAAAACATCGGTTTTTAAACTTCTTTTACGTCCTAGAGTACATCTTAGAAGTCGTCCACTTTTCAAATTTGGTGGTAATCCGCTCGTCCGTTTAAGCTGCAGAATGTCGTTTCTAACCGAATTATAACCAACCTATACTTTGTGACCCATAAGAAAGTATTTAGAAAAATCAAAAGAAATTTATATAAAAATAAGAAAAATATCTTACGTAGTGCTGGGACACATACACTGCAGCATCTGCAACGAGTAGCTCGTCTTAAAAGTATTTGATTATCATTGCAGCGGCCAATTTTTGGACACCGTACTTTTTTGCAGACGCCGGGAATGCATGCCAAACGTTCTCCAAGCGCTAATAAGCAACATACTCCAAGAAGAAGAATTATCTGTAAAATATTAATGTCAAAAAAGTTATAAAACTCCAGTTCAAGAACTAAGTTACACTTGCTCTTAATAAATTGAACAGCATCGAAAACGTTATTTGCTATATCTCAGTTGAAAATATGGTATAATCATGTGAAAAATACTAAAAACTTTTGCATTACATCGAATGATAGCTCTATAAATATTTCTTCTAAATCTGTTTGAACAAACAGTATTATTTCACCAGCCCAAGGTTGAGCGTAGATGAATTTAGAAATTAGAGATAATATTTGAAAATAGTCTGCATATAAAAGGCAGAAAATTCACTCTCCAGCTCCACGTATTTTTACAGTAAATGGTGCTTAATTGAAACTTGAAAACCCCGTTTAAAATTTTTGTGTAGTGTTATTCTTTATACATATGTAACAACTTAGATTCTTCTAAAGAAGAATCCAAATAGGGAAGTGTGGAGTACAATGGACCATGGTGTACAATGGACCGCTCCGTATAATTCATTCATTTATTTATTTATTTTTATGGTTCGTATTTTGGTACATAGATAGTAGCACTGCAATGATGAAACTTAGCCAGAAACTTCATGCCTAACTAACAATTAGCCATTTTGTTCGTGAAGTTTATTTTACGGTAGCCAAAAGTAAATATTTTTAGTTAAATTTTTTTTTTTCTTTTCGTCTTTCAGGAATAATGATCTGGAACAGACTAGTTAACACAATAAAGAGCTAAGGTCATCTATTATTATATTTAATCTCATTAAAATATTTTTAAGAGGATTTTTTACTTTTTTTTAATCATTTGCTGTCAGAGGTCCAGACGGGGTACAATGGACCATGGTCCATTTACTCTGTTCTCTGTCATAATAAACTGATTTACGAAATCTGCATTTTTTAAGTGTTAGCTATAAATTATATATAAAAATTTCAGAGTTAACCTCAATTAGATCTATTTTGTCTTCAAAGATGAATAAGAAAACAATTTAATTTGAGGTTTCTTTTTATTTATTTTTAATAATCAATCAGTTACTTTTGTATTCTTATATATTTACAAATATTTTACAGCTATAATAAACTAAATTAAATAACGCAATTAAAAAATAATAATACAAATAAATTGGACGAAAAAGACGGTTTTACATTTTGTTGTTTAATCACAGAAGTAAAAGATAAAGAATCTGTTTTTTGAGATTCATTCAACGAAAACTTAATTAAGATCTCTACATTTTTCCCTGAGAATGTTGCTATAGCTCTTATAAATTTTCAAGCTATTGTAATGATGAGTTTTCCAGATCCTACAACTTCACAATAAAACAGCAGATTTTCAGTGCCACGAAAATTGTTTAGCGTATCATTTTTTAATTTTAATGTTCATTAATTTACATTATTTGTAGGAGTCGAAGACATAAATAAACAAATATAATATATTCTGAATTTTATACTATTAAAAAACATGCTACATTAGTATGCTTTTTAAATTTGAACTGTCGTCCATACTACCCCATGTCATGGACCATTGTACGCCGCGGTCGGGGTACAATGGCCCATTTTGTCGGTTGTCATTAAAAAATTTATATTAAAAAATGTAAACATAATTATTGCTTTTGATTGAGTGCCAATAAGACCTTATATATAGGTAATATGCACACATATTTTCAATTGCGAGAAATTATTACTTTGTGAGTAAATACATAAAATTTCCAAAATTTGTCCATTGTACCCCACTCTCCCTTATCGATTTGATAAACGAAGATCGATAAAAAAAATTCAAAGAATTTTCTGTGGTCTTCTTGGTCAGTGATCGCAAATGATTGCGACAGTAAAATAAATGAAACAATTAAAAGCACCTTTTCACTATAATCAAACTGTATTGAGAAATAAATTATTTATAATATGGAAAATTATTATTATTTTATTTTTCATAAAGGAACTTAGGGGTGAATAAAAACGACCTGAATACCAAATAAAAAATTCTATGAAGCCTAAAACTTTACAGATTCTAAAATCATGTAGAGTATTGTGAGTGATTACTAAACTAGTCGATCTGCAGATCAGGAGCCTCAATGTCCTATTTGCATCACGCATTATTTAACATACCATTTTTATTTATTCCTTATTATATATTATATATATTGACTCGATTGACTTGCTACATAAACAGATACGTTTCTGAGGGGGGCGGCAGCCCCCCTCAACCCTCTGCTGTGCCTCTTTCTATAACTATCTGTATATATATGTACTCCTAATAACTGAGAGTCTTATAATATTTCCCTGTAATTCATAAATACTTGTACCAAATTTCATGCAAAATGAATGCATAACATATCGAAATTATTTTGTGTACACTTGTAAACTAATTACCAATTCTATGCCCACAGTTTTCCACAGAAAAACATGCTTTTTAAATTAAAATAAAATTTCGTCATATTCAACGGAGTGTAACCATGTTAAAGTACATTGTTAAGAAATACCGACTGTAGACCATAATAGTACGAAACTTTTTTATGTATACAATTTTTATTAAAATCACACAATCAACTGATTGGAAGAATATCATTTTTATTGAAATGTATTTTTCCGGCTGAGTGAAAATAATGCCTGGACCGGGACTCGAACCCCGTATCTTTGACTTACAAGGTCAAGGCTCTACCAATTGAGCTATCCAGGCCGACAACCGGTCAGCATTACTCACTCAGACAACCTTTAGGCAGAAACATCTGGTATATCATGTAGAGAGCTCGACAGAAATAAGCCGCAGGTAATGGAAAACACCATTAAACACCATTAAATAGAAAACACCATTATTTTGAATGCAGCATAAACGTGTTTCACTTGATATTGTCAGAATACTTTTGTAAGGTCCTGTACATTAATGAGGAAGCCTAAGCGCCCATATATTTTGCAAAAAACATGAGTTTAAGCATCTCAGAAATGTACGCTAATTTCATTTTGTTGAATGCAGAGTAACGATGTTAAAATGCGTTTAAAAGAAATTCACCCCATAGGCCGTAAGGATAAGAAAAACTTTGGCGTGTCCCTGCACACAATCCATAAGCAATATAGACATAAAAAAAATATACATCTATTCTTATACAAAGCTTGAATGTGTGTATCAATTTGCAAGTCGATCGGAGGATTTTTGCAGCTACTATCGCGAGACAGACGCACAGACGGAACCCAATATCTTTTTGAGTCTCTACATGGAGGCCTCCAATGACGTTTCAGCAAGAATTATTATTTATAATTCTGACATCCTTTCTCGTATAAATCTCTCATAGTACACAAACATCTATAAGTATACACACACACACATACGATGTTTGAAAATTTTAACCATACCTTTAATTCATTAAACAATAATATGAGACATACATAAAAAAAAACAGATGTCAAAACGTAAAGATAATTTAGAGAAAGGTAGTACATAATTTTGTAATGTAGATAAAAAATTTCAGTGGATTGAATTTCAAAAATTTCAAATTTTAAATTTTTATACCGTGAAAGTACTAAATACTAAGGTATTTTAAACAGCTTCATAATAAATTAATTAAATTGTTTCTTTTTCATGAAATTCTTGTCTGTAAAACCAATAAAATACTTTGCAATAATCTCTGAACATCACAGCATTTCAATGAGCATATAATAAAAAGTATTTAGATTCATAATCGCATAATTTAAGTTTTATAACAAAGCTAAGCATATCATAATAGTGATAGCGCAATTCATTAGACTGTTTTGTCTATGATATTTTCTAAATTTACTGAATATGTGTGAAACTTTAAACAAATGACATCCTGAAATGAAACTAAATACCTAAGGATTGTGTTATTAATTTTCTTTAAAAAGTAACAGAAATAAATAAAAGAAAAAGAAGCATGATGATTACAGTCGACAACAAAATAATTGAAGCGCTAGCAATAATTCATATTTAAAAGACATGTATCTAATACGGTTTTGTTAAGTAAATATTTGTCTAGTCAAAATCTTCGTCTTTATGCTGTTATAGAAAAGTAAGTTCATGACAAAAATTAGCGATCAAACTAATATATATATATACATATATATATATATAAATATATGGATGTTATAATTACAGAACTTTGGATAAACAACATAAAATGCAAGAAACTCGCAACAATTGTTTCGGGGTGAAAGAATACACGACCCTTCGTCAGGCGAACAAAGTAGGCACGAGTGTTGCAGTCAAAGTTGTGTAATTATTACTTTAAAACGCCAGTTCTGTGGTGCTTTATTATTAAATATGGATGTTGCTTCAATAATTTTGCTGCCGACTGTAGTTACTATGAAATATTTAAAAGATGTGTTTATATAATAAAGAGTAGTTATTGATTACATACTTGCAAACTAGTGATTTTTCTAAGTTGCTTTAAAATACTCATTTAAATAAGTAAATACATATTTATTCAAGTAATATGTTAAACTTTAAAGTAAAAAAATAATCAAAGCTATAGAACACTTTTAGTTTTAATTAATTTTAACAATATCTTAGAGCTTGTTTTACAAAAACATTTTCTCGATTTCATTAAAATTTATATTTTCAAAAGATTTTTTTTTTTTTTTAATATATATAATTCTATTAAATGTCGAATAGCAGCAATTATAAATGAGTGAAAAAATAAATAAATAAATAAAACAAAAACAAAAAAAATCTTATTAGAAATATCAGCAAAACTTACTTCTCTCAGTTTCATTATAGTATTTATATTTTAAAACTTGATCGTTTAACACAGCACACATTTTCTGTTCATGGTTTCATATGAAATAGATCTCGTATTTTCAATTGAAACGTGCCAAAGGTATGAGGTGACGTTTCATTTCCCTGAAATGCGCCAAATGCGGCTTTTTCACAAAACGATTTCCAAAGATGTAATTGCTGAAATAAGCATGTAAAGCAAACAAATAAAATGAAACGGAAAAAACTGCTTAAATGGATAGATAAATTTAAGAAATAATAGTAAAATATAATTAAATGGTTTTCTAGGCAACTCATCCTTCATTTTAAAAAAAATATTATTGCACTTAAAAATCCTTTAGCATTTTAATTATTTGTAAATTTATATCTGTACAACTGGGAACTTCTGAGGCTATGAATACTATAAAAGAAAATGAATTTTGGACAAATCTGTTCTTTAAAAATATAGTTTTTAAAAAATATTAACACATTAATGATTTATAAATATTTGAAAACATCATATACATTAATTTCTTAACACGTTTTTAAAACATTAATAAAAAGAAAAAGAAGTAGAAGAAAATGAGATTCAAATAACGTAAATATTTACACTTATGAGAAAATTTATCAATAGTTAAAGCAATAAAATATTTTAATAATTGATTTAGCATTTAAACTTTTGTCATTAAAATTATCGTTTTATTTTATTTTATTTTTTATTATTATGTTCTAAGCTGTTAACTCTCTGGATATTTATATGCCACTATTTTTCAAAACTGTTCTCTGACTAATTTAATATCAAAATATGTGTCATGAAATAAAACATATATCAGCTTAGAATTACCGGTATTGAAAATGCCAGAAAATTAGCACCTCTGCTATATGTGACCAGATATTTGGCTAAATATAATCTAAAAGTGAGAACCATATCTTATATGGTGTGAGATGGGGTAAATTGGTGGTGTGGTAAATAGGAGGTAAAAATAAATAAATAAATAAATAAATAACCCTATTTATAATCTGTTAAATAAATTTTAATGACGCCAAAATGTTGCTCATACATTTCTTAATAATAATTTAAAAAAATATTTATATTCAAATACCTATTACATCCAAAATAGAAAAAATGAAAAGTGTGTATCCTTTATTATTATTATTATTATTATTATTATTGCGAACCTTAATTATGTTCGTTTTTATAAAAGAAAACATGTTGTAGACCACACAGATTTTGAAAATAATTGGCGAAGTGTGTTGTCACAAGAAAAAGAATATCCTACGCTATAATTATCGATATGCAAGTATTATTTTATTTTTTAATGTTAAAATGTACAATAGGGTAGGGGGATGAAAATTTTACCTCCTATTACCCCAGTGTGGGGAAATTAATGGAACTTTTTCTTTTTTTCTTTTAAATTGTCAGTTCTAATCACATTAGTCTTACTGAAGCAGATTACAGTTAAGTAACGGCATTATTGTATAACAAACTTGAACAGCTTGGATGTTTGTTTTAGAGCTTATATAGGTTCAAAACATGGTCTACCTTTGTATTTTTAAATTATTCTTTTCTTATAAGAACATTTACTAATCTTAAAGTAATAAATTTAGCTTGTTCAAGTCCAAAAACATAGATTTTTTTATTTTTTATTTTTATTTTTTATTTTATAGGTTTTTAATAAAAGTTCCGTAAATGTTTAAGAAAAATGGGTTTGTTTTTCTTAATACAATTCTATTAGATAGTAATTTATGGCACTATCAATTATTTATTATATGTCTTTGATGAGAAGGCCTGCACAAAACAAAAATGGTCAAAATTAGCAATTTTTATTTTTCACATTTTATGAAGCCTTATTTATATATATACACTAAGCGGGGAAAAAAAAAAAAAAAAAAAAAGCCTCACTTGGATATTTTTCCTTTTCGTCTTCTACAACCGCCAATTTTATTGTTTAAAAAGCAAATTTTCAAACAGATTTCATTATGTTGTCCTCCACATACACTTTAGCATTGAGACCAGTGTTAAAAACAAAATTCAATTGTCAGGAAAATTGTAATTTTAGAAATTATTTCAAAAATGGTAAGAATAAGTCAGCTAACGATGTCACAAAAAGTATTAAATTTTGAATGAAAAATCAAAAAACATTTTAATACTTGAGATGGCAAAATAATTAAATGGTAACGAAATATTGGTAAAATGGTTTTTAGCGAGATATAAAATTTTTTAGCTGTTGAAATTGGAAATTTGGCTTTAGGCGTCCATGTTGCTCATCCAAGCGAGATGACCGTAAGTTAAAAAGCCATTGCTTATAAAACCGGTTTGTATTACATTTATAACATAAAAAAGCTTCAGAAAAAGTGTTTAGCAGCATAATTTCTTTAACTACAGTGCAGCAACTATTAAACAAAGCAGGTTTAAATGACAGAAAATTTGAAAAAATTCCATTTTTAGTGAAGAGAATTAGGAAAGCAAGACCTCAGATGGCTAAAAAAATAAAAATATATATTAGTTAATTATTGGGCTGAACCGGTTATCTCTGATGAGTCAAGTTTAACTTATTTCGCGCTAAAGAAAACAAGCAGATTTGACAACGAAAATATGACTGATTTAATGAAAATCGCACTTTTAAAACAGTGACACGTTCTCCGTACATTATGATATGGAGGTGCATAACTTTTCAAACAGTCGGGAAAATTTTTATGCTCAGGGGATCAATTAACTCGAAATAAAACACAGTCTTTATAAAAGTGATGCCTGCCTGACTATTTTGCTAGTATCTTGGACATTTCCGCAAACAGCATTTCAAGATGACAATGCACCTTACTACGCGGCGTCTGCGGTAAGTTTATTCACTTCAAATTGTTAAAATTGCCTATCCATTCCCATGAGAACATATAATTCTGCTTTTTTTTTTTTCACTTTAAGTTAAATCCCACAAAAGATAAAGTAGAATTTCTCCTTTACCAGACATGGAAATAGTCCTAATCCTGATCCGCTCGAAAATGTTTCGTCTATAAAAAGACGGGGGAGAAGGGAGAGGATTCGAAATTTGCAGCCTACAACTCTGCCAGAACTAGAAAAAAATATTTGTGATATTTGGCACATTGAAATTTCTGAGATTTATATTAAAACATTATATAATACTATGCCATTGTGCATTAAAGCAGTAATTCCATATAAAGGTGGAATTAACCCAATACAGAATACATATTTTTAATAAAAAAATGCTTTGATCTAACAATTAAATAGTTTTATTTCATATATTAGAATATAACTTGTTTATTTCATATAATAAATCCTAATAGAATACAATGTGCATGGCTATTGCATTACGTTTAGAACGAAAGTTTTATCCAGATTCTTCGTAGAGTGTACTTCGTAGAGTGTAATAAAGCGAATTATTATATCCAAATTGTACATAGGTATCATTTCATCCCTTTGGTATTATGCAAACAAGACAGTTTTATTTGTTTCAACCCTTAATTTTAAAGTTATTACAAATATAAAAGGTATAAGTAATTTCTTCTGCAGTGCGTTTTTTTTTTTTTTCTTTTGTCGCTTATTGTGTGTATATATATATATATATATATATATATATATATATATATATATATATATATATATATATATATATACATATTTTTTTTTTTAATGAAAGTATGTTTTCTGTAAAGGTTTTAATTATTGTTTAAGCACCCCTATTTTAAACATTTTAAACATTTACCCCACATTTTAAAAATGAATCTCAATAGGGTTTATAGCCATACCTCCAACGTACCCCTCGTGGAGTAAATTGGAGGTAAATTTTATTTTAACTTTTTTATTGGGGTAAAACTTTATTATTATTATTATTATTATTATTAAGCCACAATTTATAAAAGAATCCACTTTAAGACACGTATAAAAATTTAATTAAAAACATTAAAAGGTACACATTGCGTCAAGGCCTTTCACCCTGAGCTTCAGGGCATCATCAGAACACAGCCATTTTTTAACAAACAAGTACAGCAACAATATATATATATACAAAAGACTAATTTTCGGTTACAGTTATTAACATAGATGCAACAGTCTAATTAAAATGAAAACTCTACGAGGTTGAAGATTCGAGTACTATTTGGTTCACCACGGAGACACAGTTCTGTAGAGCAGTTGAGGCCATTCATTAGTCTGTGTTGAGGTACATGCTGAGGAACTTGTATTAATTTAAATCTTTATACGAGAAGTTGGCCGATTGGGTTTCACGTCACACCAGTGCTGCGTTGGTGGGAAAATTAGCGACACAAGACGAAAAAACTTGTTTCAGAATTGCCCCTTTTAAAACAAACTTGCAAAAAAAACTGCCGGAAACAATTTTTTTCGTCTTGTGTCGCTAATTTTCCCACCAACGCAGCACTGGTGTGACGTGAAACCCAATCGGCCAACTTCTCGTATAAAGATTTAAATTAATACAAGTTCCTCAGCATGTACCTCAACACAGACGAATGAATGACCTCAACTGCTCTACAGAACTGTGTCTCCGTGGTGAACCAAATAGTACTCGAATCTTCAACCTCGTAGTGTTTTCATTTTAATTAGACTGTTGCATCTATGTTAATAACTGTAACCGAAAATTAGTCTTTTGTATATATATATATCAATACAAAAAACCCTTAACGGGTTAAAAGTTTGTGACGCAGCACTGTACTTTATGGCTATAAGAATTAGAAATACGGGTCTTAAAAATAATGATATCAAATTTTCAGTGACGCTTTGATATTAATTAAATTATACATAGATTTTCTTATTTGAATTTGCTTTTTCCTTTTATTTATATTTACAGTGTAAACGTTATTTTCAACATAAAATAATATATAGCATTTACTCATTGATACCTTTCCATTCACATCTCTTATACTATGAAAGCATGTGTTTTAAAAGAAATTATATGAAATTCCAGTAACGCAGTGGTGTTACATTAAGTGATTTGTTTTTAAATTTCTCTTTAATTATTTTGTTTTGCATATTAAAATATATGTGCACATTGAAATATTGCTTTTAATTTTCAAATACGCTGTCAAATATATCACTTTCATTAAGCTTATATTATGTACTGAAATATATTTATTTCAATGAATTATTCTATCTTTTGCGTCACGCCATCCAAAACTGTAAGTAAAATATATGGAAATGTTTACTTTGTGTCATTTCATCCAAATAAATTGAAAATGCATGCAAATAGATATCGCGATGCAAAGAAAAAAACTGTGAAATTTTTTTCAGTTTTGGATGGCGTGACGCAAAAGATAGAATAATTCATTGAAATAAATATATTTCAGTACATAATATAAGCTTAATGAAAGTGATATATTTGACAGCGTATTTGAAAATTAAAAGCAATATTTCAATGTGCACATATACTTTAATATGCAAAACAAAATAATTGCAGAGAAATTTAAAAACAAATCACTTAATGTAACACCACTGCGTTACTGGAATTTCATATAATTTCTTTTAAAACACATGCTTTCATAGTATAAGAGATGTGAATGGAAAGGTATCAATGAGTAAATGCTATATATTATTTTATGTTGAAAATAACGTTTACACTGTAAATATAAATAAAAGGAAAAAGCAAATTCAAATAAGAAAATCTATGTATAATTTAATTAATATCAAAGCGTCACTGAAAATTTGATATCATTATTTTTAAGACCCGTATTTCTAATTCTTATAGCCATAAAGTACAGTGCTGCGTCACAAACTTTTAACCCATTAAGGGTTTTTTGTATTGATATCATTACTTTTTAGGGGTTAATGATCAAAACGTAAAATTAAAGGAGCATGGTAATGAGTTATAACACTGTATTAAAAGTGTTGTTTTATAGGTCATACTCGAACAAAATAACAAACTAAATAAAATTTTAAAATTTTATAAAAAGTGATAAAAAAGATGGACACATGCAACATTACAAAGGCATAATATAGTACATTTTAAAAATGACAAAAATTTCTTATTTATATTTATTTCTTATTATAATTTTTTAGGTATAGATTTGATTTAAAAGAGAAAAATAAATAATAATAGAAAAATCTTTAAAAAGTGAAAATTTTATACTGGTAAATATTTAAGTAGTATAGTTTGTTATGAATTTAATTTAAAAAAATCTTAATCTATTCAAAATTGTATTATAGCTTAACATTTTGTAATTTATATATTATATATACTAGAAACTTAATGAGCAAATTAATTATTTTCAAATTCTGTTTTAAGAATTTTTTCAATCCGTAGTTTAAGTGATTTATCACCTAATTTTGAAAAAATTACAAATATTTGCATATGATTATCATATTATTTGTCATTTTTATGAAAATAAAACAAAATTTTTTGTTGTTGCAATCACCTTTTAAAATAGAACCAATTTTGAAAGTTAACAACGTATCAGCATGAAAACAATGTAAATACAAAGAATATTTTTGATAAACAAATGTCATATAAAATACAAGTACCTAAATAAATAACTCATTTAATATATATATTAAAAAAAGAAAACTATTTTTTTTTTTTATTTTTTGTGTTTATTTTTGACGCTTTCCGATAGATGGAGCCAAAACGATTATTTGATATTCAGTATTTCAGATGGAAGAGAAGAAATTCGTCCGCGAAACTGCCACATCACGGTATTTTCGGAGTAAAAAATAGTTCGATTTTTAAACTGAGTTATAAAAAAAACAAGAGTTTTCCTAGGGAAAAGGGAGATGTCAGGCACATCAGATAAAAGCGATTAATATCATTTATAAATTAAACTAAATTCGCTCGAGCCATATTCGAGAAAAAATTCTTACACATTAGTCCGTCCATTTATAACTTAAATGAGCCAATTCATATCTCGAAATATATTGCACGCAGAAATGTAGAGATTTCTGGGTAGGATCAGACAGAAGGTGAAAGTCTATTTTGAAAATATCAGAACATAACCTCCTATATTTCCTGAGATATTAAGTGTCGGCTTTCAGCGGTTTGTTTGATCTTAAAATTCCTGTATATATAAGTGTCGCAGTTTTCGTTCGTTTTTCCGTTTCCGCTGAGTGTCGTGGCGTTCGTTTGTTTTTGCGCTTGCGTCACTAGAAAAACTGCCGTTTTTCATGATTGTTGCTGTACTTGTTTGTTAAAAAATGGCTATGTCCTGATGATGCCCTGAAGCTCAGGGTGAAAGGCCTTGACGCAATGTGTACCTTTTAATGTTTTTAATTAAATTTTTATACGTGTCTTAAAGTGGATTCTTTTATAAATTGTGGCTTTATACAAAATACACGTGGGATAACATGTCTCTATATGAGATATTATTTTATATTATTATTATTATTAATAAAACCATCTCAGCGTGATACATTAATGAACTCCCCTGCTGTAATCATTTTCACAATGGAAAAATTTTTGAGAGTATGAGCATGATTAAAAAAAAAAAAACTAATTTTCCACCGATTTAACTTATATATTTTCACATATTCTTGTAGTAATTTCAACTTTAGAAACTAAGTATAATGAAAATAAAATCTAATTGGCACTGATTGGTACTTGTGTTTGGGATTAGGATCGATTGTGTACACGAGGATCTTAGGCTTAGGTGGAGTGTCTTCAATAGGTACTTTCTAAGAAGCCCTAGCCCGTATTAACGCGAGTTTCGGAAACAATCACGGAAAACTCGAAACAACTAGACCGATGGACGTGACCGAGGATCGAACCCAGCACCTATCTTCTTCCAGCTTCGAGAACAGAATTTCTCAACCTCTGGAACGGATTTGGGAAAGCTTTTAACCAGTATTGAAAATGCCCTTTGTTTTAAAATCTCGCTGGAAAATAAACGATTGAATAAATACGCTTTAAAAAATCATTTAAAATAAAATAAAATAAAACAACCTTATGCAATTATTAACGAAAGATAAATGGATTCTCTTACATATTTCAAACTTTCTCATAAAAAGTTTCGATATAGTTTATTAAGCTTAAAATATTAACGGCTGGTGCATGCAACATTTTATTCCTCATTTATAGAGAAAATTGAAAAAAAAAAAAAAAAAAAAAAAAAAAAAAAACTCGAGTACATTCTGTGGGTGGTATTTTAAAAACATAAATTTATGAAAATGTTTTACTGCAATAAAAAAAATAACGAAATTTAAATTATTATTTGTGTTAACCAAATTATTTTCTTATACAAACACGATGCATGTGTACAGTTAATTTCTCGTTTAGAGGATTACAGAAAAATATCCACTAGATAATAAAGAATTTGCACGTTTCCTGATTTTATTCTTATATAATAGAATATGAAAAGGTAAGAAAATAAATACAAACATTTTCTTTATTTGAAATCTAATTACTGATTTATAACAATTTTAACATCGCACTATTTACTCTATCGAGAAACGCAGCATAATATATCGTGACGTCACTCTTTATGACAACAACCAGAAGTAATCATTGTTTACATTCGATTTTGTGCTTTGCTTTGCTTTTTGAATCAGTGAAATAGGTTTTGTATTTTATAATAATGAGGGATATTAAAAAATCCTAGTATAAATATTGTATTGTACCACTCTGCACTAATACAAATGTTGAATGCTTCTCAAAAGCTATTCTTTAGCGTTCCACAGGATCCTATTAAACGAAAACATTGGACAACCGCCATGAAAAGAAAACAATTGAAAATAATGATAATGAAAAATGATGATAATGTTATTAAAGGATTATAAGATGAAAAAGAAATGCTGAGAAATTACATAAATGATTAATAATTACGAAAGTTAAAACGAATTGCTGTTTGCTAACTAGGCTAACAAAATGTAAACATTGAAGCATCATAAAGTGTGACGTCAGACAGCGTTTTGAAGTCACGTGATTTTTGGTTAATTTTAAAATTATTTTTGAAATTAATGAGAACTTTTTTTGCATTTTTAATAAACTTTTTGAAATTTATGAGCCTAAAATTACCAGAAAAATAGGATTTTGTTCAAATCCCCCATGTGTGCAAATTGTCCATTATCTTCCAAGTGGATATTTCGTAAACTGTATTTTTAGTTGTGTTATGTGTTTTTAGTTAAACATGATTTTGAAGTGTGTGACATGTGATCCGCATATTTAAATCATATACACATTAGAAAAAAAGATAACTAACACACAGTACAGTTGGTAACAAAAGTGTCCGAACATTAGCAAAAATTCCTATATAAAAAAAGTAGAGTTAATACTGTTTCGTTAAATAAATCCTTGTCGAATCCTGTTCTTAGTCAGTCTAAGAACAGGAATCGACTAGGATTTATTTAGCAAAACTGTATTAAGCGTACTTTTTTTACATAGGAATTTTTGCTAGTGTTCGGACACTTTTGTTACCGACTGTACTCTATTCCATAATTGCTAAAAATCAATTTTTACTGTTTAATGGATTTTACTGTCCATTAAAGAGTGAAAATTGATATATATATATATATTTTAATACAGGTGATTTAAATCTTATTATGACATTTCTGTATATAAAATAGTACACAGATTAAATCGGGTGAATTACGTTATATTATGAATTACTGCTAGAAATATAATAATATTGTATTAGTTCTATTTGGACGGAAGTTTAATTTTGGTATGGATAAATCAACTCACTTTTCTGTCCTCACGTTTCTTTAAAAATTCTTTACTGACATTCAAGAATAACAGGTACAATGTATTGAAATATATTAAATAAAAGTAGAGATAATTATTAATTTCGCGAAATTATGGTTAACTTTGCGACTTTCGTAGTACAATTTATTAACAAAATGTTTTTCAAAAGTAAAAAAAAGTAAACCCGTCGGAATTATGGCAAATGAATTATGAGAATAGTACGCTTTAAGTGATATCAAAACTTATACTATTCAAGACAAAGCAAAGGAGTAAATATGTATTTTCTAATAAACTAGTAAATGCCACATATGGTTGTGAAATTAAAAAACGTCTTTCATACTATGCGTCTTTTAAGATTTAATATCGCTGTTAACTTGCTTACACACTTTAGTATTTTAAAACCTACAAATTCATGTCATACTTATTTTAATTAATGTATGATTTAAAGTAGTTTTAACAGAAACGTAGCGTAGCTAAAAGGGTAGGAGGATGGCGACCGGCCCATATGTTTCCTTTACAGGGGTGACTCCATATATATATGAGAAAATGAAAAATTGACTTAACTTGTTTGTGTAAAAATATTCAACAAATTCGCAAAATTATTTTTTCCAGCCTGAAATACCTAACATCATTAGCATTTGTGCAGTAATGATGCTGTACGAGAAATAAACTCTATAACAAAAATCGACGCACCAAGAAGAAGTGGGGACAAAAATTGGTAAATGGGGTGGAACGGGTGGTCCGAATGAGACAAAAATTGGTAGATGTGATGTACATGTGGAGAAAAACAATTGATTACTGTTTCAGAAAATTTGAATGATTTAATCAAGAGAAAGGGCCTCACAAAGTAAACAAGTCAAAAACACGTTGGCCCACTTCTGGCCCTTATGTATGCAGTTATTCGGCGTGGTATTAATTGATAGAATTGGCAGACGTGCTCCTATGAAGTATCGTGCCAAATTCTGTCCAATTGGTGCGTTAGATTGGAAAAATCCCGAGCTGGTTGTAGGACCCTTTTTATGATGCTTCAAACGCCCTCAGTGGAAGAGAGATCCGGGGACTGAGCTCAACCCCATTTTACTGAGCCGTCTATTAAGGGTTTTTGAAGTCACTGAAGTACCAGTTGCACGTAGGATCGACGATAATGATGAATTGGAGCTTGATTCCATCAGAACCTGTATGTATGTCAATTTGTGTCCAGTTTGCATTACACCTTCTTGGTGCGTCGTTTTTTTTTTTTTTTTTTTTTTTTTTTATAATGTTATAGAGTATGGAATGCTACAGCTATAATAATAATAATAATAAATCTGTCTGATTTAACATCAAACATAACATTCGAGAAAATAAAACCCAATCTGAATTTTGGAAAAGAAAGTAATAATGTAACATAGGGAATATTTTTAACTATTTTATTATGAATGGAAAGTATGATTTTGAAATACACCACTAAAGTAGCCAAAAAAAAAAAAAAAAAAAAGTGAGGTTTGCTTGAAGGGCAGACAAGCTAATAACTCTAAATTTTATTTCTGAGGCACTGATTATGCTTTTCTATCCCGTCAATTCGTAACTTGGTTGAATACACGCATTTAATTTAGAAATCTTAATTTTTTTAAGCCAAGTTTCAAAATTTCTTTTGTAGGAAAAACTCCTTATATGCATCTAACTCTAACATAATTTTATTTATTTACTAAAAGTCACGACATGAAAATTCAGATCGGGACGAAATTGTGCAGAATGGACAATTTGCACACATGGGGAATTTGAACAAAATCCTATTTTTCTGGTAGTTTTAGGCTCATAAATTTCAAAAAGTTTATTAAAAATGCAAAAAAAGTTCTCATTAATTTCAAAAATAACTTTAAAATTAACCAAAAATCACGTGACTTCAAAACGCTGTCTGACGTCACACTTTATGATGCTTCAATGTTTACATTTTGTTAGCCTAGTTAGCAAACAGAAATTCGTTTTAACTTTCGCAATTATTAATCATTTATGTAATTTCTCAGCATTTCTTTTTCATCTTATAATCCTTTAATAACATTATCATCATTTTTCATTATCATTATTTTCAATTGTTTTCTTTTCATGACGGTTGTCCAATGTTTTCGTTTAATAGGATCCTGTGGAACGCTAAAGAATAGCTTTTGAGAAGCATTCAGCATTTCTATTAGTGCAGAGTGGTACAGTCACCAAAAAAAAAAATCGCCCCCCCCCCCAACCTAATTTCGCCATAAATTGTCGTAGAAACATGTGGTTGGTACCAATCTATTTGTAATAAAGTCTAGTTTATAATGGTATAGTTTGATTTTGCTTAAGGGGTCGTCTACATATTAAAACTGGCATCAACTTCATTTTTTTTCAATGGTAACCCCCACTTTTTATAATTTATTTGAATTCTATGGATCAAATCATCGCGGAAAATGGTATAGTTTATATATTTTGATCAATTTTTCACAGAGTTATAAGCTGTCAAAATATGAGGATGCTAATGTTAAATGAATGTGACAAACAATAATTCATATTTCCAAAATAATTACAATATTCAAATTCTGTTTTTTTAATACGATAGAATGAAGTGACCCAAACATATTCCATGCATATTTTTGATAAAAAAACATTTTTTGAATTATGAAAATTATTAATAATTTCATATTTCAAAAAATTATGAATTATGAGCTATGTTAATTTTTGCACGAATAGAACGGGCATCATCAGAAACACGGGTTTCGAAATTTACAGCTCGTTCCTAACATTATTTTTTGAGTTACAGTGATATTTCATTTTTTACTGTTGTTAGGGGGCTGTCACTTATTATAATTTGTATCCTCTGTGAGTAAATATCTGTATACATTTTGACGAAAAACTATTTTAATTGTTATTCTAATTGTTTTCTAAGCAGCATTTCGATATTTATGATATATATTAGATTATTTTTTATAAAATAATCGCAATGCAAGCGAGAGAATGTGAAAGAATTTCAAAAGAAATGAAGCCCCGCCTCTATATTGCGGAAACAGTATTAAAAAAACTAGTATATATTTTAAAAATGATGAAAAGAACGTCGTAATATTGTATGCTTCAAAAATCATGTTAGATAGTTCTTTTTCGAAAGAAATACATTTAATTGATTTCAGTGATTAGAGTAATGGCGTTGTTTTCTGGTAATATTTTTTGAGCATTAAAAAAAATGAAAAAAAAAAAAAACATAATCACTCATACAATTGTCAGTTAATTTATTAATTCTTTTTATGTTTTACAAATAAATAATGAAAGAAAAGAACTTTATAAAATAAATAAACAAATATATATGTATGCAGAGCTGCCAAACTAATCCGGTTAATTGTCAGTATCACCCATTTTTATACACCACTTAATTTTTAGAGTATTTGTTTTCTTAATCATCGTAAATATATTTGAAGAAAATTACTCTATTTAAGTGGTGTAGAAAACAAATGTAGTAGGCGGTACTAACAATTTGCCAGATTAGGGTAGCAGCTCGGTATAATATACTTCTTGTAAAAGAGAATAATGAAAAGATAATGTTTACCAACTGCGTTTTGGTTCTGAATGGTTGATTTTATTTACGTAAAAGAATTAAATTAAAATTCCGGTGATATCTGAATTGCACCTCTCGCAGTTTTCGAGACTAAACATTGCAGCGCTATCGCGCTGCTTAGCAGTCAATCGGTTAAGAAAAGAATTATCTACTTCTGTTGGGTATATTTTGTTTTATACGGTAAGCCCCGCATGAAAATATTACTGTAAAGTTTTACATTTAATTTTAGGCATACAAACCAACAATAAAAAATTAAACTAAAATCTGAGAAAGGATATTCAACATTTTCGTGACCGCTGACATAGATTCACGTCATTTAGAAATCTGTAACTCCTACAATGGGCGTTTCTTTCACAATTTGTGTGTTACGATATTTCTTAAGAATATTCCTTATCTTCATATTTACAGAGGCTGTTCGCACATTTTTTAGACGATTTTATTTCACAGTAAGAAAAAATCGTTTGCATGGAGAATTTTATTTTCACAACAGTTATATTTTTGGAAGTTTTATTTATCTTCTGATATTTAGAATTTTTGTTTAGATGCAAAAATGCGCTTTTAAAGTGGCAGTGGATGGAAGTATAGGTTTCCGCTCTTTCCAAAGGTAACTTTTAGTGAAATCTTTATGAAAAGCATTTATCAGGAGAAAAATGGAAAAATGTTGCAACAACAGATGAATCTTGGGTCTATTTAAGTGATTGCAATAAAAAAAAAGGTCAATTTATTATCACAAAAGTGGAGAAAAAAAAATTTGCTACATGGCTCAAAGCATTAAAAGAAAGTTTTTCTAAAGGATTTATGATTGCCACTGGTTTTTCATACAAGCGCAAGATAAAAGCAAAAAAATGTGACAAAAATGTCAAAATCAACTCTAAATACTCTCAAGAACATATTTTAATTCCAATTTTTAAAAATGAAAATCCAGATCTTTATCCACAATGCTATCAATCCGTTGAATTGTATCAAGAAAAAACAAGCAGCCACACATCACAATCCGCAATTGCTTTTCTAGAAAAAAATGGAACAAAAAACGGGAATTAAAACCATACCCTTCACTGACATTCCTGCTAAATCTTCTGATGTATCACTGTTGGATTTTTGTGTTTTTCGACTCTTAAAATCAACTTTATCCAAACACCGACCTACAACGCTTTGTGGACTCTGGAAAGCCGTTCAAGAGGAGTAGAAAAATATACCTCTTCCGATATTATAAAAAGCATTGTTATCATAGAAATTATGATGTAGAATGTTAGTTAAGAACAAGGGCTATCAAACTGAACAAATAAAACTCGAAATATAAGTGAAATTGCTTCAGTACACTCCATCAAAATCGTCTAAAAAATATGCGAACAGCCTCTGTATATAAACAAAATAGTATCAATACAAATACTTTCACTAGAAAGAGTATAGTTATTATGTATATTCATATGTAAAATAAATATGGATATAGAAATAACGGTTTCTTATTGCCTAGAATGAATATTCCCCGTTCTGCAGCCGTCTACTGTACTTGAATTCTTAATTTTAAATACGTAAATTCTATATCTTTAAAAGTAATAAGACATATTACTTTGTTTTAAATTCTTTTTCCATGATAAATGTGACGCCAGTTTTACGCCGTGATTAGAATAATCGAGAATAAATAATATTGCGCTTTGTTTCAATAACAGATTTTCAAAACTTAAAAAAAAAAAAAAAAAAATCCACCATATTATTCAGTGTTAAAAACCTTTAATAAAAATTTTATATTTTATTATATTGCGTTATGCGATAAAATTTAAATAGCATAAACGGTAGAGTAAACGAATGCGAAAATTCCACAACAAGAAAATTTGTTTTAAAAAATCTGGTAAAAAATAATAAATATTAATTATATTAATTTTAAAAAAGGAAAAATAAAAGTATTGTTCATTGCGTATTGCTCTTTCAAATAATAATCTTCGTCTTACCGTGAAAAAAAAAAAAAAAAAAAAAAAAAACGACAACAGGGATAAAATAGAATTTTAGCAGTGAGAAACTAGGAAAAGTTATGTAATATATAAGAACAAAGACTTAAAGACATTTCAGAATCAAGTATACTCATTTTTGTAACGGAAGCCGCGCCTTCCGTTACATTTTTTTCTAAAACTTTACATTATAAAACAAAATTATTTTACATACTTTCAATTAAATCATTTAAATTTTGTCTTCAGCATTCGATGTAGCAAATGCCATTGACATTTATGCATACCAGCGTCACATATAGAGTCACATACAAATATGGAAACTAGTACAAATATGCAAGTGAGGTTTGCTTGAAGGGCAGACAAGCTAATAACTCTAAATTTTATTTCTGAGGCACTGATTATGCTTTTCTATCCCGTCAATTCGTAACTTGGTTGAATACACGCATTTAATTTAGAAATCTTAATTTTTTTAAGCCAAGTTTCAAAATTTCTTTTGTAGGAAAAACTCCTTATATGCATCTAACTCTAACATAATTTTATTTATTTACTAAAAGTCACGACATGTAAAATTCAGATCGGGACGAAATTGTGCAGAATGGACAATTTGCACACATGGGGAATTTGAACAAAATCCTATTTTTCTGGTAGTTTTAGGCTCATAAATTTCAAAAAGTTTATTAAAAATGCAAAAAAAGTTCTCATTAATTTCAAAAATAACTTTAAAATTAACCAAAAATCACGTGACTTCAAAACGCTGTCTGACGTCACACTTTATGATGCTTCAATGTTTACATTTTGTTAGCCTAGTTAGCAAACAGAAATTCGTTTTAACTTTCGCAATTATTAATCATTTATGTAATTTCTCAGCATTTCTTTTTCATCTTATAATCCTTTAATAACATTATCATCATTTTTCATTATCATTATTTTCAATTGTTTTCTTTTCATGACGGTTGTCCAATGTTTTCGTTTAATAGGATCCTGTGGAACGCTAAAGAATAGCTTTTGAGAAGCATTCAGCATTTCTATTAGTGCAGAGTGGTACAGTCACCAAAAAAAAAATCGCCCCCCCCCCAACCTAATTTCGCCATAAATTGTCGTAGAAACATGTGGTTGGTACCAATCTATTTGTAATAAAGTCTAGTTTATAATGGTATAGTTTGATTTTGCTTAAGGGGTCGTCTACATATTAAAACTGGCATCAACTTCATTTTTTTTCAATGGTAACCCCCACTTTTTATAATTTATTTGAATTCTATGGATCAAATCATCGCGGAAAATGGCATAGTTTATATATTTTGATCAATTTTTCACAGAGTTATAAGCTGTCAAAATATGAGGATGCTAATGTTAAATGAATGTGACAAACAATAATTCATATTTCCAAAATAATTACAATATTCAAATTCTGTTTTTTTAATACGATAGAATGAAGTGACCCAAACATATTCCATGCATATTTTTGATAAAAAAACATTTTTTGAATTATGAAAATTATTAATAATTTCATATTTCAAAAAATTATGAATTATGAGCTATGTTAATTTTTGCACGAATAGAACGGGCATCATCAGAAACACGGGTTTCGAAATTTACAGCTCGTTCCTAACATTATTTTTTGAGTTACAGTGATATTTCATTTTTTACTGTTGTTAGGGGGCTGTCACTTATTATAATTTGTATCCTCTGTGAGTAAATATCTGTATACATTTTGACGAAAAACTATTTTAATTGTTATTCTAATTGTTTTCTAAGCAGCATTTCGATATTTATGATATATATTAGATTATTTTTTATAAAATAATCGCAATGCAAGCGAGAGAATGTGAAAGAATTTCAAAAGAAATGAAGCCCCGCCTCTATATTGCGGAAACAGTATTAAAAAAACTAGTTTGCATATTTGTATGTGACTCTATATGTGACGCTGGTATGCATAAATGTCAATGGCATTTGCTACATCGAATGCTGAAGACAAAATTTAAATGATTTAATTGAAAGTATGTAAAATAATTTTGTTTTATAATGTAAAGTTTTAGAAAAAAAATGTAACGGAAGGCGCGGCTTCCGTTACAAAAATGAGTATACTTGATTCTGAAATGTCTTTAAGTCTTTGTTCTTATATATTACATAACTTTTCCTAGTTTCTCACTGCTAAAATTCTATTTTATCCCTGTTGTCGTTTTTTTTTTTTTTTTTTTTTTTTTTCACGGTAAGACGAAGATTATTATTTGAAAGAGCAATACGCAATGAACAATACTTTTATTTTTCCTTTTTTAAAATTAATATAATTAATATTTATTATTTTTTACCAGATTTTTTAAAACAAATTTTCTTGTTGTGGAATTTTCGCATTCGTTTACTCTACCGTTTATGCTATTTAAATTTTATCGCATAACGTAATATAATAAAATATAAAATTTTTATTAAAGGTTTTTAACACTGAATAATATGGTGGATTTTTTTTTTTTTTTTTTTTTTTTTTTAAGTTTTTAAAATCTGTTATTGAAACAAAGCGCAATATTATTTATTCTCGATTATTCTAATCACGGCGTAAAACTGGCGTCACATTTATCATGGAAAAAGAATTTAAAACAAAGTAATATGTCTTATTACTTTTAAAGATATAGAATTTACGTATTTAAAATTAAGAATTCAAGTACAGTAGACGGCTGCAGAACGGGGAATATTCATTCTAGGCAATAAGAAACCGTTATTTCTATATCCATATTTATTTTACATATGAATATACATAATAACTATACTCTTTCTAGTGAAAGTATTTGTATTGATACTATTTGTTTATATACAGAGGCTGTTCGCATATTTTTTAGACGATTTTGATGGAGTGTACTGAAGCAATTTCACTCATATTTCGAGTTTTATTTGTTCAGTTTGATAGCCCTTGTTCTTAACTAACATTCTACATCATAATTTCTATGATAACAATGCTTTTTATAATATCGGAAGAGGTATATTTTTCTACTCCTCTTGAACGGCTTTCCAGAGTCCACAAAGCGTTGTAGGTCGGTGTTTGGATAAAGTTGATTTTAAGAGTCGAAAAACACAAAAATCCAACAGTGATACATCAGAAGATTTAGCAGGAATGTCAGTGAAGGGTATGGTTTTAATTCCCGTTTTTTGTTCCATTTTTTTCTAGAAAAGCAATTGCGGATTGTGATGTGTGGCTGCTTGTTTTTTCTTGATACAATTCAACGGATTGATAGCATTGTGGATAAAGATCTGGATTTTCATTTTTAAAAATTGGAATTAAAATATGTTCTTGAGAGTATTTAGAGTTGATTTTGACATTTTTGTCACATTTTTTTGCTTTTATCTTGCGCTTGTATGAAAAACCAGTGGCAATCATAAATCCTTTAGAAAAACTTTCTTTTAATGCTTTGAGCCATGTAGCAAATTTTTTTTTCTCCACTTTTGTGATAATAAATTGACCTTTTTTTTTATTGCAATCACTTAAATAGACCCAAGATTCATCTGTTGTTGCAACATTTTTCCATTTTTCTCCTGATAAATGCTTTTCATAAAGATTTCACTAAAAGTTACCTTTGGAAAGAGCGGAAACCTATACTTCCATCCACTGCCACTTTAAAAGCGCATTTTTGCATCTAAACAAAAATTCTAAATATCAGAAGATAAATAAAACTTCCAAAAATATAACTGTTGTGAAAATAAAATTCTCCATGCAAACGATTTTTTCTTACTGTGAAATAAAATCGTCTAAAAAATGTGCGAACAGCCTCTGTAAATATGAAGATAAGGAATATTCTTAAGAAATATCGTAACACACAAATTGTCAAAGAAACGCCCATTGTAGGAGTTACAGATTTCTAAATGACGTGAATCTATGTCAGCGGTCACGAAAATGTTGAATATCCTTTCTCAGATTTTAGTTTAATTTTTTATTGTTGGTTTGTATGCCTAAAATTAAATGTAAAACTTTACAGTAATATTTTCATGCGGGGCTTACCGTATAAAACAAAATATACCCAACAGAAGTAGATAATTCTTTTCTTAACCGATTGACTGCTAAGCAGCGCGATAGCGCTGCAATGTTTAGTCTCGAAAACTGCGAGAGGTACAATTCAGATATCACCGGAATTTTAATTTAATTCTTTTACGTAAATAAAATCAACCATTCAGAACCAAAACGCAGTTGGTAAACATTATCTTTTCATTATTCTCTTTTACAAGAAGTATATTATACCGAGCTGCTACCCTAATCTGGCAAATTGTTAGTACCGCCTACTACATTTGTTTTCTACACCACTTAAATAGAGTAATTTTCTTCAAATATATTTACGATGATTAAGAAAACAAATACTCTAAAAATTAAGTGGTGTATAAAAATGGGCGATACTGACAATTAACCGGATTAGTTTGGCAGCTCTGCATACATATATATTTGTTTATTTATTTTATAAAGTTCTTTTCTTTCATTATTTATTTGTAAAACATAAAAAGAATTAATAAATTAACTGACAATTGTATGAGTGATTATGTTTTTTTTTTTTTTTTCATTTTTTTTAATGCTCAAAAAATATTACCAGAAAACAACGTCATTACTCTAATCACTGAAATCAATTAAATGTATTTCTTTCGAAAAAGAACTATCTAACATGATTTTTGAAGCATACAATATTACGACGTTCTTTTCATCATTTTTAAAATATATATAATTATATTTGTGAAATAAGTTGAAAAAAAATAAGAATGGGCGGAGTTTCGATAAAATTTTATCAAAATACGCCCTTCACTACGCTGAATTGCATATTTGGAAAACAAAATTGGATTTTTTCGCTGATCCTAAATTTTCGTAAAACATTGTGTGTGAACAATTGTTAATGGTAAAACACGTTTTTTGTTTTTATTCATCCTTTAATGATACTTAAATTGGCCTTTTACAAACGATACAGTAAGGCGTGGTTTTCATTAATTAGGTGTGTTTTTATAGATCATTAGAAAATTTCATATTTTATTTCTGTAGAAAGAGCTATCGAGGGTAAATAATTTAGGCATAAAAATACACATTTATACATTTCCTTTCGCTTTCTACTTACTTGGATTTTTTTTAATTTTTACTGCAAGGCGTGGTTTTCCAGTTGGCATGATCGGGTTTCGAATTGTTTACAAAACTAAAATTAAATATTCACACCGGAAAAACTTTTATTGACGCCTGAAATAGCGATAGCAATTTAAGGATGTATTTCAGAAAATGCTTCAGCATTCAAACGGTTAAATATTAAACATTTTTTTTTTTTTTTTTTTTAACCGCTATTAATATTATTATCAGTTTTTGTATTTTTCTTTTACCTCGGTATCTGGAATTTTGTAATTCAACATTGTAGGGTTCATATGATTCAAGCTATTTAATTTTCTTCGTATGAAGTGAATTATTTGATGTTTAATCAATAGAAACCAATAAAAATCTTTTAATTCGTAAACTAACTCAGAGAATTCTGTGAATTAGAGTCATTTTTTATTTTATAATTAACATTTCTGAAATTTATTTCCGGTGTAAAACTTAATAAATAATGTATACTGGGTGGTAGATCACGATTTATATTTTCTAAATGTATAGACGGACCCCTAATATATTTTCACGTGTAACTCTATTTAGAATTGATTTAAAGTATATAAATAGGTATGTTTTCCGAGCCGCCTTGATCTCAGAAATCTGAATATAAAGTTGAAAATAGGGGTCGTCATTTAAAAAAATGAAGTTTACGCCTGTTTTAATATGTAGACGACCCCTTAAGCAAAATCTAACTACACCATTAAAAACTAGACATTATTACTGATCGATATGTACCAGCCGTATGTTTCTACGGTAATTTACGGCGAAATTAGGTGGCGTTGGGGGGGGGGGTGTCGATTTTTTTTTTTTTTTTTTGGTGACTGTACAATACAATATTTATACTAGGATTTTTTAATATCCCTCATTATTATAAAATACAAAACCTATTTCACTGATTCAAAAAGCAAAGCAAAGCACAAAATCGAATGTAAACAACGATTACTTCTGGTTGTTGTCATAAAGAGTGACGTCACGATATATTATGCTGCGTTTCTCGATAGAGTAAATAGTGCGATGTTAAAATTGTTATAAATCAGTAATTAGATTTCAAATAAAGAAAATGTTTGTATTTATTTTCTTACCTTTTCAAATTCTATTATATAAGAATAAAATCAGGAAACGTGCAAATTCTCTATTGCAGTATACTATGAAGGTAACAACGTATTAAAGCAGTATGATCCACTAACTACAGAATTTCGAGAAAAAAAGCGTTTAAAGTTTCAGTAATCATTAAATAAAAGTTATTTCGCAACATAGACAACGTTCCAGTGGAGTGATCGTCAGAGTAAATGGTTACCACGCGAAAGTCCTGAATTCAATGCTACCAACGGGAATGATTTTTCCCCTATTTATTTATTTAATCTAAACATTTTATTTTACGTTACTTTCTCTTATAATTCAATTCAAAATTTGAAAATTTTAATAAATAATACTTACTTTTTTTTTTCTCAAACTAAAGAAAAAAAAATGTTCGTTTTAAAATTTTAACTTAAAAATTTTTTTTTAGGTTTGTTTTAATTATAAAATAAAGTAAAAATAAAGGGAAACTTTAATTTAATATATATATATATGTATATATATTTATTTATCTAAGTATTTTATTTTATTTTTACTTTATTTTACAATTAAAACAAGCTAAAATTTAATTTTTAAGTTATAGAAAATTCTATACATAAGATTATAACTGTATAACCTACATACACTGATGGAAAAAAAAAATCCCAACACCAGGAAGGAGCTGTGCTAGATAAACGAAATTTGGTAGGCGTGTTTATACATCTGAAAGATGACGTCGATTTAAATTTCGAGCTACGCGCATAAGTGTGGCGCTAGTAGCGACACTATGAACATGCAAATGAGGTTTGCTTTAAATAAGCGCTGTAAGGTTCGTGATCGTTATTTACAGTTGAGATTTGACGTAGTGGGTTAATGTTAGTCAAGGATGCCTCTAAGAAGACGAAGAAGCCATTATCAACTGCTCACTGAGTTTGAACGAGGTCGTGTAGTAGGGCTACGAGAAGGTGGGTTTTCTTTCCGCGATGTTGCAGAAAGACTTGGCAGGAATGTATCCACTGTGCATGAGTGTTGGCAGCAGTGGTCAAGGGAAGGTACTGCCTCAAGAAGACCGGGTTCCGGGCGGCCACGTGGCACTACTGAGAGGGAAGACCGCCGTGTTAGGCGTATGGCTGTGGCTAATCGTACTGCGTCTGCAGCTGAAATTCGAGCTGCAGTTGGCACCACAGTGACACAACGAACGGTTACAAATCGGTTACTTCAAGGACAGCTCCGAGCCAGACGCCCTGTAGCGTGCATTCCTCTGACTCCAAACCACTGCCGTTTGCGACGTGAGTGGTGTCAAGCTAGAGCTCATTGGAGGACGGAGTGGAGATCTGTTGTGTTTTCTGATGAAAGCCGGTTCTGCCTTGGTCGCAGTGATAGCCGTGTGTTGGTTAGAAGGAGGCCAGGTGAACGCCTGCTAGCGACCAGTCTGCGGCCTAGACACACAGGGCCTACTCCTGGAGTTATGGTTTGGGGAGCAATTGCGTATGACAGCAGGAGCACTCTCGTGGTTATTCCACGCACCCTGACTGCAAATTTGTACGTCAGTCTAGTGATACAACCTGTTGTGCTGCGATTCATGAACAGCATTCAAGGGGGTGTTTTCCAACAGGATAACGCTCGCCCTCATACCGCTGTTGTAACCCAACATGCTCTACAGAGTGTCGACATGTTGCCTTGGCCTGCTAGATCACCAGATCTTTCTCCAATCGAGCACGTATGGGACATCATTGGACGACAACTCCAGCGTCATCCACAACCAGCATTAACCGTCCCTGCATTGACCGCCCAAGTGCAACAGGCATGGAACTCCATCCCACAAACTGATATCCGACACCTGTACGACACAATGCATGCACGTTTGCATGCTTGCATTCAAAATTCTGGCGGTTACACCGGTTACTAATGTACCAACATTTCATATTTGAAATGGCTCTACCTGTGATCTTGAAACTTTAATCAATTAAATATGTTACCTAGACAAATGAATTGCTTAAATTTCATTACTGTACAATAATTTTTTCTTGGTGTTGGGATTTTTTTTTCCATCAGTGTATTTTTTAAATCACAAAAATTCAAGAATTAATTCTTCATTAAATTTTTTAATTTTCAGGTTTAATTATTCAAAAGATTAAATTTTACAAGCATTCGTCCTTACGATCGTTCAACTGCAGCTTTAATAGCAAAATAAATAAATGGATGAAATAATAATAATAAAAAAAATAATAATAATAGTAATAATAAGATAAATATACAAACAAAACCCTGAATAACAAATTTTTATATATATATATATATATATATATATATATATATATATATATAAATTATATATATAATATATATATATATATATATATATATAATATATATATATATATATATATATATATATATATATATATATATATAGTGCGACCACCTTTCATACGACTAGCAGTGAGGCCAAGTCCAAAAGTTGTGAGGGATGCAAAATTGACCGAGAGATAGTTATTTGGCGAACATCCAGTTATTCGGTGTTCCCTTATCGCTTGTTTTCTCTCAGTCACCCCTATTTTCACACTGGACTCGTTCAATCTGCACTTGCGCAGAGGCTTCCATGGTCGCAAGAAATGTGGTTAAATAATAGTTACATTCATCAGTGCCTGATTCTGTCACGCTTAAAAAGGCTTAAGAGATTTCCTTGGACTCTGTGTGAACGCAAGTTGTCACTTAATTTTTATACTTTAGTCAATAAAAAAAAAATCTAATTGTCCGATCGATAAGCTGTTTAATCCGACGGATTCAGAAAAATCGTCCCTTTTATTTGGTACCTTATTTGTAACGAATTTTTAATTAGATTTTTTAAATTAATTAAAATATGAAAATGACAGCTTTAAAATAGACATTTTAATTTTTAATTGTTGCCCTCCCCCTTTTTTTTCTGCATAAAATGAAATATGCTTTCACGTGGAAAATATGTATATATGTATATATAAATATTAAATTTGCTCATATATATGAAAAATGACGTCTATAAAGTATTAATTTTAAATTTTAAAGGTAACGAAGAGATAAAGTACGAAAATTTTGCACGGGCTTGCTAGTAAATGAATTTTTTGAAGTGAGAAATAAATAAATTGAAATGATCATTTTTCAACGGGCGCCTTTAAACAGAAGTGTAAAACAGCAGGTGTGTTTAAATCTTGGTTTAAACTTCCTGATATGGTTTTAATATGTATAAGTTACTTAACCGCTTTGAAGTTCTTAATATTAGAGAGCAGCTGAAATTTAATTTCGTGCACAGAAGGATAAAAAAAACAGATTGTCGAAGAAAAACGTACGTTGATTAATAGTTAAAATCTACATTTAAAGATGATGTATATTTCGGGTATTTGTTTGCCTGTAATATAATCTATACATATAAAAGAGTACTTCCACTCACTCACTCACTCACTGACTCATCATCGCACAGCAAAATCTACTGGAGCCACTGACTCGAAACTGGGTCAGTTTACAGAACATATAGTGTAAGCACCCCCTAAGAAGCGATGTTACGAAATTCGCCCCCCAAGGGGGAGTAGGGGGCAAAATGTGATTTCACAAAATCCTCCATATCTCAAAGAAAAAAACAGATATCCATAAAAGTTTTGCTTTCAAATATAGCTAACACAAATATCTAAAAACCAATTTCTGGAATTTTAGAAATTCGGTCCCCAAGGGGGGAAAGGTGGCAAAACGTGATTTCACATGCTCAAAACGTGGTTTCACTTACTCCTATATATCTCAAACAAAAAAACGGATATACGTGAAACTTTTGCTCTAATATATAGCTAATACAAATACCTAAAAACCGATTTCTGGAATTTTAGAAATTCAGCCCCCAAGACGGGGAGAGAGAGGAGGCAAAACGTGATTTGAAATAATCCTTTATATCGCAAACAGAAAAAAAGATATATGTGAGATTTTTGCTCTAAAATATAGCTCTCACAAATACATAAAAATTAATTTCTTTAATTTTAGAAATTCATCCCAGGTGGGGCGGGAAAGGGAGCTATAAGGAAAAAAAAAATAGAAATACAGTTAGATTGTTCAAAATTGGTACAGATAGGTTTTACAGGCCTGGAAGTCGTATGAGGATATTTTCGAAAGTGTAAATTTATTAGGAGCGTAAGAAAAGGGGAGGGGGCGAAGGGGCAAAAAATTAAAAATAGAGTTAGACCGTTCAAAATTTGTACATAAAGGGTTTTGATACTTACAAATCGATTGCGGATATTTTCGAAGTTGTAAAGTTATTAGGAGGGGTGGGAGGGGGAGGGTGGAGGGACAAAAAATAAAAATAGACTTAGGTTGCTCAAAGTTGGTACATGGAGGTTTTTAATATCTACAAATCGATTACGAATATTTTCGAATTTGTAAAATTATTAGGATAGATGGGAAGGGGTGTAAAGATCAAAAATATATAAATAACGGTTAAAGCGCTGAAAATTGGTGTTGAAAGTACCGAATTATTACGAGGGGCAGGAAGGGGGACGGACGCAGGGGTAAAAAGAAAGAAATTCAGATAGAATGTTAGAAATTAGTATTATTAGGTTTAAAAGACCGAGAGAACGATTGCGAGTATTTTTAAACTCTAAAATAAATTGGAGGAGCGGGAACGGTAGGTAAAGGACTATGCGCGGTCCGCAGGAAGTGGGGGCCCGGACCGATTATTCAACAATGGGAGAAGATTTTTTTTTTAATAAATATATATTTATGTTTTCCCCTTACGATACGCAGCACACAAAGGCCTGTGCTGCCGAAAGCAGTGGGGACCATGTGTGACATTTTTTCCAATCAGAATTTTTTTCTCTCTTTTTTTTCACATGATAAAAATTAATGAATTTTGAGCATTCATTAATCACAGTGATTCATTTTAAAATAGTGACCAGCGAAGCGGGCGTAGCCTGCTAGTTTAAAATAATCGGAATCCCGTACTATAATTTTTCAAGAAGTTGTAATGATTGGAGAAGTAATTTGTTAATTTGTTTGGATCGTAATTATATATACAATAAAATCATTATTTATCTATAATATATATATATATATTCTGAAAAAAAAAAGTTTAGCATTCTTTTAAATACACATAAAATGAAATAGAATGTTTAGATTTTAAAAATGGTCTGCTTTATTTTTACTTTATTTTATAGTTAAAACAATATATTTGAAAAAATTATTATTATTATTGTTATTATTATTATTATTATTTTATTATTATTATTATTTAATAGAAAATTATAAATATAAAAAATAGAATAATTTAAAACATACACGTTTTTTCTTTCTTTTTTTAAGTTCAAGAAATTTAAATAATTTATTAAAATTTTCAAATTTTGAATTGAATTATAAGAGAAAGTAACAGTAAAATAAAATGTTTAGATTAAATAAATAAAAGGTGAAAAAACATTCCCGTCGGTAGCATTGAGCCCGGGCCCTCCGCATGGCAACGATTTACTCTGCCGACCACGCCACTGGAACGTTGTCTATGTTGCAAAATAACTTGTATTTACAGATTACTGAAACTTTAAACGCTTTTTTCTCGAAATTCTATGGCTAGTGGGTCCTACTGCTTTAATATGTTGTTACCTTGTGAGGTCGAGACTATAGACCGTCACCAAAAGTGGGGACGGTTAAAGCACTTCGTCGCCAGTAACTCGGCGAAAGTTGAGGTCGAGTGAGTTTTATGTCGGCATAGTGCTGCTATGAAATAATTAGGATCTGAATGTTAGATGAATAAAAAGTGATTGTAAGTTTTAATTGAAATGAAAGGAAAAGAAATTGTTGAATGTAGTATAAAAGGAAGGATAGTGAATTGCTAGGGGTAATGGAATGGTGATGAATATAGCTGATTAGTGTGGAGTTAAGAGTAATGTTGATGGTGATAGCTCTACGCGTATGATGGTAGAGAGGTGTAGTATTATGGAGTAAATTAAGAAAAGGATCCATCGCGCTTCGGGAATCCGGCCGATATCCTGGTGTGTGACGAGTAGTGATAACAGAGAGCAACCATCGTCAAGATCAGTGTTGGTGAGATAGCAGCCTTTTATTTTATGTCTTGTTAAAATTATTTCCTGGGGTTTATTAAAAGTGATAATAAAGTTAGCTCAACGCCCTCCTTAATACTGAATGCTAAATAAACTGTGTTATTTATTTGTTAACTTTGTCTCGAGCTCTTCTTATTACTAGCTAATTAAGCAATTAAGTATTTAAGTTCATATTTAAGATCTAGTAAGATCTAAGATCTAAGATTTAAGGTCTAAAATGGAGAATATGGCATCCTCCTATTCTCTACAGTGGCGCCCAAACCAGCTCGACCCCCCCACCCCCCGCTCGAGTATATTTTACCGGCAAAAATTATGTACTTAACTTTTTTGAGGAACTTGAATATTTTGACGTATGTCATATTGATATTTCTGATTGATTTAACTGTTTAAAATACTCTTTAAAAAGAGAACCTAAAAGGTGGTTTGACCTCATCGCCTCTCATTCTTTGGGTCCAAATCCCACCTATGAAGAGTTAAAAATCAAAATTATAAGCACATTTTCCTCGAGTGCTGACAGAGCTAAATTAATGCAGGAACTGTATACAACGAAAATGTCCGTATTCGATAAGCCGACAACCTTTTTCCTGCATAAACTTGATTTAATTAAGCAACTTAACTTACAGTTATCATTTTTTGAAGTGTTGGACATTATAAACCCGCTGTTTACAGTCCAAATTCAAAATTTTCTACATTTAAAACCAGCTGCATCTATTGATAGTCTATTTGAACTTCTAGAGAAATATCAAGCACGTCACACTCCTAAAACTGCGAAAACCACTAATCGCCGGCAAGAAACCGTCGGTGTTGAAAATGAACAGCGAGAAAATATTGCCCCCCCCTCAAATTGATACCTTCAACCGACCGCAACAAGCTAACTTTTCGCAGCCGAGAAACAGTCACTTAAATCAACCAGAAACTGTTGCAGGAAATCAAACACACTCTCATAATACCGAAGCTCAATCTATATGTTTAAATTCTCTTTCTATTTCTTCAGTCAACTTGCCACATTTAAATTCTTCTCAATGCGTTTCCATTTTAAACTCTCCGTTACCTTCAAATTTAGAGAAGAATGAAAGCTTATTAAATGTAGCGGCTAATCCTTTCATCAATAAATCACATTTATGTTTTCAAACTGTTAAGTCAAGAGACCTTTCTAGTAATTTGGATGCACCTCGTGGTAAATTACAGTTTAATTCTCAAACTGTCAAGTCTGCAGATTCTACTATTTTTAATGATACATCATACACAAATGCTAAACCGATCAAATCCGGGGAGTTATCTAATTTCACAGAAACTGTGTTAAAAGAAAGTGGAAAGTTAAACCACTGTGCCTCTAAATATCTCGCAACTCCTTTAAAAGAAACTCTAGTAGCTAATGTAAATGAAAGTAGTGAAAAACGGCATTTAAGTTTTCTACATGTCAAGCCGACAGAATCCACTAGTTTACACGAAAAAGTAACTGAAAATGATTTATTAAATAACGCTGCTTCTAAAAATTTCTTTACAAAGCTAAAAGAAAATGATGTTAAAATTAATGTTGGTACTAAATCTTTATTAAAGGCATCAAACTCTTGTTTTCATTCTGTTCAACCAACAGATTTATCTATTAGTTTACATGCATCTCCTGATAATTTACGTTTAATTTCTAAAACAGTCAAGTCGACAGATCCTTTTAGTTCCACGGAAAATGTTGTAAAAGAAAGTGGAACGTTCAATAGCGGTCCTGCTCAAAAACTGCTAGCTAATTTACATAAAAATGTAGTGAATAAAAGCGATGAATTAAAACATTTCCACGTTAATTCTTCATCTGTTCGCTCTAAACTTGAGCATATGGGTTCGGATGTTCTTTCCCGAACCATTTCTAGTAACTGTGGTTTCGGTAGCATAATAAGAGAGACTACCTCACTTCATACGACTTTGCACTTTAATCTTAGGAGATTTTTTATAGAACCAGCTAAACCTGTGGACAGTAACAAGATGCCGGGTTCGATCCCAGCCCAGGAATGTGCCTTTGCAACGCCTGACCTCGTGCTGCAGACCTCCAGCCCTGTGATTTCTGTGACGAGTATAATAACTGGCAGGACTAACAGGTGTAAGGCTAATGCTGTTACAGCTGTTACTCCGTAAGGTCGTATCGATCTTTATTTTATTTTTTCTCAAGTATTTGTTTATCAGAGCTGTACCAAAATGTAAGACATGTCTTGAAGCCTTTCGGACTTCTTATTTTTGTATGAAAGAGCAGGACTTTCTAAAACAAAAAACTGTAAAATTTAAATTAGTACATGAACTTTCATTTCGAAAATCATGTTTAAGCTTCAATGTCAACATTTTAGTTCTCTCTTAATATATATTTTATGTATGTATACTAAGTTCTTTTATTTTGTAGCCATCACCTGCAGAGCGGGTAATATAAAATGTTTTTTTAACCTTTGTAAATATTCCCCCCTCCCCCCTTTTTTTTTCGTATTTCTATAAATGTTATATCTGTATATATAACCTGCACATTTGTACATATAAAATGAAATTTGATAAGTGTATAAAATGAATATTTTTTATTGCTAAAACTTTTGTATTCAACTAAAAGTTATCTATCTATATATATATATATGTGTGTGTGTTTGAGTGGGGAAATATTTTTTTTTTTGCTATATGCGTAAATCCCGCGTAACTTTTAACTAAATTCACTAACAAATTAATTTTTTGTCGTTTCGCATGCTATAGCCCAGGAGGGACAATGGACAATTTGCACACATGGGGGATTTGACCCAAATCTTATTTTTCTGGTAGTTGAAGGCTCATAAATTTCAAAAAGTTTATTAAAAATGCAAAAAAAAGTTCTCATTAATTTCAAAAATAACTTTAAAATTAACCAAAAATCACATGACTTCAAAATGCTGTCTGACGTCACACTTTATGATGCTTCAATGTTTAAATTTTGTTAGCCTAGTTAGCAAGCAGCAATTCGTTTTAACTTTCGTAATTATCAACCGTTTATGTGATTTCTGAGCATTTCTTTTTCATTTTATAATCATTTAATACCATTATAATCATTTTTCCTTATCATTATTTTCAATTGTTTTCTTTTCATGGCGGTTGTCCAATGTTTTCGTTTAATAGGATCCTGTGGAATGCTAAAGAATAGCTTTTGAGAAGCATTTAGCCGTTGTATTAGTGCAGAGTGGTACAATACAATATTTATACTATGATTTTTTTAATATCCGTCATTATTATAAAATACAAAACCTATTTCACTGATTCAAGAAGCAAAGCAAAGCACAAAATCGAATATAAACAACGATTACTTCTGTTTGTTGTCATAAAGAGTGACGTCACAATATTTTATACTGCGTTTTCTCGATAGAGTAAATAGTGCGATGTTAAAATTGTTATAAATCAGTAATTAGATTTCAAATAAAGAAAATGTTTGTATTTATTTTCTTACCTTTTCATATTCTATTATATAAGAATAAAATCAGAAAACGTGCAAATTCTCTATTATTGTATATAAACTATTTTATGTATTCAGAGACAATTTGTCTCGTTTATCTATATATACAAGTTGTAGTTTAAGTCTATTTTTTGATTTATACAGTAAAAAGAGTTTTATATTTTAGAAACTTTCCAAATGGAATTTCCTGTCCTTCCAATCTAATCTGATGTCCAGTCCTACTCTTCTGTAAGCCAAAGATGGAAAGCCTCGTTTTTTTGATGACCTAAGTTATAGCTGACGTTTTTAAGCCTAGACTGGCTCTCTTATAGATGAAGAAATTCCTCATCATAAGTTTCGAAAGACGGCTTGCTTCAGAGAGGATTGCAAGTTTTTTTTTTTTTTTTTTTTTTCAATAAACTATTTTCTTTATGTTGCTTGGTTATGTTTAAGCAACCCCCCTGTACCTTCTTCCTCCTACAACTTAAGTTTAAAATCAAGTATTCCTTTCTGGAATAACAGAAAGATGGTTGTAAGCCCCGCTGTATATCCGTTGAGCTAACTTATTTGAGGCGTTTTTTTTTTTTTTTTTTTCCGGAGTTTCTCGGGGTAAAGGAGCGCCATTTATTTAAAAGTTTAAAATTACTTTTTTTTGCGTTCCCGAGTTTTTCGCTTAGGAATTTTTTTAATCGCCATTGTATTTTAAGCTGTAAGCAGTTCATTGCTCAGCAAATTAAACGTTAATTTTTTTTTTTCTTCTACCTTATTCTAAAGTTTGGTTTCAGAAATTTAAGTTGTGGCTGCACTTACTCCTATGAGATATACTAGTGTTTAAATTTACTCGTTAAAACCCGTTAGGGATTTTCCAGACTAAATTTTTTTTCTTGGAGGGGGGGCTGTGAGGTCGAGACTATAGACCGTCACCAAAAGTGGGGACGGTTAAGGCACTTCGTCGCCAGTAACTCGGCGAAAGTTGAGGTCGAGTGAGTTTTATGTCGGCTTGTGTCTGCTGTGAAATAATTAGGATCTGAATGTTAGATGAATAAAAAGTTATTGTAAGTTTTAATTGAAATGAAAGGAAAAGAAGTTATTGAATGTAGTATAAAAGGAAGGATAGTGAATTGCTAGGGGTAATGGAATGGTGATGAATATAGCTGATTAGTGTGGAGTTAAGAGTAATGTTGATTGTGATAGCTCTACGCGTATGATGGTAGAGAGGTGTAGTATTATGGAGTAAATTAAGAAAAGGATCCATAGCGCTTCGGGAATCCGGCCGATATCCTGGTGTGTGACGAGTAGTGATAACAGAGAGCAACCATCGTCAAGATCAGTGTTGGTGAGATAGCAGCCTTTTATTTTATGTCTTGTTAAAATTATTTCCTGGGGTTTATTAAAAGTGATAATCAAGTTAGCTTAACGCCCTCCTTAATACTGAATGCTAAATAAACTGTGTTATTTATTTGTTAACTTTGTCTCGAGCTCTTCTTATTACTAGCTAATTAAGCAATTAAGTATTTAAGTTCATATTTAAGATCTAGTAAGATCTAAGATTTAAGGTCTAAAATGGAGAATATGGCAACCGCTTATTCTCTACAACCTTCATAGTACACTACAATCCTGCGCAATTTCGTCCCGATCTCAATTTTCCATGCCGTGACCTCTCCTTGTAAGATTTGTCAATTTCAAAGGGGTTTATCAAAAATAAGAACTTTAGAAAACTCGCGGTCGCTGTTAACCTTTCATGCGACGTTTGCAACATATGACAGAAAAAGGATTTACTCAGAAATATATATAACGATATTGATGAAAATTTGCAGTTAAAGGTTCTTTGGGTTGAAAATTCGACTGCACTTATCCTCATTTTCACAAAAATTTGAGTTCACTGTTAACCATTCACCCGCCGTACCCAACATGTGGCAGAACTTGGGTTTTCTCATAAAGTATATATAAGGATTTTGATCAAAGTTTGGGGTTAAGGGTTTTTTGGGCTTAAGAAAGGATTGGACTTAACTTTATCCTTAGGAAAATTCACGTTAATTGTTAATCCTTCGTCCGGCGTTTGCATCATATAGCAGAAATTGGGTTCACTTAGAAAATATATATATAAAGGATTTTGATGAAAGTTTGAACTTTTTTATTTTCTGGGGTGAAAAATCGATTGGACTTATCTTCATCTTCAGGAAAATTCGCATTTGCTGTTAACTCTTTATCCACCCTTTGCAAAATAGGGCTGAAATTCCATTTACTCGAAAAAGGACATTAGCAATTTCACTGAAAATTTTGATTTGAGAGTTTTTTGCAATGAAAAAATCTAATGAACAAATCCTTATCTTAAGTAGAAATTGAGTTCACTGTTAACCCTTCATCCGCCATTTGCAAAATAAGGCAGAAATTGGGTTTACTTTGAAACATATTTAACAATTTGGCTGAACATTTGGGGTTAAAGTTTTTTTGAGGTGAAAAATTGGTTTCACTTTTCTTCGTCCTCAGGAAAATTTCCGTTCGCTGTTGACCTTTGTCCTCCCGTTGCGAGATATGGAAGAAATTATTTTTACTCTGAAATATATATAACGATTTTAATAAAAGTTTGGGGTCAAAGGATTTTCAGGGAGAAAAATCAATCGAGATTATACTCATCTTCAGGAAAAATGACGTTTGCTGTTAATCCTTTATCTGTCCTTTGTAAAATATGACAGAAATTCGGTTTACTCAGAAAAGATATAACGATTTTAATGAAAATTTTGGGTTAAGGATCTTTTGGAGTGGAAAATCTGTTGGACTTATCCTCTTTTTCAGGAAAAACCGCTTTCGCTGTTAACTCTTTATCGTACAGTTGAAAAACATGACAGATGTTGGGTTTATTCGGGAATGGACAATGATTTTGAAGAAAGTTTCGGACTAAGTGTTTCTTTTTTCGGAGAAAAATCGATTGGGCATATCCTCATATTCAAGAAAATTCGCGTTCGCTGTTAACCCTTTATCCGCTATTCGCAAACTATGGCAGAAATTGGATTTACTCAGAAACAGATATAACAATTTTAATGAAAGTTTAGAATTAAGGTTTTTTAGGGTGAAAAATCGATAGGATATTTGCTCATCTTCAGAAGAATTCGCGTTCGCTGTTAACCCTTTATCCGGCGGTTGCAAAATATGGCAAAAATTGGGTTTATTTGGAGACAAATATGATAATTTTGATAAAAATTTGGGATTAAGAGTTTTTTGGGATGCAAAGTCATTTGGACATATCTTTGGCAGAATTAGGGTCTACTCGGAAATGGATATAACGATTTTGATGGAAGTTTGTGGTTAAGAGTTTTCTGGAGTGACAAATCGTTTGCATTTGATAAAATATATAAAACACAGTATTTCACACGTTAAAATCTAAGTCAAAAGACTTAGTTTAAAAGTTTACAATGAGTTACAAAAATTTACAAGTTTGCATTTATCCTCATTTTCAGAAAAATTTGCTTTCGCTCTAATTTCTAACCTTTTATGCGTCGGTAGCAAAATATGGCAAAGAAATTAAGTTTACTCAGAAATGGATATAACGATTTTGATAAAAACTTAACATTAAAGGATTTTTGAAATGCGAAACTCATCTGACTTATCCTATTTGTCTCAAACATTAGCGTTCAATGTTTACACTATCTTCGACCGTGGCATGATATGACAGAAACATGATTTTCTTAGAAACGACTTGAATGATTTGATAAAAATTTAGATTTACGGGTTTTTTTAGTTTAGAATTTAATCTGAAGAGGAGTGCTCTTCAGATCGAATAGTAAACTCAAAAAAGCCCCTTAATAATAATAGAATTATGTATTAGCATTTACCGGTAACCCTTGCTTCGCCTTGGAAAAAAGTGGCAGAAACTTCATTTCCTGAGAAAGTACTCGAATTATTTACAAAAAAAAAAAAAAAAAAAAAGTTCAGAGTTAGCATGTTTTTAAGATGGCGTTTCAATATCGAATACTCTCATCCTCAGGATAAGTATCGTTCACTGGTAACTCGCACTAAATCCGGGGAAAATACGACAGAAACCTGGTTTTCTTGGAAATTGGTTAGAACGATTTTTAAAAAGTGTTTCATAGTGTTACAGATTTTTTTTGTGATGAAAACCGACCTTATTTAACTTCTTCTTCAGGAAATTAGCAGTCACTGGTACCCCGTGCTTTTCCTGGAACAAAATATTGCAGAAACCTGGTTTTCTAAGAAACTGCTTGATCATTTTTCATAAAAATATATAGTTAGGGGTGTGAGATGATAATTTGATTTGAATTTTTTATCTCGAGAAAAATTAGATTTCACTGGTAATCTGCGCTCCGTCCAGCGTGAAGAAATAAAAATTTATTTCCGAAAACAAATCACAGCATTTACACTACGAACAATTTTTTCATTGAAACCGAATGAACTTGGTCATCCAGATACTACAGAATAAAATGTGATTTGAGCAAAAGCTCACAAAAAGCAGCTCCTGAATTAGACAACTTAACTATTAGAAATCCTTGTCAAAGGGGTGAGATGTTAATTGAATTTTGACTTTCAATGAAATTTCTGCTTTAACACATTGGATTTTCTTTATTTTCTTTTCTTAACTTGAACACTAAATGGTAATATCAATTTATATATGTAAATAAAAATCTGTCTGTCATTAATCATAAACTAGTTTAACTTTACCCGTCTAGCCGAACGGTCTCTTTTAATACATGCAATAGAGGAGTGGGTTCCTAGAATTTTCTAGGTTCTTTAGAATTTTTTGACTTACACTCTTGAACATGTCGTCTTTTTTCTCGCTGAGAAATAAAACAAAATAATAATAATAATAAATAAATAAATAAATAAAATCATTTTAAATATATCTTTTTGTAAATGAAAATCAGAGCTCTGCATTTACATAACAAACAAAAAATTAAATATACACTGTTAAAAATATCTGTAGATTTAATGTAAATATTTATCCAGAGTCTCTGTAAATTTAGAGTAATTCTTAGTTAAAAGTGAATAATCGAGATTCTCAATCTTTATTCTGTACTTTTACCTAATTTTATTATTTAATTTTTTAATTATGATTAGAAATGATTGTTTCTACTTTAGAAAAAGCATTCTAAGTCCAAAATATATTTTCACCAATAATTAATTAAATTATTATTAGTTATTAAAGTGAATATATAAAATAAGATTTTTAACATCTTCGTTTATTTTTCTCTGTAATTTTACGTAAGACTTAAGATAATACATTAGACAGAGTTTTCTGTTGAAATTTTTAACAGTGTAGGCGAAAGTGGGAGTTAAGTGTAACCATGGGTAAGTATAATCTCGGCTAATAATTCAACTGTTTAGCTACATTTTCACTCAATAGTCCTCATATTTGTTTGTTTGAACTTGTCTTTATTATATTTAGCCTTAAGAAACCAAATCAAATATAAAATGGCGGTAGTTTAAGAAGTTTGAAAAATTGCTTACACTTCAACTCTCCACACCTCTCAAAATTCAGAGTTTTGCCATTGCTGTACTTATGAAGTAAACTTTACAGTTTTTGGTAACAAAGTGTATTTGCACTTGTCCTCAGCCACATAAATTGTATATTTGTACTTTGCTTTTTCAGTTCTGTCTTTTAATTTTCAATAAAACCTAATATCCAGATATTTTTCTTTGTTGTTGTTTTTATATATGTGTGTTAAAAGTTAAGTTGTGAAATGATAGAAAAAAAAAAGGAGAAACCGTAAAAATAAGATTGGAAGGGGGGAAACTGTGTATCTGACTGATGAGCAGCTTTATGTTTTGATTCATTAATTATTCAGTAGCTAATAATTCAATAGCTTCTTTTTCAGTAAGGTTAAAAATTGAAGAGTGCTTAGTTAGTCGAACTACCCAGCTTAAAAAAAAAAAAAAATGCAGATAATCTGAAGGTAATTTGGAACAATACAAAGTTTAAAGGGGAAAAAATTACTTGCTTCCAAACTGCAAAATTTTTACCTTTAAACTGCAGTTGTTCTACAGATTTTATGATTTTGTTCCAAATACCTTCAGATTATCTGCAGATTTTTTTTTTTTTTTTTTTTTTAGCTGGGTAATTAAAAATGAGTTATTTCTACTATTTTTCAAAGGGTAATATTTTGAAATTCTGTAATTTTATTAAATTTTTTCACGCACACACACACAAAAGTAAATACAAAAGAAAAATACACATGTAACAATAAAAACGCAAATAATTTTATTTAGATATCAATACGCAATCAGAAATAGCACATTAAAACGTTAACAAAATTTAAGAATATAAAAATCAAATAGATTTTTACAACTTAAAATCAAATTAATGAATAAATACAAAGCAATGCCTTAACCAGTTTCAATGCAAATAACTAGTACTCATTTTTTTTTTTTAATATTAAATAACTTTCATGAAGAAGTATGTACCGTAAAATTTTATGGTACAAAATAATTATTGTTAAAACACATATAACATATAACAATTTTATGTAGGTTAAGAGCATCAGTAGTGTACCCTGTTTCAGTAGTAGACACTTTTAAATTTATTTTCTGAAAATACGCTTTCTAATTCTTTATTGGCTTGAGCAGCATTCAGGGTTGATGTTACACTTCTGCACTTAATGTCTCCATCTACAAATATTTTTAGCAGTTTTAGAATAATACTAATTGTTTCACTGAAAAAAAAAAAAAAAAAAAAAATGACCTTTCCGTTATTTTTCCTCATTTTCTTGCAGTTATGAAAAAGAAATTAAAATTTTGTTTGCTTTGCCTCTGCTAATTTTTAATTGAATTTTTATAAATTTATCTTTCATATGATTAAAATAAGTATGCAGCATTCTTTCATCGTACCAAATTTTTTATTTTTTATCGCAATATTAACACATATATATATACTAGCAGGTTTACCCGGCGTTGTCCAGGTTAAATCAATGAAAGGACTGAACAAAAGTGTAAAATGGAAAGAAAAATGCATGAAACATTTCCCGAAGTCTTTAATAGAAAATATTATAAATAAATAAATACAAAAGGTGAAGCTTAAGTATGGGAAGCTCTTGACGACTTTAAATAGTTTTGGCCATTTTTGACCATAATTAATAAATATATTAATAAATACCAATGAAACAAATTTTTATTTATTTTATTTTTTAATTTTGTTTTTCTTAATAAACGATTTCTTTGTTTATTTTTATTTAGTTACATATCAGTTCTTGCGATTAAAAAAAATTCTCTCTTAAAAAATAAAAAACAAACATAAAATGTTTAAACTATTAAAACATAAATTCCATATGTTTTTGTAGTAATTTGTAAATGTATATTGTTTAATACACTCATATAAAAATTTAAATACACAATTAAATAACCAAGAAATTAATATATTTCTCCAGAAAAAATACTTTATAAAGTGAAGTAAAAAGTGATTATTATAATTATCCTGAAAATAATTTTATTTTTTGCATTCAATTTTGTGTTTAATGCTACAAAACTAAATATAAAGAGTAACAATATTAGTAGTTTAAAGTACTCATTACTTTAGCAATATATAGCTTGAAACATTTATTAAATTGGAAATTATATATATAATTTCCAATTTAATAAATGACGAAGTTAACAGAGTAAAAAAAAAATTTAATTAAAGATTGTTTTACACAGTAGATAAATGTGTAATATAAACTAAAATATTTTATCATTACAGTAATTAAAAAAATATTTTTAAAAGCATGTACAGTCAGCGAAAAAGAACCCCCCCCCTCACCCCTACCTAATTTCGCCGTAAATTATCGTATAAACATGCAACTGGTACCGATCGGTTTGTAATAACGTCTAGTTTATAATGGTATAGTTAGATTTTGCTTAGGGGGTCGTCTACATATTAAAACTGGAATCAACTTCATTTTTTTCAGTGGTAACCCCCATTTTTTATAATTTATTTGAATTATTTGGATCAAATCATCCCGCAAAATGGTATAGTTTATATATTTTGCTCGATTTTTCATAGAGTTATAAGCTGTCAAAGTATGGGGATGTTAATGTTAAATGAATGTGAAAAATATTAATTCATATCTTCCCAAAAAATTATTATATTTAATTTTTTTTTTTTTTTATGCGTTAGAATGAAGTGAACCAAACATATTCCATGCATACTTTTGATAAAAAAAAAACATTTTTTGAATTATGAAAATTATTAATAAATTCATATTTGAAAATATTATGAATTATGACCTATATTAATTTTTGCACGAATAGAACAGGCATCATCAAAAACATGGGTTTCCAAATGTGCAGCTCATTCCTAACATTATTTTTGAGTTACAGTGATATTTCATTTTTTATTGCTGTTAGGGGGCCATCCCTTGTTCAAATATGTATCCTCTGTGAGTAAATATCTGTATATATTCTGACGAAAAACTATATTAGTTTACTTTTATGTTATTCTTATTGTTTTCTAAGCAACATTTCGATGTTTATCATACAAATTGGCTTATTTTTGTAACATTATCACAATGCAGGCGAGAGAGTGTGAAAGAATTCCAAAAGAAAGCAAGCCTCGCCTCTATATCGATGGGGAAAAAAAAAAAAAAAAAAACTATTTTGTATAGGTGTGTGTGTGTGGGGGGGGGGGGGAGCTTTTTTTTTTCGCAGAATGTACAACACTTTATATATTTTGGAACAAATTTACGAAAATAAAATTGATGTTTGAAATGTAGCTATTTAAAACATTTCATTTTATGTAAAGGGCTTATGAAATCAGCGTCTATTTTATATTGGAATTGTATCATTTTATTAATTTTTGTACAACAAACTGAAAAGAAAATGCACATATAACAAGAATTGGGAGAAATAATAATTCCAAATTTCCTTCAATCAAATATTTAAATACACTGGTTCTCATAATTATAAGGACACCCGTTTTCCTACTTTAACGGAATAATGAAAATTATAGTAATTGAAATTGAAATATATTTTTTTATTTATTTGAATTACATTAATAGACAATATTTAAAAAATCTTATCGTTTTTCTATCTAAAAAAAATTTAAAATACACTCAAAAAATGTTTTACTCACACGTTCACAATTATAAGGACAGCTTGATTGTTCTTACTTATTTCATTCTTATTTATTTATTTATTTATTTTTTTTTTTTCAGTTATTTTTTGAATTAATATTTTGTGGTATCTCTTTTTTAGAGTGAAAAAGTCAAGCATTCTAACATGCATAGATTTTTTTTTTCCTTTTTTCCCAATATTCAGTTTGAGTACCATTTCATGCAGCATATATGATATTGTCAATACCTTGAAATGAATAAAAATTGTCTGCCACTTGCATGCACTTTTCTAATATAAGTTCAGCCTTTTTCAACTTTTAGGTCATGAAAAAAGTAAAAATAGAGAAGTTTCTTTCTTCAAATCATTTTTTACTGCTCTAAAAGTAGAACAAATTCTTAATCTTGTTGAACAAAATATTACCTCTCCTCCCTATCCCTAAGCGCTAGCAAAAATCTAAGAATTCCAAATTTAAAATTTGTGGATATTCTCTTCATGTTCATAGTAGTAGGCAAAAATATTAAATTCATTCTGTCTTTAGCTGAACCTGCTACCCAGAGCACCATAGATTCACCGTTAAAAAATGCCTGATCCATATCTGCCTTTAAAAGACCGGCTCTGTTTTTCACTATCCTTAGATCGTACCAGTAACTTTTCAAACCATTTGGTCAATAAAGAATAAAATGTTTTTCGTTCGAAAATGCAACATTTTACATTTCACTTTAACAAAGATGTTCTTCCCCTCCATTATATGCTTATTGGTTATTGCTGGTTTTTTATTCATTTTAACGTATGATCAATTACAGTGTGTGTTCAAGTTATTAGAATTTTTTTTTTCTTTTTACATTTTTTGGATTTTCTAAAAAATACTGAACAAAATGGCCCGGGACTTCAGATATGCAAGGAACATTTAAAAACTCACGTTTTCCACTATCGATTTAGTTCAGAGTGGTTGGTCCCCTATCTAGGGGACCAACCACAAATTGAAGAAGAGCACACTTACTTTGGATCACCCTGTATCATAAAAAGCTACAAATAACGTGTAATTTTAACATATTGTTGCACATACAATGTAAAATATTTGTATGTTGTGGTGCGTGAATTGTGCAATTATTTAGACAAATATACTTTTTATGAAAACTTTTTGAATTATAACTAGAACGGATTTCAATAAAACTTTACAAAATTTACAGAAAATTTGGCAAAACATCAAATAAACATCATTCTGAAATATAAAATTCCCACGTGTAATATTCACTGAGATATGAGTATTTATATTTTATATTGGTAAATATTGTTTTACTGCGCATGCGCAAAGGATAGAAATTTTTTTATTGCATCGGTTGAAAGCTAGATATATTGAGCAACTTTCGTCAAAATCTCATTTGCATAGAGTAATATTTATGCAAATTGTCGGCAAAAGAACAAGCTAGATTTTAGATATTTTCTTGAGTTCAAATTTCATAACGGGTTTTATCCATGCCACGTATTTAATTCGAAGATCCTATTATTTCAATCACGTTGCAAAAATTCCTTTTTGTGAAAAACCCCTTATAGGCAGATTTTTATTTATTTACTAACAAGGAAACATTCAAAATGTGTCGTCTTCAAAAAATATTGAAAAAAAAAAGTATATGTGATTCTACTCTTCCTAAAACACCAGAAAGTGAAAAAATTATCGGCTGAAATGAATTACAGCGACCACAAAAAATTATCAAAATTAAGCATATTTGGCGATTTCACATTGTTAGGCGATTGATTTTGAGTACTTGGCGGAGAAACAAAACACGGTTCTGTTCGTACACGGCAATCTCGGTGCTAGCGAACTGAACGCTTAACAGCGCTAAATCGCCAAATATGCTTAATTCTGATAATTTTTTGTGGTCGCTGTAATTCATTTCAGCCGATAATGTTTTCACTTCCTGATGTTTTATGAAGAGTAGAATCACATATATATTTTTTTTCAATATTTTTTGAAGACGACACCTTTTGAATGTTTCCTTGTAAGATTTAAGAGTTCATAAGGAGTTTTTCAGAAAAAAAATTAACTTTTGCAACGTGATTGAAATAACTGGATCTTTAAATTAAATACGCGGCATGGGCAAAACCCCTTATGAAATTTAATTTTATGCTTAATTTTTACATTTTATGCAAATGAGCTTTTAGAAAAAATCGCTCAATATATCTAGCTTTCAACCTATGCAATAAAAATTTTCCCATCTTCCACGCATGCGCAGTAAAATAATATTTACTAATATAAAATATAAATGTTTATATCTTAGCTAATATTACACATGGAAATTTTCTGTTTCAGAATAATGTTTCTCTAATGTTTTGTCAAATTTTCTGCAAATTTTATAAAATTTTATGGACATCCGTTCTAGTTATAAGCAAAACAATTTTTGAAAAAAAATTAATAATTTTTGAAAAAAAAAAAAAAAAATTATACTTGCCTAAATAATTGCACAATTCCCGCACAAAAACATACAAATATTGTACATAGTATGTGCAACAATGTATTAAATATACAAGTCACTTGTAGCTTTTTGTGATACTGGGTGATCCAAAGTATTTTCGCTTTTCTTCTATTTGTATTTGTGTTTGGGCCCTTAATTGTATTCTCAACTAAATCGATAGTGGAAAGTGTGAGTTTTTAAATGTTCCTTGCATACCTAAAGTCCTGGGCTATTTTGTCCAGTAATTTTTTAGAAAATCCAAAAAATGTAAAAAGAAAAAAAAAAAAGATCTTATAATTTGAACACCCACTGTATTTCAAACACATATAAATGTTGACCCAGTGATGCCAGATTGGGGATAATGTCCCCATTTTGGGGTTTTTTGAGGCTTCTGGGGACAATTTTGGGGACCAAATGTTTGTGGGGACTTTTTTTGGGAATTCTAAAATTTTTGGGGACAAATCTGGGGAGTTCTTCAACTTTCTGTCAATGTTGGCAACGTAATGATTTATCCCTACGACTAGAGACTTTCACATGGTAATAGAATATCTCTAGAATAGCTTTATTGTTATTTGGGGATTTTTTTCAAAAATTGCCTTCATTTGGGGAAAAATCTGAGCTCAAATCAAAAAAATCTGCTTGATATTCTTTTTTTTTTTTTTTGAATTTTTTTTATTTTCCCTTTTTAGTAGAAATCAAGTTGGGGATTTTTTCGAAAATCCCCCCCCCCTGATTTGGGGAAATTTTAAGACCTGTTTGGGGAAATAATTTTCGACCATCTGGCATCACTGTGTTGACCCCAAACTTTTCCGTCAAAATCACGAGCTAATTCAGCAGCAGACATTTTTAGTGGAGTAGTAAGATGGATGAATTTCTATTTTCTGTAAAACAACTCTTATTTTACAGCTCGAGATCTCTCTTCTACTTAACCAGCAGTTCCATGTCTGATCCCATTTTGTTTAACAGTTTTTGACTTTCAAATTTCATTAAATATACGACGAATAAAAATTATCCTTGCACTTAAAAAACACGTTTAGAACACTTCACTACATGAACGTTCTTTTCAAGAAGTGTCAGTAATGACCGTTCGAGAAAAATTTCAAGCTTATATATGAATCAATTTAGTCCCGTTGTTAACAAATTCACATATCACTTGTAATATATTCATCGTAATTTAAATAAAACAGAAAATCTTCATTGTCCCTATAATTATGAACATCTTAAAACGGGACGAAAAAAATATTTTGCTTTTTTTTTTTTTTTTTTTTTTTTTGGTTTTATATTACAAAAATTATAACAGTTTGGTTTGTAGAATACTAGGTACAGTAAGTGTGCTTACCATAATCTCGTTCACAATTATTTTTAGTTATTTCAAAGTCTTAAGTGCCCTTAAATGTATGAGAAGGAGTGTAGAGATTATTTAATTCATTCAAAATTAAAATTCACAAACTGTCATCAACAAATATTACTATCAACAGCATCAATATTTCATTATTTTCAAATTTCCATACTTTTTATGTTTTATGTTTTTAAACAACATATATTTATTAACATCATAAATTATTGAAAGTGCTCTTGATACAATATTAAATTTTTTTTTACAGTATTGAATATTTAAGTTTCAATAATTGTAGAAGTCAATAACGTGTAAATTTAAAATTAAAAATATTGAATATATATTTTAAACTAAAATAAATAAGAATAACAGTAACTTTTTTTTTTTTTTTTTTTTTTTTTTTTTTTGAAAAAAGATGAGTTCCGGCAATAGATACGCAGTTTTACTAATTAGGAGACAATTTATAAAAATATTGTTATATTTCTGAATTGTTTTTATGGGTGGTAGTGTGGTGGAACTGCCCAAAGAGAAACAGTTTTGTCGGCACTTGCAGTTAGGAATGATAAATCGTCCGGGTGACATCTTAGTTGAAGTATTTTATCGCTATGGTCAGCAACAACTCTTGTTGGAATAGGCTCAGATGAATTCAAATCTAAATATAAAGAATAAAATAGTAAGAATACTGTTTAAAAGCACAAAATATTCAAACATAAAGAAAATTATTTCTCTTCCCTCGTACACTGCTGTAGGTCTAGTTGAATTTTAGTCAAAATGATAGTCTTATACAAATGTATAAGTTGTATGCGTAATATAAGTAAACGTATGCGTTAAATTACAATAATGTTTATTGTTTCTTGATTATTTAATTATTTTCTAAAAATTGCATTTTTCATTTATATTAATCTTTTCAACTTCTTTCACTCGTTGTTAAAGGATTAGATTTAGAAATCATTCTAAAAACAGGTATTTACGTAATAAAAATTACGTATTAAGAAAATACATAATTATCATAGGTATTTATGTAATGATTAGGCGAAAAAATGAAGTTTTTTATTTGGAAGCATACTTATCATCTGAACTGCTATACTTTCCCCCTGAAAGCATTATTTTACTGACTTTTTAAAGACTGTACATTTATTCTATAACTTTTATTTTAGTTTTTTAGTTTTGTTAGAACCTCTTAGAAGGACTCCCATGGAGGGCATTCCACCTATAGTCCTAGGACCCTAGAATAGCCAATCGGCCTTAAAAGCCCTACAGCAACAAAAACAACAACAACAACACAAATTTTGACATTGTAGGACACTCCTTTTTTTGTTAGCATATCAAGATAATTCCTTTTACATAACTATAGGAACCTGAAAACCATATAAAAATTTAGATTTGATGGATTTTTTTGCGGCATCATGCCAATACTTATTTTATTTTAAACATTTTTGTAATTCGAAGCATATCCATTTGACAAACAATTGGATAAGTAAAGGACGTCTAATGATGACGTTCCATCCCGCGTATTCTACAATTGAGGTATATTTAATTTTATTAATATATTAATGATTATGTTTGTTTGTATACAACAGGGGTTCCCCAATAAGTGTGCAATTTTATATTGAAAAAGTTTCTGTTCTAATTTATACTTTTTCTTGGGAATTTTTTTGAAACAGTTTCTTCCAAAAAGTTTTATATCAGACCTTTTAATATAAAGCTCTTTCGAGAACTTTCCGTCAGAACTTTTAAGTAAAAGTACTAAAATAAAAGTTCTTACAAAAATTGTTTTGCCATAGTTTTTGTAATAAAAATACTTAAAAAAAAAAAAAAAAATTCTGACCACGATTACATAAATTCTTAATTATAAAATTTTATTATAAAATTTTATAATTAAGAATTATAAAATTTCCTCTGTCAGTGGAAAATCCTACGAAATCATCCTTTTTCTAAATGTAATATATATAAAAGGTAAAAATGCAAAGGTACAAAATACTTCAATTTATTTAACCATTTAGAAAGGGCAGGGGAAAGTTACTGCTTGCTAATAAAGGATGTATGTGACACAAGGTGAAAAGAAATTTAAGTATGCAAATGTGTTATTCGCCTTATCTTCAACTCTCCCCTACCCTCCCTCATCATAATACAAAATTAAATAAGTAAATATCTGAGGTTAAATTTTGATTAATAAATCTTTTTGCTGTAGTTAATTATTTTGTTGTCACTATTTTTATTCTAGCTTATTTTAATTCATTTTCTATATTATTATTAGGTTCATTTCTTTGGAAATCGCCTTATTGCTCATTCGCTCTTATTTTGAATTAGTTCGTTAAACAAGTTGCTCCACCATTTTGGTTACAAGTGATGGCCACTTGAAAATTTTAAAACCACGTTATAAAAGTGTATTTAAGATCGGATTTAGACCAATATATCAAGGCCAGTTAAATTAGAACTTTATGAAAATTTTCAATCTGTTTTGAATCTTGATACATATACATTCTATATATAATGTAGAAGTATAAAATGTATACAAGAAAATAAAAAAAAAACATAGAAATGGAAGCAGGCGAAAAATAATAATTAACTCAAAAAACATTGAACCCAGCATCAGGGATGCATAACAATGCAGGGTAGAAACAGTAAGATGCTTCAAGAACTGCTAATAATAATAATAATAAAAATACCTTAGCCCCTACATTTTTAACCTATCAAATTATAAAATTATATTCTTTTTTAATACACCGAGAGAACCAAAAGTTCATTAAAACTTTAAAAATGCATTTAAGAAAAAAGGAGAGAGAGAGAGACAGACAGAGAGAGAAAGGAAAAAGAAGGCCTTTTTACCATTTTTAATGGTAAAAATGAGTAGTTTCCAAGAAAGGTATTAAAAAAAAGTCGGATTTTTTTAGAAGGAAAAAAAAAAGACTTCTGATTGTAGAGCTATTTGAAATCGCATATGTACCGTTCATGTCTATGACATTGATCGAACACAAAGGTTCTATCTGTCGGGAATTTTCTGCAATTCATACTGACATGTTACATTCAGCTGTAACGGGTGTTGTGAATCGTCTTTGTAATACAATAGCATGTGCTGGAGGTGATGATAACACTTGTTACTGCACAAAGAACTGAATGGAATATCCTGTTCATTGTGCTTGGGGTAGTCGGCACCCTCTACCAGCTACTTTTTTAACCAACTATTTTTTGCTTCTAAACAAAATCCGACTTCTTTTTGGCCTCTTTCTTGCAAACCGTACATCTTTATCATTATTCCTCTCTTTTTTACAATTTTTTACATTTTTAACGAATTTTTGGCTCACCCGGTATATATACACTTATAGTAAGTGATTACATCAAATATAATTTTACTTACATCTTAAACTGATGAGTTCCACTTGATTCTTGCTTGAAGCCAGTATACAACTATCATCAAAGAAAAATCTCACAGTCGTTGTTTGATGCCTGAACATATGCATGAAACTTTCTGCTCTTATATCGTAAACCATACACGCCCCGTCTTCTTTCCCACACACTAATATTTGTTTGGAAGTACCTGCACATAATGTGTGGATTGGACTACCTAAAACGTAACAATATAATATTGAATAAACTTTTATATTTCCAAATCAAATATTAAACCTTTGAGCAATTATAAATAGTAATTTGGCATAGGATGACAATATTAATAAAAAAAACGAATGAAATAGACAGATAATTATGGAAAGTATAAGAATTTAAATTCTAAAAATAAATAAATAAATAAATAAATAAATGACTTTTCTTTTTTATTTTGTTTAAAGTAAGAGGTTAAAAATTGTAATTATTTACAAAAGTATCGAACAGATAACATTTGATTTTTCATTTATAATTTATTATCATATTATTTGACACGATACTAATCAGAAATTAACATTTTGTAATGCATTAATTCTTTCTATGAACTTTAGAACCACGAGAATAAAGAACTTACACAAATATTACGCCTGACTTCAAAATTTCTATACGATTCGATCAAATATTTGATATTCAGATTCCCCAGAAATAAATAAATAAATGTTGATATTATGTTTAATATAAAAGAATCTTAGTCTGTATAATCTTTTTTTGGTACTGCTTAAAAATTTCTTTCAGAATTTCCCTTGGATCATACTGTAAAAATATCTCTATTAATTCACTTTTTGTTATCAATAATATGTTAGAAAATCAAACATTCTTCCTAAAAACTGCTTGCAACGGGCACATGTGCATGTAGTTATTTAGAAAAAATATGGAAAAGATTTCAGTTAAATTTGTATGTTTAATTTTAATTTGATTTTTATTAACATCCTTTTTAACAAAATCAAATAGCAAATTAACATTTTTGCAATGAATTATTCTCTTTATGAAAGTTGGACTTATGCAGGAAAGCATACAGAAAAATATTATCGCTTGATTCTTATGCATTACACGTAAGATTCAATTAATCATTAGATTATTTTCCAGAAAGTTATACTAAACAATAATAATAAGTCAAACTATATAAACTTTGATACTGCTTTTTTTTTTTTTTTTTTTAATCTACCCTGAATCAAACTATAAAAAAGATATATAAATTTATCTGAAATTGATACTTTAAATAAAATATCCGCATGGAGACTCCATTGGATGAAGACAGACTGGATGAAAACAGACATTTTATTCCACTGGTAAAGAAAACTTAAAAAAGAGTCTTTTCTCTTCTTTAAAATTTTTATCGAAGAATGTCCTACGTCGGAACTTGGGCTATAAACAAATAACTAACCAAAACATTGTTGCTAAAATCTGAATGCAGCAGGAAGATATGCTGTGAAATCATCTCCAGACTTATTTTTACAAATTAGAGTTACATAAAATTAGCACTCAGAAAAACATAATGTGCAAAAACACACAATTGTTATTTCGGCATCTGTGGGGGAAAAAAAAGTAGGAACATCCGTAACATGGAAATATTTTATACAAAATATCAAACTTATTACTCAATTGATCACAATTAAAACCATATCCATTTCATAAAATAGAAATATATATTTTGGGTAACTCCTTGAAAAAGAAAGAAAGGAAAAAAAGAGAGAGAGAGAGAGATTCATGCAACATAAACCATTTTAAGCTAAAAGCCATTATAATATTCTATTAGCAAATATACAAAAATTTACGTAGAATATGACAAATTTAGTATGTAAAACTGTATTATGAACATCAATACAATACACTCAAGTTTTTTGTTTCTTGTCCAATTTTTATAAAACTTCAAAACGTAGAAAAATATCTGAAACTCATGAAAGAACCCCAAAATTATTAAACGTTTATTTATATTTTATTGACTTCAGATGTTTTATTCATAATAATTTAATAGTTATTTCTTCGAACAAGAAATGGAGTAAGTTTAAGATTCATTACAATTTAGAACTACGAAAATTAATTTAGCATAAACTAGAAAAGTATAAGTATATTTTAATAAAAGTAAAAATTGTTTTTTTTTTTTTTTTCTTTCATTCTGTCTTTCCTTTATATATATATATATATATATAAACAGTATCGAAATTCTTCCTTTCTGTACAAAACAGAACTAGTTTCCTCTTCCCCCCTCCCCCCCCCAAAAAAAAAAAGAATGAATTTATATGTAATGCTTTTAGTTACAAGCTAGAGTTTGTACAAGGAGGTTTCAATTTAGCTTCCACTACAAGCAGCATCCTAGAGCTAAAATGGGCAAGGAATTTTCACAAAATTAGGAATGTATAGATTTCACGAAACGCGCTACAGGTTAGTTTGTTGGGTTTAACGTCGCACAAGTGCTGCACTATTGGATAGTTGGCGACGATCTAGTGCTCATCATTAAGGATGGTCCGGTGACATGTCATCCCAATTTTAATCCTCCAAGGAGGGGATTCTCCCTCGCTTTTGTGACCCCCAGAGGTATAATCTGGATGGGAACATAGAGGAAATTGCGGCCACAATGGATTTTACGTGCATCAGCCACCATTAGTTAACACGACGGTCTTTGGCTAGCTCGCATATCGAACTCGCAGTCTTCCAATCGGCATTGTACCGATCAGGCTGCCGCAGCCCTCAACGCGCTCAAGGAATTAAAAAAAAAAAAAATCTGGTTAAAAAATATTCACTAAGTGGTGCTTTCCATGGAAATAATTAAAAATACAATGAAGACTATAACTCATATACGGAATTCAAGAACAATTTGAACATTTGTTGATTAGTGTTTGATTTTGTGTGGGTCACGAATTTTTTCACGCAAAGTGCCATCTGGAAGACATTTTTTAAACAATTTTTTTAATGTTTCTCGTAAATGATTCGTATACCAAATTTAGTGAAAATTCGCTCGTCTGTTTTCTCTGCAGGAAACTTATCACGGAAGTTTAATTATAACTATTTTGTACTGCATAAAGTTTGGATATTTAAAACATTTTTAGAAAAGCCGAAAAAAGAATTAAATATAATAGCAAATTAATGTAGTGCACATTATTAAAGTCAATTTTTGAATGAATAGCATATTTTCTTGCATAATGATCATTTAACGCTTGTAATTTTTCTTGGTATGTTTTTGACTATAAAAGAATAAGGAAGGATCTCAAATCAAAAACAATTCTTTTCTCCACCTTACAGTCGTTTTATAGACAAGAAATCCCCTACATCTACAAAAATCTAAAATAATATTTAATACAAAATCTAATGCTTAATAATCAGAACTCTGATTTATTATTTATATTTAAATTTGTTCACACCTTATAACCTCCAAAGCCATAAATATTTAATTATACAACTAAAAAAAGACTTTTGTGCTTTTGTTCTCATAGCAATAAAAATGACTTTCTATGTGAAAAAAGAGTAATCATTTTCATAAAACTAAAAAAAATAATAAATAAAAATGGTTTAATTTTTCTTTAAACATAATAAGAAGAATAAAACAAGAAAAAAGTTATTTTTTCATTATTACCTGGACAAGATCCGGGCAGAGTAGGCGGTATTATAGACTGTACGTTTCGTTTGGTTCTTATGTCCCACACTTTTATAGTACCGTCTTTGGAACCACTGACGAACTGACCTCTTCCCCAAGTCCATAAACATAGAACACCGTCTAAAAGTATATTGAGTCTGTCTTTAAAATGATAATTATATAAAATTATGCAATAAAACAATAAATTAAAAAAAAAAAAAAAAATCAGAGTTATTATTATTTGCATATTGTTTGTGACATAAAAAAAAATATAAAAAAAAAATAGATATAATAAAAAAAAAAAAAAAAATACCTTTACGAACATTTAAAGGCGGTGAAGAGAGCATGCCAACACAGTTATTATGAAAAGCACCACAGAACTGACGTTTAAAAATAATATGTACAACATTTTGAATAAACACTATAAAACGCAAGAAATCACAACAATTGTTTCGGGTCGAAAATAAGCAAGACCTAACAAAGGCTAACTCAGGCTAACAAAGTAGGTACGAGTGCTACAAACAAAGCGACAATGCACACTGCCAACACAGCGTCCATGCAAGCAGATAAAAATCTGTAGGTGTGGTGTCTATTAACATATTGTTGAATGTATGAAGCACATCATCAAATATTGCGTTTAAAATGACTTTTATGCAGCAACTTTAACAATCTGTTTCTTAACATTGATTTCTTAGAAGTACGTTAAAAAAAAAAAAAAAAAAAAAAGAAAGGAAAAAGTCACCAATTAAATAAGGAGAACCTAAGTAATTTAAGATTTTCTTTTTAATGTTTTTTCTTTTATGTATTACAATTTGTCTGTTTCAAGACAATCTTGTTGCAAAGTAAATATTTTAAAACATTTCATAATGTATTATAATTTTAAAGAAGAATTAAAATGGAATGCATTCACTTGAGTATTCTAAAGCTTAAAAATACTCGCTTAATAATATAACAATATATATTAAACAAAAACATTTAATATTGTGCTGGATATTTCTTAGTAAGAGACATTTTTTTACTTTACTTTGTAGATTTATATCAAAATACATTTTCATACTGCTTAACATTGTTTTATTCTTGCAAACATGAAATTTCGATGGATTTTTTAGAAAATATATTTTATTTATTCTTTTAATTAATTAGCCCCATTAATAATATGTCTGATTTAATTACAGAAAAAGTAGTTTTTTTTTTTTTTTTTTTTTTTTAAATTTCAGTTCAAACCAGAATTTAAACTTTAATATTGCCAGTCCCGAATTATATTAAATTTTAATTTTGTTGCAAAGTATTATTATGCTAACATAATACATTCTATTCATTTCTACTTAATAAACTTTAATTTGTTTTAGTTTTAATCTCAGATGATGTACTAAATTTAATGCAAATCTAATTGCACCATGCTTTTCTCAATATTTCATAACATTAAAAACCTATTTTTAAAACTTGACTATAAAGATACATTATACTAAAAATTAATAGGGCTTTTAGTAGACATGTGCCGGAACTCCGTATCCGTATTCGTTTCCGCGGATGTTCACGAGGAAAAAAAAGTTTTGTCCGGATCCAAATTATCGAGAAAAAATATCCGTATCTATATGCGGATCCTTTTTTTTTTTTTTTTTTTTTCAAAGGATCTAATACAGATCTTTTGTAGAAATTATATATAAGTTACAAAGAAACTGGTATAAATCTTTATTGACTATCGTTAATGCATAAATAAGAAAAAATATGTAACCTAGCTTTTCCAGTCTCGAAATTTACGTTTTCTCGCAATTTATAATATTTTTTAAATAACTTCATTTTCCCTACATTTACAATGAATTTCAGTCCTCTCTTTTAACGAAATTTTGAATTTGCATCCATTTACACTTATATGTACATCAAATATAAAGGAAATATTTGTTGTGATTTAGTTAATAAAACTAATATAATATAAAAATCGTTTAGAAGATAGATTCCATCAAGGCAGATAATATTCTTTATTGTCTCCTCTTGAACAAATAAACAATGCACGAAGATTGCAACGGGAGGAAACTGACTTGCCGATCCATATTCAAAGTGACGCTGTGAAAGCAGATGTTTAACTGTGAATCAGATCCATTTGTTAAATTTTCGTTGCTTTATAAGTTATAGGAAGTAAAAAATACAAACCATAATCTATAATAAAACAATCTCGTATGACACTTAACACGACTTTCTCTTACCCTGAAATTTAATACTATAAATACAGATCGGGAATTAAGGGGTAAGATAACGAGTGCTGTTATATAAACCCACGTTAAAACAATTCAAATTAGGATTCGGAACAGCTTTTATTTGACAGACAATTTTGTATGAGGGAGGTTACTACCCACCTCAACACCCCTCCTTTGATTATTGTATTTACATTTATATAGAATTTAAATCTGTTATTAAATTTAAAAGTTCATTTAAAATTATTCAGACAACTTTCACACCTACCAAAGAAAGAAACTTTTCAATCTTGATCAAACTTTCTAAGTAACAAACTTATATTAACTTCAAAATACAACATTCAAATTGCACGAAACTATTTGTTTTTAAGCTACTGTGATAAGAGTCAGAGACAAAGATCAAACGTTAAAAACTTGAATTCAGTATTCAGGAAACCTCAAAACGTGTAAATATACAAAAACAAAGTGATAAATATTTAGCACTCAAAAACACTTCATTTATCGTATGAATATGAGAAAGTAATTTCAATTCCTGAGCAGTTTTCCTGCACATGGTAAAATATTATAATAAACTACTTCCGCTAATTACATTCGAAAAAAAAAAAAAAAAAAAAAAGCGTTTTTTTATTGGCAGCATTATTTATATTCTAAAAATTATGTACGCACTACTTGGTGCCCATAAATGTAATACTACGTTAATAACACACAGCGCAGCCTGAAATATTCTTTTATCAACTTTCAAGTATTGTCCCACTATATTCTAGTTCTTTTGTGTAGCCCTGTAAGTAAACGGTGAACGATTTTTATACCATAAAGCACACGAAACCTGCCTTTACGCATATAAAAAATATATATTTATAGCATTTGGTTTAGCGTAGCCAATTAGACGTTAAACTCTACTTACCTGCTATTTCCCCCATAGAGCTGTCCTCGCAGCGTTCCTGAAATTTTACTCGCGTTTTATTATTGGTCAAGTTAAGAGGAGAAGAATGGAGAAAAATTGCAGGAATAAGAGCAGATTGGAATCACCTAGGAGTGGCCTTCATTCTGCAGTGGATTGATAAAAGCTGCTCAACTGCTGCTGATGATATACACTCCTGTTCAAAAGTTTAGCAAGATTTGCAAATGACCAATTTTTCTCAATTAAACTTATCTCTTGATGAAATGTTTTCAAACATTGGGTATTTAAAGAACTGAGTCTTCCTCATGTTTTTCAGTGAAGATTGGTTTAAGAAAACATTTAGGGAGCCGGTAACAACTTGAACAAAATATGGTATGTCAAGAGATGACTGTGACAAATAATAAGGGTGTGAGCATCCTGTCCGATCACCTACATCCATTCACGTCTGTTGGTCATTCCGACAGACTTGGAGAATTCCTGCAGAATATAACCAAACTCCACACGTCAAGAGTTACTACCAACCGTGACGATTTCTTCGAACATTTCCGTTGGCCAACTAAATCCCCGATTCTGAACATTATTGGGCATATCCGTGATGCCATGCAGCGTGGTGTTCAGAAGATATCGCATCACCTCGCACTCTTATGGGACTATGGACTACCCTGCAGGATTCATTGCGTGAAGAGTCTCCAGAATACCACTGGACACTCGTTAAGTCGATTCCACTCCGTGGCAATTCTGTAAGCTCGTGAACACCATACATGGTGTAAGCAAGTGTACCAGTTTTACTGGCTTTTTAATATATAATAATAATATAAATAAAGCAATACTGCAATTCAAATGTCAGATATAAATCCAGTATGTTGACTTTAAAGGGGCCCAAGGGTTTAAAAAAAATCATTTTATTTATTTATTTTTATAAATATTATTAAGCTAGATCCTTTTATGATATAAACCAAACATTTTTCTAAGCACCAGAAAACATTAAAAAAATTCCCTGCATTTTATTGTCTCTCCTGTAAAGTTATATTTGACACATTTCACCCATTTTCTCAGTTTCTACTGGTCATAAATGAATGATTTTTTTTTTTTTTTTTTTTTTTTATTGTTCTTAAGATGTAGTTACAACTGTTCAATGAGAGAAACTTTGATTTGATGTTAGTAACCAATGTCATAAAATCCAAAGTATCAATTTTTGGGGCCGAATTTCGACAATAAATAATTCATAAGATATATTTTCTTATGAATTTCTGTTATTCAGTATGGTTTATATATAATCGTGATTTTAATACAGAAATACTTCTACTTTTTTGTTTTTTCGAAACCATAGAATTTCGAATGATAGAAAACATCTTAATAAGTAGATACAATTTCCTAAGCAAAGGAATCATTATTTTTATTTATTTATTTTTATTTATTTATTAATTTATTTATTTTGCAATTAAATAAAATGTGATTTTCCCCCCCTTTCAATCGCTGAATTTTCAAAACAATTTTTTATGAGTAGCCATTAAAATTTTCTTTCAAAGGGAAATGTTTCATTTTTAATTTATTGTTCCTGTTGAAATCAAATGGTAACATAATAGGAAGGGGACTAAACTTATTAAATTTTAAATTTAATTAAAATTTATGACAATCAAATTTATGTTTATTTTTTATAATATAATTAATAATGATATAATTGTAAATAAATAAATAAATAAATAAATTTATTTATTTATTTTATTTTATATTTTTACTTATAATTTTACTAGAACAGAATGAGAGCTAGAAATACTAAGTCCTTCTTCTAGGTCTCCCAAATATATAGTGGCAAAACTAAAATATTCAGTAGATGCTGGAATATAGCAATCTGTAAAAATCATAGTTCTTAAATGATAGGAACACCACTTGTTGTTCGATAAACTCTCACACGAAAGTTTTCGGTCAAGTTGCTGTCACAGGCAGTGGTGGCCTGGATTCGATATAGGGCGGACCTCAAAGAAGCTGACAAAATCAGCAGATACTGAAGCGCTGTTCTTTTAATATAAATGAAAAAATCGAATTCTTTTATCTTCTTTTTTTTTATTTTTTACTTAAATATATATATATATACACACACTAAGCGACAAAAAAAAAAAAAAAAAAAAAAAGTCGCACTGCAGAAAAAATGACATATCTTTTTTATTTGTAATAAATTTAAAATTAATGTTTGAAACAAATAAAACTGTCTTGTTTGTATACTACCAAAGGGATGAAAGGATACCTATGTACATTTTCGATTTAATAATTCGCTTTATTGCACTCTACGAAGTACTTTTTAAAATTCTGCATAAAACTTTGTTTTTGAACATAATGCAATAACCATACACTTTGCACTCTATTATGATTTATTATATGAAATAAACTAGTTTTGTTTTAATATATGAAATAAAACTATTTATTTGTTACATCTAAGCAATTTTTTATTAAAAATGTGTATTCCGCATTGGGTTAATTCCACCTTTATATGGAATTACTGCTTTAGTGCTCAATGGCATAGTTTTATACAGTATTTTAATAAAAATCTGAGAAATTTCAATGTGCCAAATATCACAAATAATTTTTTCTAGTTCTGGCAGTGTTATAGGATGCAAATTTCGAATCCTCTCCCCCCTCCCCCGCCTTTTTATAGACGAAACATTTTCGAGCGGATCGCGATTAGGACTATTTCCATGTCTGGTAAAGAAGAAATTCTACTACATCCTTTGTGAGATTTAACTTAAAGTGAAAAAAGATATGATTACTTACAAAATTATAGGTTCACATGGGAATGGATAGGAAATTTTGACAATTTGAAGTGAATAATAAACTTACCACAAACGCCGTGTAGTAAGGTGCATTATCATCTTGAAATGATGTTTGCGGAAATGTCCAAGATACCTCCAACATAGTCGGTCAGGCACAACTTTTATGAAGATGGTGTTTTATTTCGAGTTACTTAATCCCTTGAGCATAAAGGTTTGCCCGACTGTTTGAAAAGTTATGTACCTCCGTACCATAATGTACGGAGAATGTGTCACTGCTTTAAAAGTGCGATTTTCATTAAGTTGGTCATATTTTCTTTGTCAGATCTGCTTGTTTTCTTTAGCTCGAAATAAGTTAAACTTTACTCATCAAAGAGAAACAGTTCAGCCCAATAATTAACTCATCATTTTTTTCTTTTTAGCCACCTGAGGTCTTGCTTTCCTAATTCTCTTCGTTAAGAACGGAATTTTTTCAAATTTTCTGTCATTTAAACCCGTTTTATTTAATAGTTGCTGTACTTTAGTTAAAGAAATTATGCTGCTAAACACTTTTTCTGAATCTCTTTTATGTTCTAAATGTAATACAAACCGATTTTATAAGAAATGGCTTTTTAACTTACGGTCATCTCGCTTGGATGAGCAACATGGCAACCTAAAACCAAATTTCCAGTTTAAACGGCCAAAAATTTTTATATCTTGCTAAAAACTCTTTTACCAATATTTCGTTAACATTTAATTATTTTGCCATCTCACGTATTAAAATATTTTTTGATTTTCATTCAAAAGTTAATACTTTTGTGGCATCGTTAACTACCTTATTCTTACCATTTTTGAAATAATTTCTAAAATTGCAATTTTCCTGACAATTGGATTTTGTTTTTAACACTGGACTCAAAGCTAAAGTGTATGTGGAGGACAACATAATAAAATCTATTCGAAAATTTGCTTTTTAAACGATAAAATTGGCGGTTGTAAAAGGCGAAAAGGAAAATATCTAAGTGCTGTTTTTTTTTTTTTTGTCGCTTAGTGTATATATATATATATATATATATATATATATATATATACAGTCGGTAACAATAGTGTCCGAACACTAGCAAAAATTCCTATGTAAAAAAAGTACACTTCATACGGTTTTATTAAATAAATGCTTATCGAATCATGGTCTTACACTGACTAAGAACAGGATTCGACAAGGATATATTTAACAAAACCGTATGAGGTGTACTTTTTAAAAAAAGAGAATTTTTGCTAGTGTTCGGACACTTTTGTTACCGGCTGTATATATAATTTCTTTCAAAAATTTATTTAAATAAAGGACTAGTGGAATGGGCAAAAGCATGGTAGTTGTGAATATAAGTAAAAATAGTTCTATATAGTTACTTCTAAAATATTTACTTCTAAATTTCATAATGATACATCAGTAATTAATTACAGAATTAAAATTTGAACAATTATTTATTTATTTTTAAAGATGTATGTATGAAGCAGATTAATCCAAGATTTTGTTTTAGCAAATTAGACTAATTTCAATATGACATGCAAGCAAGAGCACGATATATATATATAACCTTAACAGTTCTTCATATGTTTGCCATAACTTAAACTTATATCTATCTCTCATCATATCGACGAAATTCATATCAATCATGTACTACTTTGAAATTTATATGGATCTAGAATTTGAAATTATATTATTATCGTTATTTTGAGGAGAGACGGGAGACGGGAGTTAGTCACATACAAAATTTGAAATTGGCTTGATGAATACTTAAAAAACTCTCTGAATGATCCTATTATAATATTCACAGACTCTTGCATTAATGACATTGATTATTAGCATATTTCTTTTTAACGTACTAAAAAGTTATTTAACAAGAAATTTTACCAAAAATATTTACCTGTGTGTCCAGATAAAGCTCGATAAGGTCTAAGTGAGTGACCATCAGTAACTTGTATTGCATTCTCGATGGCACTACAACTTAACAAGACGTATGTTGCAACGTCTCTCATAAATATTAAGTCCCTTATGGGGCCACTATGTAGGTCCAATACTGCATTTCTCCCTTAAAAATAACGCGCATATAAATAAATAAATATTTATATGTATATATATATATATATATATATATATATATATCAATTTCCTATTATCATGATAAAAATAAATATAATTAAAGCTTCTTTAATATCGCTATTGGAAATTATTATCCTATAGATTTTTTACTTAGTTATAGAGAAATATTTAAAATATATGAAGTATATATATATATATATAATATTCTTTTCTTCAATTAAATCTTGGAAAAACAGCCATATATATTGGTTAGTCAAAGATTTATTCGACAAAACAATATTAAGTGTATTTTTTTATGTAGGAATTTTTGCTAGCGCTCGAATAATTTTGCTGCCGACTGTACGAGCCCGGCGCTCTTTCGTTGGATTGAAACTTGTGTTTTGAGATGAACCGAGGTGATTTGTTGTGGCTGTAGAAACCCAACTCTTGCTTGTTCCACTTTATTTAATTTATTTTGATGTTAGTTTAATTGTGCTGTTTTGTTAAACTGTCTGCTTAGGGAGAGAGTTTTGATCATATAAAAGCATGTTGTAACCGCATGTGTATCTCAAGCCATACGGGGGCATTTTTGGAAGTTTAATTCACTTTTTCTACGTTTTTGGATTAAGTTTTACTTTAGTTTCAGTTCTACATTTTTTTGGTTTTCATATAAGTTTTTTATAAGTTATTGTTTCATATTTTTAATGTATTGTATGATTGAAAACATATTTTGATATATATGCGTGTGTGTGTGTGTGTGTGCACATACACTTGTTTAGTCATAAATTTTTAACTAATACATATATACTTTTTTTTTTATCCAATTAAAATTAAAATTCCATTTAGCTAATTTGTGAACATATTATGGAAATTTTTTTAGAGGGGAGAGAGGGGATAAAAAATGACGTAGAAAACAATAAAGTAAAATACATAAATAGATAAAATAAGTAAATAAATAAATAAATAAATAAATAAATAAAGAAGAAGAAGAATCTCTGTAGATTAACCCTTTTATGACCAATTGTTGCACTAGCAATTCCTGCCTGTATAAGGCAGTAATTAATATTCCAATATTAAAAAATATAAATTAATTTAAACTTTCTTCTGTTAAAAATGAAAATTGTATAGTCAAAATATATTTATTATCGACCAATTTCTTTGTCTGTACATTTATCGAATACCTGCTAATATGTATAGTTTGTATCTGCATTATAATGGCAACACCCGTGGGTGACATTATACATAGCTCTTTGTCCTACATAGACATCAGCACTCACAAAAGTAGTAAATGACATCTTCTAATACAGTCATCTGCACAATTTAAAAATTTTAGCTATTTTAACTATTGCTGATTCTGATTGATGTTTATTAATGGACAAAGAAAAACATTCTACAAAGAAAAAAAAATAGAATACAATTTTAAAAACTGACTTGCAAGGAATGTCTCAAAAAATTCACTTATGATTTTGTCACAGTTCATGATAGACTGTTATATTATATTTAAAGTAGAAGTAAATTATATTCTGAAATCACTGGGTCTTTTTATTTATTTCGGAGGAAAGATGTCACCAAATTGATTAACAATGTAATATACAAGAAAATTTACAGATTCTGAAAGAGTTTTACAAAATGTTTAAAAAAAATGCAAAATCAAGTTAATACTATTCTCATTGACTAATAGTGCAATAAAAATAAGTCCTTAAGTAAAGTTATATACATTAAAGTTAAAGGGAAAATTTTTTTACGGTAAATTTAACATGTTAAATTTTTAATATAAAATATTTATACAAAAGTAACACAATTCAAACTTACCATCAATATGACATCTATTTATATCAAAACTCCACAATTTGATTCTTGAGTCACCAGCTGTTGCTATTACATCGCCTCTTTCTGAAAAATTTATACAATTTACAAACCCTACATGAGGATACGCCTTTCCGTGTTGGACCCTCATTCCTTGGACTTCCTCATCCTCTCTAAAATTATAGTTAAAAAACAAAATTTAAGTAACATAGTTTGTCCTAAAAAAGCAACTCTAGTGAAAGGAAATTTAATCAACGACCTCTAGACAAATTTGGTCACTTAAAAAGTTTTTATTTTAAGTGAAAAAACATCGCATTACAAAAAACCGCATAATTGTATCTTTAAAACAGGGAGAGTTCTTAAATAAAGATTGGGCGCTGAACGTAAGGATCACATTACCAAAGTAGAATTGTAAGTTTGTGCAGTATCAAATCTCGAATTATAAATCCATTTTATATTAAGGCTACCTTTAAAATTAAAATTAAAGAAAAAATTTTCGAGTATTTAATTTATTTTCAAATTTATGATAATTTTTAAACGACATTCTAACAAATTAAAGCAAAGATATTTTTTTCTTTTTTTTAACTGTGGTTGTTTAAGTAAAAATAATTTATAAATCTACGGAAGAATTGTTGAATTTTTAAAAGGTTTCAAAACCTTTATCTATATATATGTGTGTGTGTAGAGGGATAAATTCGAAATACATTCCAAATTCTGTATAAATATCTATTTAAATGCTTATTCTATCATATTATGAATGCAATAACGACTTTTTAAATTATGTTTTATGAACTATCTATTTATATGTATTTTTTCAATCGTGTACACCAACTGCAAAACCTCATAAACTGAAATAGGTTCTACATTTTTTTTCTTTTTCTCTTTTTGCACATTACGGAATATTATACTGGGATCTACAGCTTAACCGTGTGAAGGGCAGTTCAGTTCCAAACTGTAAAGACTAATCCCCGAAATTTTTTGATAAAATTTAACTTTTATAACTTAGAGGAAACACTTCATTTATTTCTTCTCTTCTAACATTGTTCTCAAATTATGGTGACTTTTGATTTAAATGAGCAATATTACCCTGCCTCTTAAAGGGTTAAAGTTATCACTACACTATTACGAACCCTCAGGCCTGAACGGAATTTGAATCCAGCTTATGGCAACTGAAGATCAAAGTCTTCAAGGCCATTTGTCTATCACATGAGCCTGTCTAGTTCGGCATTATTTAAGTGCCTTTAAGATTTTTTTTTTTTTTTTTTTTTTTTTTTTTTTTAATTTCTGTTGTCATATTTTTTATCTAAAAATTTCCTTTGTCAATTTGTATATGATTCTTATTTTCCCCAAAGAAACCGTCTTTTAAGTGATACGAAAATATGACATAAGTATTTTTTATTCTTTATATCATAATTCAGTTAGTTTTAGCGATATGATCATGCCGCTTTTCCTAATGATCTTGTTGGATAGAAAATATGAACTTTCAAACTGACCAAATTAGTATAGAGCTCATATAAAAATTTAAAAAATGCAACTTTTTGAAAATTAACAGACAGATATTTTTCTTGACTTAGTCGTTCCTAATTTATTTGAACGTTTTTTAAAGTACATTATTTATTTATCACTAATAGAAAAAGAATTAAAGCACGTTTTAACCTTTTGCGGACACCCTGTATAAATGTAAGTATTTAACTAAATTTAAAATGATATAGGAACTTAAAACGAAGAATGGTTGCTAGATTAATTCTGATAATATAAAATAAAATGTAGTATGTAAACATATTATTAGAATTTCTTTTAATTTTTTATGGAAATACTCGACGAAATGGCCTTGAACTTCAGACAGGCAGATACATTTATATATTCACTTTCTAGTAACGCTTTCAGAAAGTGGAGAAATAGGAAGTCAGCCACAAATTAAAGAAAAATAAAAATACTTTGAATTATTCTGTATCATAAAATCTGCAGATGACATGTAGCTTTCACACATGATTTTCCATGCTGTTAAAAATATTTTTTTTTTTTTTTAATTTATTTATTTATTTATTTTTTCTTTTTAGTACACACATATTTATGCAGATATAATATTTTATTTTCTAAAATTATTAATATTTTTGGTAAGTTTTTTTGCAATATTGGATTTCAACAAAAATTTAGAAAAATTGCAGAAAATTTGGGAAAATATTAGAGAAACAGTATTTTAAAATATGAAAGGCTTACAGTTAATTTTCGCTGAGATATAAGTATTTGTAGTGAATAATTTACTGTGCATGCGCGAAAGATAGCACTTTAAATACATGGGTTGCCAAGTGCACACAATATGTAGTGAACACTACACCTACACCTATGCCCACCAGCGGCCTAGCGGTTCTGCTCTGCTCAAAGCTGGTAGACGTGAGTTGCCAGGTTCGATCCCTAGCCGTTCGAAGATTTCCGCGATTTTCTTCAAGACTTGCGTAATTACGGGCTAGAACCCCTTAGATAGACCCCTCCCCACACACACGTAGGGCACTCCCCTCAGGCCTAAGATCCTAGTGTAGTCAATCGGCCTTAATCCCCATAACCTGCCAACCCCTATACCTATATCGCCGTAATTCTTGCGGTAGCTATATGTCTATAACTAAACGCAGCATAGGTAACATACGGTAATTTAACAAGAAGTTTTTTATTTTATTTTATTATTATTATTATTCTTTTTTTTTTTTTTGGGGGGGGGGGGGAATTAAGTCGCAATAAATAAATAAATTAAATTAAAGTTTAAAATTTTAAAACTTATTTTTTTTTCTATAAACCTAACTTAGGCGAATTTCAATTACTGAATGAGAGATCATCTTAATACGCATCCATAAGAAGATTTTTATAAAAACTTTTGCGCATAATAATAAAATTATTATCAGCTTTATCTACAGTGGAAATAATAGGATTATACGATAAAGCCTAAGTATTATTCAATAAATTAACTAACTTATTTATATATAATAAATAAATATTTATTTAAATAAAAATGATATTTCAACTTTCCATTTATAAAAATATTCAATCGAACAAACATGCAAGCAAGTTTTAAAATAAAATTAAGTAAACCTTTCCCGAAAAGAAACTATCATATATAATTAAAATCTTTACTAAATTTTTTAACCTAAATACACAATATTCTCAGAAACTCGTTTTCTACTATATCTTAATAATTATAATGAGTTAGAATCACTCATTTCACAATTTGATTGAAACTGCTAATTTTAATGGTTATTCTTCTTATATCTTAACTGACATCCGTAACTGTTAATTTGTGTATGCCGAGCTGTTTCGTAATATTTTTTGTTTATATTTTATAAAGACATTTTTTAGGTCCTTCTTATATTTTAACGGGCATCCGTAACTGTTAAATTGTTGCTTCTAATTTCTTTGCTGTCAGTTATTATTTGTTTTTGTAAGTGCTCTTTTTAAATCATTTTTCGTATAAGTGTATATTACAATACTTCCAAAAATTTTTTGTATATTTCTATTAAATATTTTGTATATTATTTAAGTTTGTTTTTAATTCTTTAATAAGTATTTGTATTCTTTTCTTTTAAATATCACTTATGTTTTTGTATTTGTAACTTATGATGTGTTTACTCTTTCCTCTAGGTAAGATATAGAGGGTTAATGCTGCTTTCTAGTATTTTACTGGCAGAACTTGAAACATCTTACTTTTTCTACCTTAAATTGAGGAGCTCATCTGATATTGACTTTAACTGATATTGACTGAATATTGACTTTAACTGATCATGTTTTGCAATGCAAACTTGCAATCTTGGATGAGAACAAGTGGTTTTAAGAATTTTTGTATACTACAAAAGTTTCCGGAAGAGTCAATTGTTTTCAACACTCGTTCTCGAACTGCCTGCAGTTTTTCAACCGGTATGCGATTCACTCGGTCGACGAAGTGAGGCCTATATTAAAGGTAGAGACCACTAATTTGAAAATCTGATGTGAACTTATAAATAATAAAGATTCTTTAATAATATTCGTATTCATCGTATTTTTGATTTTCACCATTCTACACACTGTGCCCTCTCACAGTTCGTAGCTTGCTTTCTGACTCTACAATGTACAGTGAAATTTGTTTGATGCGGTGTGTTTTATCACACACCTTTAGTTTTATTGCACTGTGTATAGCTACAAGTTAAATCAAACACAACAACCAAAATATTGCAATGGCAGAATATTTTATAATAATTTAAAAAGAATTCACACCTAAATTAAGTACATTTTACCTAAGGTTGCGAATGCGAGTTTCGGGATATTCACATAGTCTCAGGTGCCTCGATCCAAAGGCGAAAGCCTCACCGCTTGGGTGAAATTCGCAAGCTTTAACAGGATAAGTATCTTCAAATCTATTAACTTCTAGGTACTTTAATAAATAGTCGTCGTCGGAACCAGTCATCGCTCGTGTATCCATTGGTGATTCCTGCAGTAAAAAAATGTTTTAATAAATACATATGTAGAATACTTCACATAAACGCCAAATTGTATCGATCAAGAAAGAAAAAAAAAAAAACTCAAATATTAAACCTTTACAAATGTTATCTTTATTTAAATAAACACATGCATATATATGTGTTTAAAAGAATATAAAAATTATCTATTTTAAACAATATTATATATATATATATATATATATATATATATTTAACTAAAAAAGGGAAAAGTACAAAACTTTAACTAAATTTTTATTTTTATTCAATTAATGGTAACAGAACGTTTTATTGTAAATAAATATTGATTAAAAAAAAAAAAACTACATTGCTTTCCTTTTATTGGTAGGAACTGAAATTCAATTCATTCTAGCAACTATAGATTTTTGAATTTTCACGATATTTGCTTTGGAATTTCGTATAATTAACTCAATACATTTGACTAATAAATTATGCAAATAAAATTTCGTTAACGCTTACGCATGCGCAGCTAAAAATTTAGCAAAAATGCTCACAGTTTATCAGGTATTTATTATTTTTACATTCTGATTTTAGTATGTTGTGTATAATGTAGTATGTTAAGGTTCCTAAAAATGGCATTGCATTGGGTTTAATATCCAACATGTTTATATATATGTATATATATATATATTAGTTTTTGTTACAAAATACTTTATATCTTCATGAATATATGCGCCAGTCTCACATAAATGAATATAGATAATAAAAAGGAGCCTCGTAATCACATGCTATAGTTAGAATGCATTTCGAGTATTACTTTATACAGGGTGATCGAAATATTTTGTTTATTCTTTAATAGTTTACTAGTCCTTTTCCAACTTTTGGAGCAAACAATTTGCTGAAATACATGAAATATAGCATAATCTTTGGATATCCATGTTTCAGGACAATTTGATAACAATACTTTTATTTGACTAAACGTCTGAAGTCGAAAGTGTCCGATCAATTATGAATACGTGGATAGAGAAAATTAAACACTTTTCACGAAATTATTTTTTTTTAATGTATTCAATATAGAAATTTTGAATTTTAAAATTTATGTACATGTTCATAGAAAACAAGTTCACTTCACAAACTTGCTGCATACAGATTGCATTGTTTCGCAGTTGTGATCAAGAAAATAATTTATTTCGTACTTTCGCATAAAGTTTTTTAGAGTTTATAGTTTCTATACTCTCGAAGATCTCTATCTATCGAGTTTCTTTAAAGTTTTACTTAAATTTTTATTTTAGTTCAATTAATAGTAATACAACGTTCGTTTGTTGTAAATAAATATCGATAAAAAAAAAAAAAAAAAAAAAAAAAAAAACTACCTTTTTTCCCTTTTATTAATAGGAACTGAAATTCAATAGTTCGATAGAATTTTAGATACACTTTGTACGTATCGTATATTTGCACTTATTGATATTTATATTTATTGTATCAAATATAAATATTTTATAATCTATTCCTTGTATCGATTACTCTCTTGTCTGTCTATACACCGAATTTCAGTCTCTTATTTTCGTTGTTACTGTGCTATTGCAGAATTGAATTAATCCATACACTTTTATAGTTAATTTTTGCATCTTCTGTTATCTAAAGATGCAAAATAAATATTACAGAACTTTAACCCTTTATTTACCACAAAATATATTTGTAGTTAATGAAGAGTGTTTCTTAAAGATATATGCAATTTAAAAATCATGCATATCACCTCATCATAGTAATTAATTTGGATTTTGCGAGGTGCTGCTTTAGTGTACCACTGGTACATAGAGATGAAAAAAGGCGATTGGACCTTAAAATTGTAAAAAAAAAGGTATTTACTTTTAATGTTTCTTATATCATACTTGCCAACCTAACTTGGAAGATTGTTAGTTTCCGCCCCTTTTTGTACACCACTTAATCTTTAGAGTAATTCTCTTCAAATATATTTACGATTAAATAAGAAGAAAAGTACTCCAAAAAAAAGACTGGTGTGAAAAAATAGGCGGAAAGGGGCGGGACTAACAATCTTCCGAGTTAGGTTGGCAAGTATGCTTATATATATTTTTAAGATTGGTGGGAGATTCTTGAAGCAACATAGGAATAAAATTACAGTGTGGTCACAGGCAACATTTTCCCCCTGATTCTCCCACCAGTATTTTTCTTTCGAAATTTTTAATAGTAATATTTCACCATTAATTAAGTAAAATATTATCATATAAATATATTGGTGTAAGTCTCAGAGGAAAAAGGCGGGACTGTAACCACCCTAAGTTATTACACATGTGAAGATCGTGAAAAATACCAAGCAAAAACGACGAGAGCAATCTATAAAATCCTTTCTGGAACAAAAATAGCTATATGTAGTGTCTAGCGCCTTTTAGTGAGAATAAAATACGGTATGTACACAGTATTGCCAATTTTTGAAAGTTTTTTTTTTTTTAATCCAGTATCTACCCACTAATTTTTAATTGTCATGTTTGCTTAATCACATCAAAGATTAATCATGTATCATATATATAATGCATCATTCGTCAAAATTATTGGTGCTTATTGAATAAAAAAACTCTATATTTGGCAACACTGTATTCTATAATTATTCTATTCTTATAACTCTATTCTACACTTCTATTCTATTCTTATATATCTATTCTACACTTCTATTCCTATAAATATTTTTCACACATCTTCCATAAATTAGATTTTATATGCTTTTAAACTTATGGTATTTTAATGTACTGTCAGTCGATAAAGGATTAAGCATTAATTTTTATTTCAATATATTATTATTTACGTGTTAATAAGGCAAATATCGAAAGAGGAAAAAAAAAACTATTCATAGAAGAGTTTTAAAATTTAAGTGCCAGACCCCCCCCCCCCCCCCCTCCTTTTTTTATCCTTCGTAAAAGTTGATCCCTAAAAAGAAGATTCAAACACGCAATTAAAAATAGTAGTCAAATGTATAGTCCAACTTATATCAAAAGTTACGAAAATTCAGAAAATTTACGCAATAAATAAATAAATAAATAACAATAATAATTATTATTATAATTATTATTGAATATAATTAATTTTTTAACAAGAAAATATATACAGGTTATTGTTTTCATTACAATGCAATGGATGACTTTTAAAATACTAAACTGATGAGTATTTTATTAATTATTATTTTAAGAAATATTAAAAAAGATTTTGTAATGTTATGTATAAAGTCTAATATTTTGTGATATATTTATTTCACTGTATTTAAGGTCACCACTAACTATTACATTATTAACCATTACATACCAATCATCACATACCATTACTTCACTGTATTTAAGAATATACATGTGTATTTAAAACTATCAATATGTCTTGGTGCAATTAAAAATAACTATTATTCATATAAAAACAGCAATTTGTAAATATCTCTTCTTAAAAACATAATTTTTAATCGATAATCAAAATACAATACATCATTCCAAATTTTTAAAAGTTTTAATAAGACTTTTGATATAAATTTTTCTATATATTTTACTATCAAATTATGCAACATCCCCTTTTATTTTGTTATTGTTCGCGCATGCGCAGGTAAAAAATTCTTTGCATACAAATGTTTCCTAAGGTATTTAATACATTAGTAATGTAGTATCAAAGTACTATCTCTACAATATATTGTCAACGTACCTCAAATTGACGATATATTTCACCATAAACTCTGCATATTATGGATAAAAATAACACGTTGCATTTTTCTTTTTTAATTCTTTTCGTTTTTAAGGTACTTTTAATTTTTTTAAACTTTTTTTATTTGATATGTTATTCTTACACATTTCAACGGTTGGTTGGTTTTAACGCCGCACTAGTCTCTGCTCAATGAGTAATTGGCGATGAGACTGGCCATTGACCCGCCAGCCAATCTACCATGTTTGTTCAAGTTGTTATATGCAATGTCATTATTATACTCTAAAAAATCTCAAATGGCACTCTGCAAGGCTTCCTAAAGATAAATAAAAATGTTTTATCGAGATTTTAACTGAAAGAAAAGCGTCAGACTCTGGTAAAATTAAATTACGTTTTACGGCGATCGGGCGGTTTTTGAAGGAATGTCCGCTATACTTGTTCAATGTCCAGTCTCTTTCGACGTTCTGGGACGCACCTCTAAGGGTGGTCCCACACTTTAACGGAAAATTGTATGTGGTATATGCAAAAATTTACAGATCATTGCATTCGTTTAATGTAAAAGAGTGATTGTAAACAGTATTATTATTATTATTTACTCTATTCGTTGTTGACCCGTAATTATGACTTTAAAACATAAACAAACAAACAAACAAAAAAATCATTCGAGAAGGAGAAAAAATTGCGATAAAGGAGCATATTTACGTTATTAGTAAAAGAGAAATACGCAACTGAATTTGACCTTTTAATATTTGGATAAAAGTTTGGTTTTAAGAAAAAATAATTATTTTTAAAAACAGTAGTTTATTGCGGAAATTAGTAGAATAGATTCTACGTAGAAATATTACAAAACAAGAGAAATAAACGGATGTATCAAATTATAATATATATATATATATATATATATATATAGTTAATAGCAACACTAATAAAACCCAATATTAAATTATATTCCCTGAAAATTATTCAAAACTGTTTAAGTTAAAAAAGGAATTAGTTGAATTTCCTCAATTATTGATTATTAAAAATAAATTTAATTATTAACATTAAAATAATTATAACATTTCAATTATTGAACATCTTAAATTATTTGAATACTTCAATTAGAATATCTAAAAAAAAAATGTATATCAATTATTTAATAAGCAAGTATGGAATAAAAAAAAAAAAAAAAAAAAAACATAAATAATTTTATGGACGAAATGAAACGTCCTATGTAACTTTGCCTATTTTTTTTTTTAAATTTCTGCTTTTATTTTAACTCAAAAGTAGAATCATATTTACAAATTAAACAAGAAAGAAAATAACACGCAGTTCGCATAAATTATACACTATCTATCAATAAGTATTTCGACACTTTCGAATTTAGAAATTTTGTCAAATATCTGAAAAGTTCTTAAGGAATCATCTTGAAACTTTGGAAGTGCAAAGAACATGTTATACCTCATATTTTTCAGCAAAAATTGTGTCCTGAAAAGGAAAAGGGGACCAGTTAAAAATTAAACAAAAATCAAAATGTTTTGGATCACCCTGTATAAAGTAATGCTTTAAATGCCTTTTTGGCTGTAGCATGTGATTAAAAGGTTTTTTTTTTTTTATTATTATTATTATTTGTATAAAATTTTATGAGGTTACCACATATATTCATGGAAATATAACGGTTTCTTTAAAAAATTGCAAAAATAATTTCCACTATTTTAATTATAACATGTAGGGTATTAAACCTAGTGCAAAGCCATTTTTGGAAAATATGGCATACTAAATTAGACATAGCATACAGCAATTATAATGAAAAAATGTTAAATATCTTAAGAAATATGAGCACTTTTACTAAATAATTTTTAACTACGTATGCGCAAGCTTTATAAAAATTTCATTTGCATAATTTAATAGCCAAAGGTATTGAAAAACTTGTGTGAAAACCCCAAAAATATATCATGTAAATTCAAAACGTTACGAGAAATAGAATGAACAGAATTTAAATTCTTCAAAAAAAAAAAAAAAAAAAGATGTTAGGGGTTTTATCAATATTTATTTACAATCAGCGAAAACACTGTTTTACGATTGCGCAATGGTTGAATCAAAATAAAATATGGGTAAGACCCCTTATAGTTTAGCTTTTATTTTGAGAAAACTAAAATTCTGTTCATACTATCTCACGTAACGTTTTGAATTTACATGATATTTGTTTGGGGTTTTCATGTAAGTTGCTCAATACATTTGGCTATTAAATTATGCAAATGAATTTTTTATAAAGCTTATGCATGCGTAGTTAAAAATTATTTAATAAATGTACTCGTATTTCGTAAGATATTTAACAATTTTTCATTCTGATTACTGTATGCTGTGTCTAATTTAATATGCTATATTTTCTAAAAATGGCTTTGCACTGGGTCTAATACCCTATGTGTTATAATTTAAAAAGTGGAAATTCTTTTTGAAATTTTTTAAAGAAACCATTATATCTCCATGAATATACGTGGTAGCCTCATAAAATTTGAAACAGATAAGGAGAAAAACCTTCGTAGTCATATGGTGCAGCGAAAACACATTTATAGCATTACTTTTTACAGGGTGATCCAAAATATTTTGATTTTTATTTAATTTTTTACTTGTCCCCTTTTCCTCTTCAGGACACAAAATTTGCTGAAAAATATGAGGTATAACATGTTCTTTGCACTACCAAAGTTTCGAGATGATTTCTAAAGAACTTTTCTAGATATTTGACAAAATGTCTAAATTCGAAAGTGTCCAAATACTTATTGGTAGATAGTGTAAACACTTTTGAGTTGTTACATCGATTAACAGTCAATGTATATTTTACCTTCTTAATGACATATTAAAAAACATTTTATTTTTAATTAGAAAGGAAGATAATTCAAAAAAGTTATCTTTGAATAATTTTTAAAGAAAATTCATGCAATAAATTGTTTTTTGTTAGTGCGGTATATCGTATAATTTTAAACAAAACGTTCATATAAAATTCTGCCCTTTTATTTGCTCTATTCATTATTAATGTATACAAATCAAATGATTTTTCTGGTGGCGTATTCTCCCGATCTCCTGATACAAATAAAAGTTATCGTAATTTTTCAAATTTCCTGTAAACAAAACATATCGAAAAAAAAAAAAAAAAAAAAAAACTTTTCATTTTTAAAAGTGATTCAGAAAATTTTTTAGTTTATAATTTCGCTTGTTGTAAATATCAAGCGATAAAAAAATAAAAAGAAAGAAAATAAATCTTAATTGTCAAACAATCCTCTGAGTATTGAAATTTATATTTAATTTTTTTCTTTAAAACTTTTATATATAGATTTAACTTTTAAACATCGAAATAGCAACTTATATTACAAGAAGTTAATTTAGAAAAAAAAAAAAAAAAAAAAAACTGCATAACGCTTTAGCGAAATAAAGAATATACTTTTACAATGTTCAGTAAAAATTATAGGGCATTTTATTCATACGACTTTCCCTTATCTAAAATTTGAAGACAACAGTTAGTTCATATAAATGTATTTATAAAACAGCTGAAAATAATTTTAGAAACAGTAATATTATACGTATATTCCTGTGCAAGGAGAGTTATCACCCTCTCAACTTTCCAATTAAATGGTAGGAAGACATACATTATTATACATACAATCATAAAAAATGTAAATGTGTGATGTAAAAGTGTTTTTCAAATTACTCAGACAAATTTTACTCACACCACTCATTGAAACTTACCAATCTCGGTAAAACTTCTCACGTGACAACTTCATACGATCGTCAAAACACCCAATTTGAATTTCTGTCAATTACTATATTGTTTTTTTTTAAGTTATGCTGATAACAGATACGTTCACGGATCAACCGTTAAAAACTTGATTTTTGTATTCAAGTCACTTTAAAAGGTGTTATTACAGAAAAAAAAAAAAAAAAAAGCTTTAAATTTGGAGTCCAAACTAGTACCTTATTTATTAGAGGGTACGAGAAAGTAATTATTATTCTTTGGCATTTTTCTTCACTTAGTAAAATTTAGTAATGTACTTCCATTAATTACATTTAATAGAGAGGAATGCGTTCACTCAATTTTCGGTATCCCTGTATATTGTATATAAAATATATATACACCGCTAAGTTTTACTTAAATTTAGCACATTGTGAAAAACATATAACACAATTTGAAATGATCTTTTGTGTGGTGCAAACAAACAGTACCACGGTTCAGTACAAACGGTACAGTTTTGAACAAACAGTAAATTTATCCTTATCTGATAATAAAGATATTTAATTCCTATTAAAAATCTATGTTTATTTTTTTCATACTGTCTATAGGTGTTATCCTCTAGTTAAAAGAAACTTCACTCATAGACTTAATATATTTGGATACTCTTGAATGTCCCTGTAAAAGAACTATTTGTTCGATTTCAATAAAATGTTTCAAGTGCCAAAACTATTTAATAAAGATTTAGAATACTGGATTTGGACGTCTTGCTTATTTTTATCATTCAGTTATGCTGATAAAATGCACAAACACAAACCAATCTCTAAAAACGTGACTTTCGGATTCAGGTTACCTCAAAACATGTAAATGTGGCAAATGTGTGTAAAAAAGCAAATTTTTATTCATTTCTTTAAATTTTTAATTCTGTTGCTGCTGCTGAATGGGTTATAAGTAATCTACTTATTATAAAAATAAAGATGTAATGCAGTATTTACTAAATGCAACAATTTGAAATAAAATAACGAAAGAAAGAGTAAAAAGAAAAGAATGGAAACAATAGTTGTGGGAAATATACGGGAAATATTTAAATATGTAAAAATTATTTTAAAAACTTAATGCGCCTAAGTTACGCTGAATGGTGAAAAATAAAAACGTTATAGCAAAAACACGTAAAAGCTGTTTCGAAACAAGTGAATGTCTTCTTCATCATGCGGATAAAAATAGGCGTGAATGTATCACTCTTATTTAATTTTTATAAGGTTTTTTTCTTATATCAGGCTGATACAATAATATCTGGAAAACCGTTTGATATCCAGATTGTAATTATCATATACCCGATTATTCTGTCGGATATCCACCACTATATATGTATATATATAATATATAGACAATTTTTTAATTCTAAAATTATGGGATAAACTGGATTTTCAAAATATGTTGCGTGATCATACACACAGGGGTGCTTGCGTCCCCGGAAATTTCTACCAGAATTTCCTAATAGTGATAGTGTTAGTAGTTTTCTAGTAAAGTTCAGCAATTAAATATAACCAAAAATACAATTTATAATTACTGGTGGAAAATAAAATAAAAAACCCGGAACGCAAACACTCCTGTACACACGAGATTTTGATGATACCTTCCTTATTCATGTGGTACATATTAACTACGGTAAAAAATGTGATTAAAAAATAATAGAAATTAGGTAGGTATATTTAGGAGTACGTTAATCCGCTATAATATTATATTTTTCATCTATATTAAGAAGAAAATAAAAATTTAAAAGGTTAAAAACTTTCGACTTCCGATTTTTGATCGATTTACACGTTTTTGGTTTTCCGAAACATGACTGACTATTATTTCACTTGGTATATTGATTATGTATGTAAGTGGATCAAATCTACAAACTGAGTTTTCACCGACTTTCTTTCAGCCTACTGAGTTAAATTTCGAATACATGTTCCGATGACAATATTTGCTCCAGTTGTAATTGACTTAAGGGAGGGGTCTTTTAGCCCTGGAGACCCAACTCCAGTTCAAAATTTTGTTTTCAAATTTTAACTCCTTTCCTATCGTTCGATCGAGCCATAATTTGCATACATGCATAACTTGGTATCGTCCGACTGAGCTCAAGTTTAATATACACGCATATTTTCCAGATATGCTAAATTGGAGTTTTTAGTGCACTTTATAATAAAAGGTTTTTTTTTTTTGTTGTTGTTGTTTAATTTATATCTTATTATAAATGTCTGACCGCGTGAGTTGCTTCACTTTTTAAGTGATGTAACTCAAAAATTGATAATCAAAATTTCTTCAGGTTTACCATGCTATAAATAAATATTGATTAATTTTTATGTATATCATTCAATAGGTAGTGCTTTTATGTGTTATGCTATTCTAGCTAAAGAATTATGCAATATTACTACATATATTTTGAACTTTTTTTAATTCAAGGCACTCGAATATTCTAGGCGGATGGATTTTATTTCGTGCTAGTTCTACACTATGGTCGATTGGCCACGGTCTACGACTCACTCTTACGTGTCGTCCCGTGACATGCCATCACAATTTCGATTCTGCACGATCGGGATGTCTCCCCTCTTCGGTGGCCCCCAGAGGTATAATTTGGGATGCCAATATTTTTGAATAACATTCTTTATGCTATTTTATACTCTCATTATCGCAGATTTTTTGCGTTAATGATATTGAAGGTTCATTGGAAAAAATTTTTGTTTAATTGTATCATATTTAGTCACATCTTTCATTATAAAAAAAGGAAAAAACTCCAGTAATTGCATTAAAATCCCGTAAATGCCATTACAGAATATTTTTCTTATAATTTATAAATTCTTATAACTCTGATTTGTATTAAACAAAAGGAAAAAAAATCGACTAAAGTGCATTTACTGAATCTTGATTTTTTTACCTGCACATACATTTGCAAAAAAACTCGTTATTTTAAAATCCATTTATAAGGAGATAATTCACTTTTACAAAGACCTACCTATATCATACTGCACTCTTGACTACATTTTCTCTCCTGATGAATAGACTTGCTGAGTTATTTCGACTCGAAACTACTTATCCGTGTTCTTACAATGTATGGTGCTGTCTTACAAAGTTTTTATATTTCTTCATTCGAAACAAATTCAAATTTTGCTTTACATTAACTTAACAGATAAAATGTTTTTTGTCAAAAATAGTATATTTTGGTTAAGAAAACGACGCTCCCCGTACATGTATCTTTCTTTCTCAATTATATTAACAGCAAAATGTTATTGGCTTTCAACTGCGCAGCCATTACCAATCGGCGTTTCTCCATCAAGTCGGCTGGTTTCCCCTAACGTCGACGGCAGCCAAACCCCTTGTTATTCCGTGAGGAAAGGTGTTGATAGAATGGTTCATTAAATAATACATCTTTTAAAATTACGTTTTCCCTTCCGAAAAATTCACAGTCGTTAAATTATCACTGTACTTCAGACGATCATATTTAAAATTATTACTATTTCATTTTTAATAGATAAATCGCGCAATTTTTAGCAATTTGTCGCTTTAAAATAAGATATTAAAAGTTTAATAATAAAATGTTTCAAAACGGAGAATAATTTAATTGTTGCGAATGTGCTGAATTGGAAAACGGATGTAAAAAATATAATAATTTATGATTAATTCTGATAAACTTCACCATAGAATAACATGGTTTAACTGTCAAAGATGAAGGGGGGGGGGGGGTAAACCTCTTTTTAAACTTTTATTCTATATGAAGGCTAGGCTTCTCACAAAAGGAAATTGGGGTATTTATATAGTATTTCTTTTCCTTTTTTTTTTTTTTTTTTTTTTAATAGATATCGAGAAATATCAACGATTAGTCAAGTCTAGAATTACCCCCACTAATATTCAAAACATTGTAATATTCAAGTTAGCTTTGTGAGAACTTTTGTGAAAACCTGCACAAAGCAATCAACTTTAAAGTAGATTCTATTACAAATAAATTTTGTTCCGATTTCAGAAAACTTATAAATTATTCATAAAACTTGTAAATCCTAAAAGAACGAAAGAGTACAAATTCCTTTCAAATTAGAAATGCGTCTGTTTTTCTTAAATTACATTATTTTACAATGAGATCATCTAAAATAATCAACTGACATAATATTTAAAAATTGTTATTTCAGTATCATTCCATAGATTCATTTACTTTTATAATACAATTTTAAAATTTTATTTTATTTATTTATTTTTTTTTCAGTTTATTTATTCATTTAATTATTTATTATTTTTACATTTACCGTTGGGACTTGAAAATTACTTAAACAGATTCAAAACATTTCATTAACTTCTTTTTCAATATTTTATAATATTATCCTAATTATTTTTGTTTAGAATTTTATTTTTATCAAATGGTTTAACAAAAAAAAAAAGCTATTTTAACAATGCACAGCGTGACTTTCTGTATATTTAAGTCACAAACAGCCTGAATGCGATCTCATTAAAAACTGAATGCTGTATGTACATTGGAGAAGGAGAGGGTGACAAATATTGTGCTAGGGAAAAAAACAAAATAAAAATAAAATAAAATTCGGAAATAACGGATATCCAAAACAAGGACACAATTCTTAATTCTCCCAAAATTAACAGTTACAAACCTAGTACAGAAAATGTACAAAATATTCGTTAAAAACGAAGTTATATTTAAAAAATAAGTTATGGCCATCGCAAAATATTCTTCTATATCATTCCATTACAGGACTGCCTACAGGCTTTCATGCACAAAAATTTATTCAGTTCACAATAAAGATTTTATATATACAGTTCTGTGACATTTTAAACAGTAATTGCTGAAATGTACCCACGTGGAAAATCACAAAAAGTGTGTTATAAGCATCGATATTTGTCGACCGACATACACCCATATAACTTAATCATTCTTTTTACAATAATCATGTTACATATCAATTTTTATGCATTTATACGCCATAGAAGCTGAGATATAGCCTTTCTATGGATGAGGAAATTTGCAGCATTAAGGGCCATTTTTAAATTTTGTGTACATATTGTCGCAGAAACAAAATAAGCATAAAATAAAGTTAAAAATTTTTATTTCAGCTGTGCATTAAACAAAGAAGTATATTTAATCATATTTAAATATATTTCTTTGTTTAATACTCAAATCCTTGTTTAATTACGTTATACGTACTTAAAATTTCTAGCATTAAAAATTTAAATAAATTATAAAATTTATTTAGACGTGAATCTTTTAAAATATGATTCGAGACAAAAATATCTGTACCTTTCATATTTTAGGCAATAAAATAATCTTTTCAATGAATTCTTTTGTTCGTTAAACCATTGTGTGTTATATTAATGATGAAATATATTTTTATGAACTTTTTCTTAAAAGAAAAAAAAAAGGAAAAAAAAAGGGGGGGGGGATGTATTGTGTATCTTAATTTGTGTCATTTCTGGTAAAGAGTTGAAAAACAACGGACTTGATTTTTAAATAAAATTAAACGAATAAATAAATAAATACATAAAGCATAGTTTGAAAATTGGTTAAAAATATAAATTTGTTTACATTTATCTAGTAAATAATATTTAAATAGAAAATTTCAAAATGTATCATAATAAAGAGAAAAATATTGTAAGCAAAATTAGAAAATGGCCTTCCACTTTTCGGCAGATGTGTATCCAAATTGGAACAGCATAGTGTTTTATAATAGCCTTCTCATACATAATTTTTTGTGCAACTATGCTCAATAGAAGCTAATATATAGCCTTACCATAAATTGGAAAAATCGCAACACAATAGTGTCATCTGTTGGGAGATTTGCTCCAAATGTTCACGCATACATTTATGTCCAGATGCAACTAAATATAAACTTATGGAATTTTGTGCATTAGTCTTTGAGCTACACCTGCTAAAAAATTTTACTCTCACAGACATGTAGCTTTACAAAAATAACAAACATTTTCTAAATAAAGTCAAATAATGTTTTCGATTTCTCATAACGTGTAAATTTATCAAAAAAAAAAAAAAAAAAAAGAAAGAAAGAGAAAGAAAGAAAGAAAAAAAAATTGATTATTTTTTGCGAATCCTACTTTCTTCTACTTATTATGAAAAAAATTGGGTGAATTAGATTAAATTAGGTGGGAAAAGCAAATTGAACTACCCTAAATTAACACAATATAATTGTAGAAAATGCTTGTGGTAACAGAAAATTATTTTTAAAATAGCATTCTAATAATAATAATAATACTATGAGTACTTCATAAATAATACACTATGAGTGTGATAAAAAGCATCTGCAGCTGATGGCATAACATATAAGAAATTGAAAGCTTATATGTATCTCATTCAATATATATAAATATATATATATATATATATATATATATATATATATATATATATAAGATTAATCAATTATAAATGTGAAAATTTTTAATAAAAATGTTATACAAATAGTAGAGTATTTATAATTCAACGAAAATGTAGTGATAAATACAATCATATCAAATGCGCCAACGCAGAATAATAAAATTGATTGTCAATCTAAAATAAGATTTCATCAAAATATAATGGAAAACAGTTACACAATTTCATAATTCTCAGAAAAATAACAATTATAACTCTAAAATACTATTGTCTGTATAGTGTTAATAATTGTAATACTAAACAGACAATGTGAGGGAAAATCGTTAAAGAGAAAATTATAAAATTAAGTGGAAAAACATGAAATATACTCAATGAATATAATTAAAGAAAAATATTCGTGGTAACAACAGATTATTTAAAAACTAGAATTCTAAAGAGTAATACATGATCAGTATAAGCATCAGCAGATGATAATACTAAATTAATTATAAATAATACTAATGATTAATATTATAATTAATACTAAACTATAGATATTTTTTTTTAAGAAGCTAACTTAATTTTAAATTGAAGTAAAAAAAAAATTCAGTAACAAATATCAGTTTTTCTTTCATTTGTTATTCACGTGCATTTACGTTCTTAGCACATAAGTGTTAAATATATACATATGTATATATGTGTATATATATATATATATATATATATATATATATTGTCATAAATACTTAATCATAAATTATCATATATTTAAATAAACATTAAAAGGTGAATAAATTATATATATATATATATGTGTGTGTGTGTGTGTGTGTGTGTGTGTGTGTATAAATATGTGTGTGTGTGTGTATAAATATGTGTGCGTGTGTGTAAGTATATGTAAAGACATGCCATAGCCACATTAAAAGAAAATCAAAAGATAGTAGTAGTAATAATAATAATAATATAATAAACGCATACAAGCACTTGTATATAAGTACAGAAAAGATATTAGAAAATTTAAATAGCTAAAACGCACTAGTGGGATTGACAGTGGATAAAACATCTTAAAGATAAAATTAAAAATAAAGTAAATAAATAAAAACTTACAATTATTTTACCTTTCCTTTAAACTTCCTTATGAATAAAAACACAGAAAGAGAATAGAGAAGCAACGATGTTTTCTGTTAGCTGTTACAAAAGCAAATGAGGCTGTTTTACCTTGTTTCATTGCTCTGGTTTTCAGATATTACTCATACCATCCCTTTACTTTAAACCGATATTAATGTTCCACATGCTTTTTAAATTGTTCTAATTTATTTTTCCATTATACGATTCGATGAATTTAACTTTTAATAGAAGATCAACTAAACCGGATTGTCTTCTTCAAGGAAATACAAACTTAAAATAAACATTATTAGTACACCATTATTATGAAAAATAATTCTACTTGATAATAATAATCTACTTAATAAATTCTACTTGATTCACCAAAAAAAAAAAAAAAAAAAAAAAAAGAAAAAAAAAAGATTGTCTTCATCAAACTCGCTGGTGTATTGCCATAGTTGCTAACAAGCACTATTTAATAATGTTTATTTTGTCTTTTTTAATAGGAGAATTTCAGTCTTTAAAACCCATTCATGCCTGACGTCTTAATTTTAGGGCTCTTTCTTAAAAATAAAATTAAATAAATAAATAAAAATCTTGTATCAACAGAAAAATATATTCTAGCTTTTCTAAAGATTACAAAAACTATCCTTAAAGTCTGTTTATTTTGTCATAGATAGCTGCACATCTCAGAAATGAAACTGGGAAATATATGCTTAATATCAGCATAAAGGTAGATATCCTTGGAATGAACTAACGTGCAATAAAGGGGCTCGAATAAATACGAGCTAGGATTCCTTATTTTACGCAGTTGCACACCACCTCCGGCCTGGGATACTCCTACAGTCAGTCGTCCTTAATCCCAAGCGCAAAATAACACCACACAATAAAAGGTAAGATAGTTTATTTATTTATTTAATAAATATTGTAAAAGTATTATAATTCATTAGAAAAAAAAAAAAAAACGTTATTCTAGAATACTTATTTCTGGGTTTTTTCACATTCGTTATTTTAAGATTGGACCTTTATATCTGTACTGATAAGTATAAAGGATTTAAGTCCAAAAATGTCGATTTTGAGTTAAGTACATAGTCAGACTCAGAAAAAATTTTTCTATCGATTGGTATAAAGGATTTAATTCTATGTCATTTAGTCTTTGAGAAAATCCATTGGTAAAAAAGGACCAATTTAGAAATTTACCATTCATGTATGGTATAAAATATTTAATTCAATTTTTCCCGTTATTAAATGAAGGTTGACAACCACTGAATGGTATAAAGGGTAAAAATCAACGAAATACCTTTTCCCTAATCCATTCTTCTGATTTGTTTTTAGCTAGTTAAACTTTATTTTTCGTCTCCTGAAAAATCAAGAATATGGACTTAAATCCTTTATACTTATCACTACAGATATATCGTCCAGATTTTGGGAAGCTGTGTTTTAGGTTCATTTTTTAGAAATCGACCCATTGCACTTACTTAGTTTAGTATCTATTTATCTACACTGTAAAAAGTGTGGAGTAAATGTCACCCCAAAATTGGTGCTCAAATACCCAAAAATTAGGTAAACAAGTACTTAATTTTGTGTTTACACCAAATCAAGCTTTCAAATACATTTTAAATGGTGTAAATTAAAATTATATTGCGTCAAACACCACTACTGGTGTATTTATACACAAGAAATTTTGTGTTTACACACACGTTCGTGTCTCAGAACACCAATTTCGTGTTCGTTTGAAAACTGTCTGGTGGCATCGCCAGTTTGTTGTTTTGTTTTAGAATATCATTTTCCGGACGACATGAAAAACTTACAAATGCCGTTTTTAGCTTTGCATATCCCAGGTATGTACATTTATGTATTATTTTGTAAAAATAAAGTTAAAAAGTTAAATAAAGTCGAATATGCCTTTGTTGTTTGCACTAATAAATTTTAATATAAAACTAGCAGGTTACGCCCGCTTCGCTGGTCACTATTTTTAAATGAATCACTATAGTTAATGAATTCTCAAAATTGCATCAATTTTTATCATGCGAAAAAAAAGAGAAAAAAAAATGTGATTGGAAAAAATGTCGCAACGGGTCTGCACCTGCCCTTGGCAACGCAGGCAATTGTGCGCGGTGCGCGCGCCTTTATGTTCAACACTCTTAATGAATCACTATAATATCGTAAGGGAAAAACATAAAAAAAAAATCTCCCATCAGTGGAATAATCGGTTCGGGCCACCACTGCCTGCGGCAGCGCATACAGGCTTGCATGCTCCTTCACCTACAGTTCCCGCCCCTCCTAATTATTTTAGACTTTAAAAAATACTCGCAGTCGTTCTCTCGGTCTTTTAAACCTAATAATACAAATTTCCCACATTTTATCTGAATTTCTTTATTTTTACCCCTGCGCCCGATCCCTTTCCGCCCTTCGTAATAATTCTGTACTTTCGAAAATATCCGCAATCGATTTATCGGGCCTCAAATCCTAACAACACTAATTTTCGACGCTCTAACTCTTATTTATATATTTTTGCCCTTTCACCTCCCCTTCCCGCCTATCCTAATAACTTTACACTTTCAAAAATATCCTCATTTGACTTGCAGGTCTCTAAAATCTATCTGTACCAATTTTTAACGGTCTAACTATATTTCTATTTTTTTACCCCATAGCCCCCCTTTCCCGCCCCACCTGGGACGAATTTCTAAAATTAAAGAAATTAGTTTTTATGCATTTATGGGAACTATATTTTAGAGCAAAAATATCTTACACATATTTTTTTTTCTGTTTGCAATATAAAGGATTATTTCAAATCACGTTTTGCCACCTCTCCTTCCCTCTTGGGGGCTGAATTTCGAAAATTCCAGAAATTAGTTTTTAGGTAATTGTATTAGCTATATATTAGAGCAAAATATTCTATAATCTGACCCAGTTTCGAGTCAGTGGCTGCAGTAGATTTTTCTGTGCGTTGATGAGTCAGTGAGTGAGTGAGTGAGTGGAAGTACTCTTTTATATGTATAGATTTATATCTATTATATTTTATGCCCGCTTTACCAAGCCTAATTTTGTTTCATTCGTAATTGTTTCTTTATGATATTCTATGTGTTTGTGTTTCAGTTACAAAAGCAGTTGAATAAAGAAGCATCACAAAACTGGCGTTGTAAAAATTATTACTTACAAACTTTGAATAAACACCATAAAATGCAATAAACTGCAGCACTCGTGCTTACTTTATTCGCCTGATGAAGGGTCGTGTGTTTTTTCGACCCGAAACAATTTTTGCGAGTTTATTGCATTTTATGGTGTTTATTCAAAGTTTGTAAGTATTAATACAAAAGCAGTTGTTTAATAATACTTTTTATTCAGTATACATTATTAGTTTATTGTGATATTCAATCGTAGCATTAACCCTTTAAAGTTCACTACATATTTCCTTTTGAAAATTGTGAAATTAATTTAAAAAATGACTTTTAGACCCATTACTGATCACAAATATACAAATGAAAGAAAATTAGCATTTTTTATTTTCCAGAAATTTATGGTTTCACAGTGAAACCAATTAACGGTAACGATTTTTTCTCTTTAAACAAACTAATATAAAATTTGCAGTGAATAAACCAGATACTTTAGAAACCTAAAACATTTATATTTTGACTTACTTATTAAGAAATTCAAATAATGATTTATTCAGAAAAGAAGCAAGTGTGGTGTAAGCAGTGACACAGAACCAGGCGCCTAGCAAAACATAGTTGCTACAACTCTAGCTTTATTATTTTTTAACCTTATTTACAAATTTACGAATTTATACATAAAATTAACTATACTTACTAATTGTTTTACCAGAAAAAAATTATATTCATAATTGCAAAAGGTTTAGTACATATAAATTATTTAAAAAGAAAAAAAAAAATGTATATAAAAATATATATTCACATGCGTACTTTTATATAAATATATATATTCATATAATTCCAGAAAGTGGTATTTTAAGAAATTGCAGAAAATCCAGGAAATGTTCATTTTCTACTCTTATCTCATGTCTTGCGAAATTCGACCTTTACTGGAGTTTGGTCTCTCTCAGAAACCAAACATTTTACATAATTTTTCGGCCAGTTCTGTTTATTTATATAAAAAAATTGAAAGTTGCAATTTACGATTGAGAAGGATTATAGTAAGTTCATGCGCTATTATTTAAAATAAATATTTTTTCTTTCTTTTTTTAAATTGATACAATTTTATAAAATTAAAGTGACTTCTATATCTGGCTTCCTCTGAAATAGCATTTTTAAGATTTTGCTGTAGTGCTGCCATGTACTGCAAAGAGAATGAATAAGAGTTTAATATTATATTAACACTTTGTAAAAATACTGAAAAATTGCAGAAAAAAAAAAGTGCAATGTTTGGTTTCTGGGCGAAACTAGTGAACGTTAAAGGGTTAAACTTTCTTTTTTAAATAGTTTTAAGTCATATAATAAATAAATTTTATTATTAAATAGTTAAAAATTTATTTATTAAATATAGTTTAAATTTATTTATTAAATAGTATAATTGATTTGCTTTTTTATACACGAGTAAATGTGAATAGTGAAATAATACTAGACTTCAGATTCTAGATGAGTGAGAAGAGAATAAACGAAATAATGTATTTTTGAAGCATCTGTCAACAAACATTAAATATCCTCACATGCGTTTGATCCATATCCATAGTTTAATCTAAAATTCATCAAATCACTATTTAAAAGTTTTAAATGTACATAAAAAAATAATTGCCCATTAGAAGAGCTTTATAATGTAACAGCATACATATTAATAGGTTTGTAAATATAGTTTTATGCATGACAATAGCAATTTACACTGCAATTAAATACTCCGTCTGAATTTCTGATAGCATAAAATTGATAATTTTTTTTAATTTTTCGCTCTAGATAACTATTTTATTGTAATTAATTAATCTTTATGCATCTTTTCTATGATTAAAAAAGCATTTGTGATTTTCTTGTAAAAAAAAAATAAATAATAAGAATTTATATAATGTCTTATATTAAGTAGGTTTATTTCATTAAAATATATATATATATATATATATTTATATATATATTTCGCACCTTATCAAAAAAGATGACTCAAGAGAAAAAATGGCAAATTTAAGTTTATATCGTTAAAAATGTGTATGATGTAATATAACGTGCACGAAAAGCGGCACATCTCTATTTCGAAAGTTATCTAAATTTCGAAATAGAGAAATTTGTATAAATTCTGTGAATTATTCGATGGAACAAAACTTTTTAAAGTGTTCGAGATTTGGATAAATTTTCAAATAGAGAGGCAGTTGTGACTTAATGAAATGCTTTATTATGCCCCAAAAATTTTAGCGAAAAAATATAAAAATGGTATCTTATATAAAAAATGTCAGACTTTTGAATCTTAAAAAAATATAGGTAAAAGACACTTTTGCAAAACTAAATTTTTCTATATTTAAATAGGTAAACAGGATTTTTTTTCTTTGCATTTAGTAATAGTTAAAACAAAGTTATTATACACGAAATAGCATTTAAGGTTCCGCTTCACTCACCGCCGCCGAAAGCCGAAGCTAATGTTATTCTATGGGAAATTTTTCTTTACAAATAACTTATTAACTAATACATATTTTTTAATTCTGTTTCACATTCTGAAAATTCCCAGTTGTTAAATTGACGGAGCTTTTTTCAAAAATTATTTTTTTATATTTCATATTTTATTTTGAAGCTGAAAAATAAGAATTTTCAATATGTGAATTTTTTTCATTTTGCAATTTCAAAATAAAATATTAAAAATTAAAAAAAAAAAAATAAATTTTTGAAAAAGATCCGTCAATTTAACAGTTTGGAATTTTCTGAATGTGAAAACAGAATTTAAAAATATGTATTAGTTAATAAGTTATTTGGAAAGAAAATTTCCCCATAGAATAACATTGGCTCGGGCTTCCGGCGACGGTAAGTGAAGAGGACCATTAATAAAGTACCTTTGTTTCTAATTTATTAACGCTTTAATGATTTGTAGGAAGTTATTCATCACTGTAAAATATATTTTGTGTAATTATTCAGTAGGTGTTCAAATTACTAGATTTTTTTTTTTTTGACATGTTCTCGATTATTTAAAAAAAATACTAGACGAAATTGCCTGAAATTTAATACACGTAAAAAACATTTAGAAACTCATATTTTCCGTTATCGATTCAGTCCAGAGTGCAACTGGAAGCCAACCACAAATTAAGGAAGAGCGAAAATATTTTGGCTCCCCCTGTATCAGAAAAAGGTACAAATTACTTGTAACTTTAGTACATTGTCGCACATATTATGTACAATATTTGTATGATTTGATGCGGGAATTGCGCAATATTAAGCAATTTTTTAGACTTTTTTTTTTTTCAAAAATTACTAAATTTTTTGACAAGTTTTTTGCTTATAGCTAGAATGGATTTCCATAAATCTTACAAAACTTGCTAAAACTTGATAACACATTAGAGAAACCTTATTCTGAAACAAAGTTTACACGTGTCATATTCGTTCAGATATGAGCATTTTTAGTAAATATTTTTTTACTGCGCATGCGCAAAAGATAGACAAATTTTACTTTATTTTTCTTTTAATTGAGCAACTTTAGAGAAAAGTTCATTTGAATATAGTAAAAATTAAGCAAATTGTCGGGAAAATAATGACTTTGTTTTTAGGTATTTTCAGAGTTGAAATTATAAGGGTTTTTAAATACATGCTGCGTATTTAATTTGAAGATCCAATTATTTTAATCATGTTGTAAAAGTTCTGTTTTGTGAAAAACCCCTTATGAGCTCACAAATCTAAGTAAACAAATAAAAATATGTTAAAGTTACAAGCATTTAAGAGGTTTTTCACAAAAAGAACTTTTGAAATGTGGTTGAAATAAATGGATCTTCAAATTAAATATGCAACATGTGAAAAACCTCCTATGAAATAAACTCTTGGAAATATTTAAAATCTAGCTCGTTCTTTTGCCGCCTATTTGCTTAATTTTTACTCTATTCAAAAGACCTTTTGACAAAAGTTGCTCAATATATCTTGCTTTAAACCTATGAAATAAAAAAATTTCTATCTTTTGCGCATGCGCAGTAAAAAAATATTTACTAAAAATGCTCACATCTCATATCTCAACAAATATTACACGTGTGAGTTTTATGTTTCAGAATAATTTTTCTCTAATGTTTTGTCAATTTTTCAGCAAGTTTTGTAAAATTTATTTGCAATCCGTTCTAGTTATAAACAAAAAGCTTGTCAAAAAGTTTAGTAATTTTGAAAAAAAAAAAAAAAAAAAAACTGCCTAAATAATTGCACAGTTCCCTCACCAAAACATACAAATATTGCACATCGTATGTGCAAATATGTATTAAAGTTACAAGTCATTTATAGCTTTTGTGATACAGGGGAATTCAAAATATTTTCATTCTTCTTCAATTTGTGGTTGGCCCCTATTTGTACTCTGGACTAAACCGATAATGGAAATTATGAGTTTTTAAATGTTCTTTGCATGTATGAAGTTTCAGGTCATTTCGTCTAGTACTTTTTTTAGATTATTAAAAAAATGTCAAAAAAAAAAAAAAAAATTAATAAAAAAAAAAAAAAAACCTAATAACTTGAACACCCATTGCACACCAAAAATGGTGGCAACTACTTTACACCAAAAACAGAGTAATGAATCTTTTTTGGTGTATTGAAACATCAATAATTTTTGGTGTTTCCTTACACCTTAGCGAAAGGTGTTTCATTACACCAGAAATTTCATTAAACCATTTTTGGTGCAAAGTAGCTGTCATTATTTTTGGTGTACAGTTACACAAATTTTTTTTCAAGTGCATCTATATATATAGGAAAATTTGTCATCATGATAACTTCTGAAATAATGTACAAATCGAACTAAACTTGGACAGTAGACTTACCTTACAGATATCTTAAGTGAGTTCGTTTACCAAGTTGTTTCTTCACCATTTTGTTTCCATGTGGCGGCCATTTAAAACTTTCAAATCCACAAAGTAAAAATCGTAATTAATAACGGATTGGAATTTGTTTTAAAATTGTGTATAAGTTACATTAATTAGACAACTCTAAATAAGACTGCCATTTGAAAATTTGTCTTCACGGTAACTTTTGAAATACTCAATTAATTCGTCAAAAGTTCGACAGTGGACTTATCTATCAAATATATTGGATGAGTTCATAGGGTAACTTGCTCCGCCTTTTCGTTTCCAACTGAGGCCACTTGAAATCAGATTGCCACTTGAAAATTTAACGTCACGATAACTTTCGAAATACTGAATTAATTCGAACCAAATTTGGACAGTGAACTTATCTTACAAATATCTTGGATGACTTTACTGGACAGTTTGCTCCGTCTGTTTGTTCCCATGTTGCAGCGAACTGAAATCAGATTTCCACTTGAAAATTTAGCACCACGATAACTTTTGAAATAATGAATTAATTCGAATCAAAGTTGGACAGTGAACTTATCTTACAAATATCTTCGATGAGTTTGCTGGGCAATTTGCTTCGCCTGTTTGTTCCCATGTTGCAGCCAACTGAAATCAGATTTCCACTTGAAAATTTAGCACCACGATAACTTTTGAAATAATGAATTAATTCGAATCAAAGTTGGACAGTGAACTTATCTTACAAATATCTTCGATGAGTTTGCTGGGCAATTTGCTTCGCCTGTTTGTTCCCATGTTGCGGCCAATTGAAATCAAACTACAACTTGAAAAGTTTTTTTTTTTTTTTTTTTTTTTTTTTTTTTTTTTATCGCGATAACTTTTGAAATGCATAATTAGTTTGAACCAAAGCTGTACTGTGGACTTTTAACTATCAAATATATTGGATAAGTTCGTTAGCCAACTTGATTCGTTATTTTATGTCCAATTGGCAGCCACTCAAAAATTTGTCATCACGATAACTTTTGAAATATTGAATTAATTCGAATCAAAGTTAAGTAGTGGATTTATCTATCAAATATCTTGTAAGAATTCATTGGGCAACTTGCTCCGACATTTTGTTTAGAAATGGAGATCACTTGAAATCAGGCTGCCATTTAAAAATTTAACTTCACGATGACTTTCGAAATTCTGAATTATCTTCAACCAAAGTTGGACAGCGAAATTATACTACAAATATCTTGGGTGAGCTCACTGGGCGACTTGCTTTGCTATTTTGTTTTCAAGTGGAGGCCACTTGAAAATTTGTCGTCCCGATAATTTTTGAAAATACTGAATTAATTAGAAGCAAAATTAAACAGTGGAATTATCTTACAAATATCTTTAATAAATTCGCTGGCCAACTTTATCCGACATTTTGTTTTCCAATGGCGGCCTTTTGAAAGTATTTTATTATTGTTGTTTTGGAAATATTGAATTAATTTGAACCAATTTGTACAGTAGACTTATCTTAGAAATACATTTTATATGATTGTTGACCAACTTGATCCGCCATCATGTTTACAGGTGTTGGCCATTTGAAAATATCAAATTAACATAAAAAGGGTATTTACATATATATTTGCTTAAAATTCCATGTGTACTTAGTACACATTCCATATAAATGTCTCCACTAAGTTTGTTAACAAACTTTATCGCCATCTTGTTTCAAAATGGCGGGCATTCGTTAAGAAAAAGGAAATCAACCTTCTCTTCCGACTGAACCACAAAAACTTGTTTGCTATTGCTTTCAATACATTAAATGTATGTTTCGTGTCATTTCTTTATTTAAAATGCTTTTGTATGCATTATTACCTTTTTTTTTTTTTTTTTTTTTTTTTTTGTCTGTTTTATATTGTTTCAGCTCCATTCCTCTTGTTTCGTTAAAGTCAAGTCAAATTTTTTATTTCTTTTCAAAGATGTGGTCGTACATAATAATTTTAGCTTTCTTTTTCTTTCTTTCTTTCTTTTTTTTTTTTTTTTTTTCTTTTGTTAGTGATAACTTAATAAATAATTTTTATCTAACTTTATTATAATTTTTTTTTTCTAAATATTTTATAATACTATTTAAAATGTTATGCTTATGGACAAGAAAGCAAATTTTGAGAAATACCTTATTTCAATATTAAAGTAATACTTATTGATCTTTAATAGTATTTTACTTTTTAAAAAAGTTTGTATTCAAGATTGGTTTCATCTGGAAGGTGTGAAAAACCTGTACTCTTTCATGCCTATCGTTTCAAAATTATTACGTTTGGATTTTCATACCTTAAATAAAAATATTATTTGTAATTTATATATATATATATATATATATATATATATATATTGCATTATTTTTGCATCATTTATTATAATTAAACATAATATTGTGGAGAAAAAAATATTCAGGCATAAATGACTTAATAAGTAAAAAATGTCTCCACTTAATATGTGGTATACAAAATACTGAAGTAGCTCGGATGTTTTTCCCCAAGGACTTCATTTCCGCGACTACGACAGCCATTTTAATTCTAGTCATGGGATAAATATATAGATAAATTATAAAATGGTACAAAAATAATAATGATAATAAAATAATAATAATGAAATGTTTACAGTATTCACAGTAATCACATAAGTTATTTATTTTCAATATGTATGACTAGATCAGTGGCCGCCAACCAGTGGTCCGTAGAAAAATTTTGGTGGTCCGCAGAAAAATCTGAACATTATTTGACTTTTTTAAATATTTAATCAGAGAAACTAATGGGGTTTAATTGCTTCGCTGGTCACTGTATTTAAAAATATTATGAAAATTTCATACCACTTATTAATATAAAGTTTAAAAAAGTTTAAAAGTTTAAAAAAAAATTCTTTAAAATCAATCAAATTTCAGTTTGAATACGCATTGCCTTCGGCAGCACCCTTTTGCAATCGATTCATGCTGGGTCTGGTTGCAAAGCACTTGTGTCAGCACCTTTCAGAAGCACTCTACGTGAACACTGATGGTACAGTATTAACCATGAAGCTACTCCTGGCTTCATAGCATTAGCACGTGAACTTTGGTCGGAATCCCCTCTACTTGTGGCAGCGTCCGCCTTTATCTCCCCTTTAATTTTTCAGTCTCAAAAGTAAATTCAATAGAGTCCAATCCCCAAAACCTTTTTTTCCCCTCTCTCTTAGACCTATTTTAAATTTTTGAATAATTGTCATTATACCCCCTCCCTATAAAATTTTCAGCTTCAAAAATATGCACAATCGATTCCTCACTTTAAAGAACTGTTACACAAGCAAGTTTTCCAGTTTCTGTTGTATTTTAAGATTGTTAACTACACTGTAAAAAATTTTAGTGTAACTCTACACCAAAATTGAAGGCAACTACTTTACACCAAAAGCGGTGTAGTGAAATTTCTGGTGTAATGAAACACCTTTAATTTTAGTGTTGGAAAACTCCAAAAATTATTGGTGTTTCATTACACCAAAAAAATTTTCATTACACCATTTTCGTGTAAAGTAGTTGTCACCATTTTTGGTGAACAGTTACACAAACTAAATTTTTTATTGTAGTTCGAGAAATATCTTCCGCCACATCATTAAAACATAAATAAATTAAAAACAAAGATATTTTACTAAATCCTGTGTGGTGTATAATAGCATTGTTTCAACTATTACCAAATGCAAAGCAAAATATGTTCCTGTTTACCTATTTACTAATACAAAAATTTAGTTTTACGAAATTTTCTTTTACCTGCATTTTCAAGATCTAAAAGTTAATCTAACATTTTTATAAGTTCTTATTTTTATATTTTTCGCTAAAGTTTGTAGAGTATGATTTAACATTTTAATGTAAGTCCTAATATATTATAGATACAGTGTTTGTTAGCCTTTTTCGATTCCAAGGACTACTTAATTCACAAATTAAAATCCTGTGGTGGAGAACTAACATAATTTATACGGAAACATAACTATATCTGTAAAATAATAATCAGAAAACGAATCACACCCCGTCAATCACACTCCAAAGTGACATAACTCAAAAATGCTATATTTGAGAAAAATAAACTTAAATATAACGATATAACAATGACTATCCTACAATAAAACTGACACAACTGCCTCTCTATTTCGAAATTTGCATAAATTTCAAAATAGAGATATGACGATTTTCGTGACGTTGGGGTACTTCATAGACATTTTTAATGATATAATTCAAATTTCCCAATTTTTGACTTGTGTCCTCTTTCTTGCTGCGGTGTAGAATGTTCTCTTAAGGCGCTACACTGGCCAAAGCTTTTTTTATATTTATATAAACTTATATTTTAAAATATAAAATATTTCTCCTCCTAACCTTTTCGTAATCAATTAAAATGTTATTATTCTATATTTGTTAAAATACGTTTATGTTCTAAATTTTCTTATTTAAAATGCTGTGTAAGAAATAAATCTTTTTTTCTTTACATTTTGAATTTTAATCAGTCTATTTCCAAATATTCTGGTATCTCTCTTTTCTGATTCATTGTATTTTAATTCCAACTAAAAAAGTTCATTACAAATCTGTTTAAACTTTATATGAAAATATTTTTAAATACTTTTTAAGTTTACTTGCGTTCATTCACATGCCTTTACTTACCTTCCCAAATTTTTCCTCTTCCTTCGTTTTAGATCTAGAAAGAATTTCAACCTAGAAAAATTTCGAACTTGCTTATGAAATGCATTCTTAGAATATACATATATATTCCATTCCGGTATAAATTTGTTCATTATTTAGAACAACAAACTTCATATATATTAAGAATCAGGGGAAACTAATTAAATTTTACATCCTGTTTCGAAATTAAAAAGGTCTCATATCTTCCGTTCGTTTCAGCAATAATAAATAGAAGTCAAATAAACTGTATTTTTCCCTAGAAAACAAGTTTTTTTATTGTTTAAGAAATAATAAAAGTAATAAAACTCGGGTCAACTGACGTACATACGGAATCGGAGGATGAAATTTATATTGAATATGCGAAAAGCAGTGTGTGTGTGGGGGGGGGGGGGTCTTTTCGTCTCTTGAAAAAGAAAAACGGAAACTAGTTTCCTTATTATGTGCATAATATAGACCATTATTATTATTATTATTATTATTATTATTACTTCGTAAATATTATGTTGAGTTTCTTTTCAGTGAATATTAGGGTCTTCTGATTAATACAGCTATTTTCTCAGGAGATATTAATGCTTTAATCAAATTTGAAATAATGAAAACAAACATTTAATAGGAAAGTGAAAATAGGTAAACAGACAATTTCCTTAAAATCTTAAATCTTATAAATATTAATAGGCTTACTAAATATAATGAAAAGAAAAAATAAATACTAAACTGAAAAAAAGAGATAATGAGTAAGTCATAGTTTTAGTTTTAATGAAAATGTGAAATATAGCGGTATATTTTAAGTCGTGAAAGGATCGTGAAGCCGAGAATCCGGAATTACCGGGGCCTCACTGATTTTAGGCTTTTCAGTTTTTGATATTTTTGGATATTTACTATATTTATTAGCACTTTCGCGACCGCATGTTTCTGTCTTTTTGAAAGTAAGGTCCGCCTATGGACGTTGTTCCCCCAGGTTACAAAATTTCCGAACAAAATTTTTTGTATTACGTTATAATTATACTCTTCCTAATCAAAGTATCTGTATCCATACTACATTGATTGTACAGTCACCCAAAAAAAAAAAACGCCACCCCCCCCCCCACCTAATTTTGCCGTAAATTATCGTAGAAACATGCGACAGGTACCAATCAGTTTGTAATAACGTCTTGTTTATAATGTTATAGTTAGATTTTACTTAGGGGGTCGTCTACATATTAAAACTGACATCAAATTCATTTTTTTCAATGGTAACGCCCATTTTTTATAATTTATTTGAATTCTTTGGATCAAATCATCACGGAAAATGGTATAGTTTATATATTTCGCTCAATTTTTCATAGAGTTATAAGCTGTCAAAGTTTGGGGGTGCTAATGTTAAATGAATGTGACAAACATTAAATCATATCTTCCGAAATAATTATGATATTTAAATTCTGTTTTTTTTATTCGTTAGAATGAAGTAACCCAAACATATTCCATGCAAATTTTTGCTAAAAAAACATTTTTTGAATTATGAAAATTATTAATAAATTCATATTTGAAAAAATTATGAATTATGACCTAAGTTAATTTTTGCACGAATAGAACGGGCATCATCAAAAACATAGGTTTCCAAATTTACAGCTCGTTCCTAACATTATTTTTTGAGTTACAGTGATATTTCACTTTTTATTCCTGTTAGGGGGCCGTCACTTGTTATAATCTGTATCCTCTATAAGTAAATGTTTGTATATAATTTGACGGAAAACTATTTTAATTTACCTTTATGTTATTTTTATTGTTTCCTAAGCAATATTTCGATGTTTATTATACAAATTGGCATATTTTTGTAAAGTTATCACAATGTAGGCGAGGGATTGTGAAAGAATTTCAAAAGAAATTCCCGCCTCTGATTCGCTGAAACACTATTTTAAAAAAAGACAAAGTTGCATATTCCTATTTGACTCTATATGTGACGCTGGTATGCATAAATCACAATGGTATTTACTACATCGATTATTGAAGACAAAACTTAAATGATTTAATTACATATATGCAAAATTATTTTGCTTTATATTATAAAGTTTTAGAAAATTTGTGAAAAGGCGTGGCTATTTACATTAAGCCTTGATATGGAAGCTATGTTGCTGTTTTTCGATGCTGCGAAATTTACAAAATATATTTGTGTTAATATACTATACAGATAGAAGAATAATTATATAATATCAACAAATCTTCTTTAATCAATATGTTTATATACATTACTGTATGGAAATGTTTATATATGAATATTGTATTTATTTTTAATGAGAGATATAAACACAAAATACTAAAAAAAAAAAAAAGAAGAAAATGTGTTATAAATTTTTATAAATCAAGCAAAATATATATGCATACTTGCCAACCTAACCCGTAACATTGTTAGTTCCCGCCCCTGTGTGTACACAATTTAATTTTTCGAGTAATTAACTTCAAATACATTTACGATTAACTCATTGAGCGCCACGCGAATTCTTATGGAAATCCCATTCAGGCCACACGTGCTGCTTAGAAGCGTGTTATGTTTATCGAGTTTCAATAAACCACATTAGGCCTTAACGATATAATCCTATAAAAATCCTATTAAAAAAAAACATGAAGTAAATTTTAAATAAATTGTCAGTAATTACTTAAAAATATGTAAGTTCTGTAGTTTTATATCATATTTTACACTGCCGGCTGACTTAGCCTAAATGGAAAGATCAGTGTCAGCCACCGATGGCTGACACAGCTCTAAAAAGACTGATGTGAAAAAAATGTACGGAAAGGGGCGGGACCAGTAATCTTCCGGGATAGGTTGACAAGAATGTATATACATAGAGCAATGCCAGAAAATGTTCTTTATTTTTCATGAACCAGATGAATGGTATTTTTTTTCTGAATAGTCTATGTATTAAATATAATGCTGCTTTAAATACCCTTTAAATGTAAAGTTTTATTACATAAAGTAATTTTCTGGCACTCTACAGCTCCCAAATGACACACAATACAAAACCCCGCCTTTTTCCAGTGTTTAAAGGGTATTAACGTTTAATATGCTTTATATTCGTTTTGATCTTTCTTTCTCCTCCTTATCTTCTTCTTTTTTCCCTAAAAAAAAAAAAAAAAAAAAAAAAAAAGAAAAAAGAAAAAAGAGTTCTGTAACATTTTGACCTTTTCAAGTGAAGAATTAGATTAAGGGTAGTCAGCCTTTCTACACCCACCGTCCACTTCGGTATCTGTGTTAAAGTGTAGAATTTTAGAACCCATTAAGTAGTAGGATTTATTATTTTACATATTAATTTGTTACACATTATAAAATATAAAAGCAAAAGAATATCGTGGAGATTTATGTAAAAGTGTTTAATAATGTCATGAAAAAAAAAATAATAATAATTAATTAAAAAAATAAATAAATAAAAATAAAAAAATCTGTTTTAATATTTTAAAAAAGGCAATTAAAGAAAATGAAAGTACTGCAGTATCAGAACAAACTCCCATTGTCACTGTGAAACGGCCGTGGGAACCAGGTTGAGTGCCGCCGTTTCAGACAATTATACGGCAGCTTGAATTAAAATATTTTTGAATTTTCAAACAAATTTAAAACCATACATCTTTTTTTTTTTTTTTCTTTTGATAGATATTTTAATATCTATTCAAGCTATTTAATTTTCTTCGTATGAAGTGAACTATCTGATGTTTAATCAATAGAAACCAATAAAAATCTTTTAATTCATAAACTAACTCAGAAAGTTCTGTGAATTAGTCATTTTTTTTATTTTATAATTAACATTTCTGAAATTTTTTTCCGGTGTGAAACTTAATAAATAATGTATCCTGGGTGGTAGATCGTGATTTATATTTTCTAAATGTATAGACGGACCCCTAATACATTTTTACGTGTAACTCTATTTAAAATTGATTTAAGGTATATAAATAGGTATGTTTTTCGAACCGCCTTGATCTCAGAAATCCGAATATGAAGTCAAAAATAGGGGTTGCCATTGAAGAAAATGAAGTTAATGCCAGTTTTAATATGTAGACGACCCCTTAGGCAAAATTTAACTATACCGTTATAAACTAGACGTTATTACAAATCGATCGGTACCAGTCAAATGTTTCTACGATAATTTACGGCGAAATTAGGTGGGGGGTGGCGTTTTTTTTTGGGTGACTGTACAAATATAAATATTGGGTATATTCTTAAGAAATGAGTAACATACAAATTGCGAAGGTAACGCCCACTGGAGGTGTTACAGATTTTTAAATGACGGGAGACGGGAATCTAAGACAACGGTCGCGAAAGTGTAAAGAAAATGTGCATTTCTACTCAAATATCGATAAATTCGATAATCCATTTAAAAAATTATTTAATAACATAATATTAAATCATACCGTGTTATTATTTCTTTTTCATATAAAAAAAGATAGTGATAATTCAGTTTTAGGACAGGGTTCGTACGGCCACGCCTTTTTTGTACGAGTCCAATAATTTTTTACGATAAATTTGTTTTGAATTTTATAGGCTTCTATTGTAACAAAAATTATAATATAAATTTGGTGGTTGAAAAGATCAAGGAAAATGTAGGAGCATACGAACCCTGTAGAAAAATATAAATGAAAGGGGTGGGACCTATTTTAATGAAATGTTCTTTATTCAGAATGAAGCCAATAATCTGGAATGGTCACCACCGCAATAAATACAGCTTTTTTTCGGACATTAACTCATTTTATTAAAATATCTTTGTTATTTTTAATTAAATATTAAGTAGATTCTTCATATTCGTTTGAAATGAATCTTTGTACTTCTCTTGTAGTTTAAACAGAATCCTAATTAGAACAAATCAATGCAATGATATATTATGCATAGTTGCCAACATTTTAATTTATTTCGGAGCCCCTTTAGCTCCACCTCTATTTCGCACCCCTTTTATAGAATAATTTTTTCTAATATATAACTACCACTTTATGTTTCTGTCATTTTGACAGAAAGGTTCGCCTCCCAGGTTACAAAATTTCAGAATAAACATTTTTGTATAAGCATTTATAATACAAATGGATATACATTATACTCTTTCTAATCAAAGTATCTGTATCTACACAACATATGTACAAATATAAATAATTGGTATATTCTTAACAAATGAATAACATACAAATTGCGAAGGTAACGCCCACTGGCGTAGTTACAGATTTTTAAATGACGTGAATCTACGTCAGCGGTCGCGAAAGTGTTAAGATAAAATAAGAAAAAATTAGTCTTAAGAAAAAGTGGTATGAAATAAAGGCGGGACTAAAAAAACCCTGAATAAATTAAAATATTAGAAACTCTATGTTATTATGTCCAGATCAGGGGTCGTACTCTCCACCCTTTTTTCAGGACACTCTCAGGAATAAGAAATTTTTTAATTTATTGATACCATTTTTTTTAATATAATAATTTGCACCCTATACAATCAGGGCATATTACTATAAATATATCCAGAGATTATCTGCATGCGTAGGCGCCAACTCTCCAGTTTTTCAAGGTAGACTTCAAACGGGAAATTTTTTATAGCTGTTTGTGGTAACATTAATCGTCGAAAATATATATAACATATTCCATTTAAAAATACTGGCGGCAATTCTGATTTAAAAGTTAATGTTCTGTAAATGTTGGAAACTCTGTGCATGAAATTAGTGGTGGCATAAAAGGCAGAGTGTCCTGAAAAAAGGGCGGATAGTACGACCCCTGGTCCAGATGCTTCATTTCTACTCCTTTCTATCTCAACAGCATAGCTGCCAACGTGTATTTTTTATTTCTTTATTTTCTTTTACAGAAAATTTTTAATCCAAATTTTTAATAATTTTTATCAGTTTTCAGCGATTAAGCATGACAAAATTTTTTGCAAAGAAATACTGGTGTTAAAAAACCGTACAAGTTCGCACCTATGCAACAGACATTGTAAATGAAAGTCCGAGAAGAAAAAATTGTAAACTTTATTGTCTCTTGGAACGAAAAAAGAAAAAAAAAAAAGATTCATTTTCATGTTTCCTTAACGAGAAAGGTTAAACATATATTATTCGCTACAGATAACTTTGTTAAAACTTGAATCGTTTCCATGAAAGATTCGCATGTCAATTTGGCTTTCTTCAATCGACAATGCCGTTTCAAATTAAAACATGTAAATGTTATTAACGTACAAATATGTAGATGTTGCTTTCGCTCAAATTGTCTTTTATTAAGAAGGCAAAACATTCACGGAAAGAAAGAAGAACACTTTCTAACTTGCCTATGTGTGAATGTCTTCAGTTTTATGCTTTTGTTATCTTTTATCTTCCCCCCCCCCCGGACTCTTTTATGTACTTTTAAGAGTATATTTCCTAATTTACCATGTACAATGTAATTTCCTTTTTTAAAAAGTATAAGCGCAAAATTTTATTAATAAAATCAATTTTCAGTAAAGAAGTTTTTATATGAGTATGCACACAAACAATATGGAAAGCTCTTTCCCAGGCAGACATTCAAAATTTATTTAACTCTATAACATGTCATATAGCAGCACTTATTACAGCACGTGGTGGCTACACGAAATGCAGATTTCGAATACTTTTTTTTTTTTTTTTTTTTTTTTTTTTGAGATTTTAAAAATTCAGTTTTTTTTTTCTTTTTTTTTTCTTTTGTAGCAATGCCAGTCGTTTGTCAATTAAATTTTATTAATTCCTGTCAATCCTTTCATGGTGTTGCAATTTTCATAAACATCAATATATTTAACCAATAATATTCGTTTAATACCTATCGTTTATCTCTCTCAAACATTTCGGAGTTGTCGTCGTATTTACAGCCTGTATAGGCATGTACAGCTAACAAATAAAAGCAAAAGTTTTGATACTATTTGGCTTATGTATTTTTCTCTCATAAATTATGGAAAAAACTATTGTTAGCATGTTCGCATTTGAGACGCACTTTTCATACAAATGCTCATATTTTAAGAATTTCATGTATTTGTACTCCAAATGCAGTATTCTGTTTCTGTTTTTTTTTTTTTTTTTTTTTTTTTTCAAATTTAGCAGAAAATGGGGCTGAATCGGCGTGGAACTGCATATTAAAAATAATAAAAACATGTTATTTCTTTTAAGATTTTGAAAAAGGAGTTATTAATTTTTAATATTACAAATTATTCGTATACAAATGCATCAGAAAATTATACAGTGTCTATCTGATCAAGTTACCGACCATTAACTCTATTAAGTATACAGAGTGCAGTTAATCTTCCCGATTTTAGGTTGTTCATCGTAAACTCAAATAAAGTCATACGTCTCGGTCTGTCACAGAGAACATATCTAATTACTATAAATTAAATTTCCCTAGAAAAAGTCTGAAATTTTACAAGGAAGATCTAGAAAAATGCTTACAAACACAAAAAGAGACATTTCTTTGACCCTTTAACACTTTGCGGCGCAAGACAATTCGGATCATTTAAATTATACTGCCACCGGAATTCATGAACTAAATTAAACCAAAAGAAATTTTAAATTTTACGGTTAAAAAAACCGGCCTTTTCTGATATGTTATAAACGTAAATTTTTGCTAAACAATTTCCGGGATAAATTTTCGCAGCTGGATCTTAAATTTTGCGTCCTCGCTGCGAGGACAGCGCGCGTTAAGGGGTTAAAAATTAAAGATATAAAAAGCTAAAATGCAATAAAATATGTGTTTGACACTTGGCTTAATATCCAACTTTCCAAGTATATATAATTCCCTAATATGTATACAACTGGCAATCTGTGGGAAAGAGTAGTTGTTTTTAAAGATTAAACTTATAGAAGACACATTACGATCATCATTTTTAGAATTTAGATTTGGTGCTAGAACTATAACGTCTCGCAAAAATGATGCAACCTAACGTACTGCATTTCATGATGTAACGAGATTTTTTTTTTTTCAAGACAAAAATAAGATATCTGAATACGTTTATCAATAATACGTTTTGAGATATTGTTATAGAAGCAGGGTTCACTTATCTATCTACATTTAGTTGTCCAAAATACCACATGAGTACAGAAAAGTGAAAAAAAAAGTAAAATTAAATGTAGAAGTGCGCCTTTTTTATACACATTTTTACTGTATAACGTAACGCTTTTACGCGAAAACAGCACAAACACTTTCATTTTATGATTTTCTGAACAAAAACTGTTTATTTGTTTCGGTTTTATCAATATTAATAATACGCAGGTTAGAAAAATTTAATTTTAATAATTAATTTAAACATATTATGCGAGATACCTTTTTGATAATTTGCAATGAAGTAGGTCGTAAACCTAGTGTTAAAAGAAGAAGAAATTTTGTAAATAACATAAGATAAAAGCCTCAAAAAAGCAGCAACAGTATCAGGTCGAAATAGAGTAGATCGTTCACCAGGAAGGAAAAAAAAGTAGGCATTAGTGCAGTGTGAATGCAGCAGCACACTGTAGCAGAATTTTGAAGATAGAACCATGATATCAACTATTGAGCTTTGAAAGATATTTAACAATCAAAGAAATTTCGAGTATTTTTTTTTTTTTTTTTTTAATCGATTATATGAAAATATCAAAATAAGCTTAAAAATTATTTTTGGTGGCAAATTTTTTGTCTATGTGTATTGATATTTGCGATATTTGTTAATGAATTGGGACAATAAAAATGATTTTAAAAGATATGCACACATATTATAATTAAACATATACTATAACAATTATCACTCATCGATTTAGACGTTTGCGGTTTTCATGGTTTTCTTAGAACTTTTGTGAACGGGGCTAAGACCCCTGAGAAAAACCCACATAGAGGGCTCTCTACACAGGCTTAGAACCCTCGCGTATTCAAACGCCCTTAACACCTAAAACACACAAACAATAATAATAATTATAGGATAAACACATGCAACAGATCAAAATAAAACTCAGACACTTATATTTTTATATTTTATAGCACATTTTTCTTTCTTTCTTTCTTTCTTTTTTTTTTTTTTCTTTAATGCAAGAAAGAATTTAAATAAAATACGAAATAAACTTCATAAAGTATTCTGATTCATCACAAGTGCAAGAAAAATTGCCTAATAAGCTTTTAAAAGTTTCGAATAAAAAAGAGTGAAAACGCAAAAATTTTAACTATTTCATGACATTTTCGTTATCACTTTTGAAATAATGATGTATTTTTGCTTTATTTTGTTTTGCTAATTTCCATTTTTATAATAAGGAATTATAAGATAATACGACTTAGACACACGTAAGCTCACAATAAAATATTTTAAAGATGAGTTGTACAAGAAGGCGATATATTAAAATTTGTTAAATTAAACTATTCAAGTATACACTATATGATAAAACGATTTAAAACAAAAAACAATAGCGACGATAAAGTAAAAACAAGAAAGAAAAATCATACAGTACGCATTGATTAGTAACACTTTCGAACTGAACGTAATAGTTGTATCGAATAACTTTTAATAATCTTTGCCTACGTTATCACACAACAAACAGAAGGACTGAAAAATATACAGATAGACTGATTGATTTTAAAATTACTCTTAGGCATTTTGCAAAGTGTTAAAAAGGCTTAACGCAAAAGAAAATGCAGCCATTAGATTAAAATTACAAGTTTCGATCTCTCTGAATATTTTAGTATAGCCCTGTAAATCAGAAAGTTAATTATATCGTATTCAATACAAAACATTATTTTAGAATATTAACAATACATTTCAATATTTTTATGATTTTTACAGCAGAAATATTTTTAAATATAACTTAGAAAAAAATTCTGTCCTAAAACGTAATGCATTGGCATTTTTTGTTGTTGTTGTTGTTGTCCCTGTAAACAAACTAGTTGTACAGGACCTATTAATGTCATTTTAAATGGGGAACATTTTATAGGGAAAATATTTATAAAAATACCACTCATAGAACACAATGCTTTCGAATGCTTTTGGGTGTCCCTGTACACAATCCAGAAGAGATGTTGATTCCATTTTCAATATGGAACATCCGATAGTGAACTTCAATGAAATATATCAGTTTCGAGAACTTCCATAAATATTTACAGGAGTTAGAGCGCGGGCAGACAGGCAGACAGACAGACGGACAGTCAGATACACAAAACTGAAATCATATTCATACTTAAAAAATGTTAGAAAGTGTTAAAAACGCTTAACGTAAACGAAAGTACAGTTCTAAAAATTTTTTATTAATAGCTCTTAATATAACAGGATATTTTTGTGCCACCCTGTAAATCTAATCCTAATCATGCTATATTCTATGCAAAGCATTCTTTTGTGCATATAAATAACATATTTCAATTTCCTAAAACTTCGTGGAAAGTAAAGTTATTAAAATTTGATTTATAGAAATATCTCTCACAGAACGCAATGCTTTGGAATCTTTTTGAGTGTCCCTGTACATAAACCGATGGTGGTATTTCCTCCATTTTATACAGGAAACATTCAATAGTGAACTTGAATAACATATTTCAATTTCATTAAAATATGTCTACAGTAAAGGTATGGAAATATGGTTTATAGAAATACCTCTCATAGAACACAATGCTTTGAAATACAGGTATATACTCAATTTTCAATAGGAAACGTCTGATAGTGTACTTGAATAACACATATCAGATTCATGAAATTCTATAAATATTTACGGGAGTTCAACCGCGCACAGACAGACAAACCGAAGTCATTAAAACTTTTCAACCTTTGTTGGAAAGTGTTAATAAGAAAACAAAATATTTTTGTAGATTTTGAAGAACGTTGGATCGTACTTGAAGCAAAGAAAAAGTTAGATATTGGTGTTTCCAAATTGGCAGTAGAATCGAAAATTATCTTGAAAACAAGAAAGAAAAATCATGCAGTACGCATTGATTAGTAACACTTAACAACTGTACGTAATTCTTGTATCGTGTAACATTTAATATTCTTTGCCTACGTTATCATACAAGAGACAGAGGGACTGAAAAACATATAGATAGTCTAATTGATTTAAAATCATTCTTAGGCATTTTGGAAAGTGTTAAAAAGTGTTATTTTATCTGAATATTTTAGTGTAGCCCTGTAAATCTGAAAGTTAATCATATTATATTCTATACAGAACATTATTTTAGAATATTAACAATACATGTCAATGTTTTTAGACTTTTACAGTAGAAAGTTTTTAAATATAACTTTTAAAAATGTCTTTCCTAAAACGTAATAGGTTGGCTTTTTTTTTTTTTTTTTTTTTGACCCTGTACACAAACTAGATGTACAGGACCTATTAAAGTCATTTTAAACAGGGAAAATTCCATAGTGAACTTAATTATACCATTTTTTTTTAATTCTCAAAATATTTACGAACGCTAGGAGCCGGAGACAAACAGATAGGAAGATAGACAATTGGACAGAAAAATACTCAAATTAAAATCATATTCTTCCTAAAATTATAAGAAAGTGTTAAACGCTTAATGTAAACAATCGTGCAATTCCAGCAAATTTTTATTAATAGCTTTTAATGTAACTGAATATTTTTGTGTGGCCCTATTAATTCTGTGTGGCCCTATTAATGGCCCTGTAAATCTAATGCTAATCATACTAAATTATATAAAAAGGATTCTTCTGTGCATACGAATAATATATTTCAATTGCATTAAGCTTATTGCAAAGTAAAATTATTATTAAATTTGGTTTATAAAAATAACTCTCACAGAACGCAATGCTTTGGAATACTTTCAATTGTCCCTGTACACAAACCATTTATAAATGTACACTATTTTTTTACACAGGAAACAGCCGAGAGGAACCTTGAGTAATTTATACATATAAAAGAGTACTTCCACTCACTCACTCACTGACTCATCAACGCACAGGAAAATCTACTGAAGCCACTGACTCGAAACTGGGCCAGATTATAGAACATATAGTGTAAGCATCCCCTAGGAATCGATTTTGCGAAATTTGCCACCCAAGGGGGTATAGGAGGGGGATATTATTTCACAAAAATCTTCATATCTCAAAGAAAAAAACAGATATCCGTAAAATTTTTGCTTTAAAATATAGCTATTTTAATTATCTAAAAACCAATTTCTGGAATTTTAAAAGTTCGGTCCCCGAGTGGGGAAAGGGGGCAAAATGTGATTTCACATGCGCAAAACGTGGTTTCGCATACTCCCGTATATCTCAAACAGAAAAACAGATATATGTGAAATTTTTGCTCTAATATATCGCTAATACAAATACCTAAAAACTGATTTCTGGAATTTTCGAAATTCAGCCCCCAAGAGGGAAGGAGAGGGGGCAAAAGGTGATTTGAAATAACCCTTTATATTGCAAACAGAAAAAAATATGTGTGTAAGATATTTTTGCTCTAAAATATAGTTCCCATAATTGCATAAAAATAAATTTCTTTAATTTTAGAAATTCGTCCCAGGTGGGGCGGGAAGCGGAGCTATGGGGTAAAAAAATAGAAATATAGTTAGACCGTTCAAAATTGGTACAGATAGGTTTTAGAGACCTGCAAGTCAAAGGATATTTTTGAAAGTGTAAAGTTATTAGGAGGGTCAGAAAGGTGGGGGGGGGGGAAGGAAGTGGCGGAGGGGCAAAAAAATAAAAATAGAGTTAAACTGTTCAAAATTGGTACATAAAGGTTTTTAATACTTACAAATCGATTGCGGATATTTTCGAATTTGTAAAGTTATTAGGAGGCGCGGGAGGACGGGGGGGGGGAATAAAAATAGAGTTAGGTCCTTCAAAATTGGTACACAGAGGTTTTTGATACTTACAAATCGTTTGCGGATATTTTCGAATTTGTGAAGTTATTAAATTGGTACACAGAGGTTTTTGATACCTACAAATCGATTGCGTATATTTTCGAATTTGTAAAATTATTAGGATAGACGGGAAGGGGAGGCGAAAGGGCAAAAATATATACATAAGTGTTAGAGCGCTGAAAATTAGTGTTGTTAGGTTTTGAGGCCCGATAAATCGATTGCGGATATTTCGAAAGTACAGAATTATTACGAAGGGTGGGAAGGAATCGGGTGCAGGGGTAAAAATAAAGAAATTCAGATAAAATGTTAGAAATAAGTATTATTAGGTTTAAAAGCCCGACAGAACAACTGCGAGTATTTTTTAAAGTCTAAAATAATTAGGAGGAGTGGAAACGGTATGTGAAGGAGCATGCGAGCCTTGTGCGCCTATATGCGCTGCCGCAGGTAGTGGTGGCCCGAAACGATTATTCCACTGATGGGAGATTTTTTTTTTTATTATTATTAATTTCATTTATGTTTTTCCCCTTACGATAATATAGTGATTCATTAAGAGCGTTGAACATAAATACGCGCGCCCAGCCCACAATTGCATGCGCTGCCAAGGGCAGTGCAGACCCGTTGCAACATTTTTTCCTATCACATTTCTCTCTCTCTCTCTCTCTCTCTCTCTCTCTCTCTCTCTCCCTCTCTCTCTCTTTTTTTTTTTTTTTTTTTTTTTTTCGCATGATAAAAATTGATACAATTTACAATTTTGGGAATTCGTTAAATATAGTGATTCATTTAAAAATAGTGACCAGTGAAGCGGACGTAGCCTGCTAGTATATTAAAATTTCATTAAAGTTTCTGTAGAGTAAAGATATTAAAATATGGTTTACAGAAGCGCCTCTTATAGAACACAATGCTTTCGAATACTTCTGGGTGTCCCTGTACACAAACCATTAGCAGTATTTACTCCCTTTCCAGTAGGAAATATGCTATAGTGAACTTCAATAAAATATATCAGTTTGAAGAAATTCCATAACTATTTACGGGAATTAGAGCGAAGAAAAACAGACAGGGAGACAGACAGACTGACAGACAGATAAACCGAAGTCATTAGCACTTTTCAACCTTGTTGGAAAGTGTTAAAACTAAATAAATAAATAAAATGGCAGAGCTAGGTGGCCGGACGTAAAACTGGTTTCTGCCTTGCTAAAAGGATAGGGGATGGCGAATTTCTAAAAACCCCGTCTTAGCACACACTTACACTATACAGTCGGTAACAAAAGTGTCCGAACACTAGCAAAAATTCCTATATAAAAAAGTACACTTCATATGGTTTTCTTAAATAGATCCTTGTCGAATCCTGTTCTTAGTCAGTGTAAGAACATGATTCGATAAGGATTTATTTAACAAAACCATATGAAGTATACTTTTTTTACATAGGAATTTTTGCTAGTGTTCGGACACTTTTGTTACCGACTGTATGTTCTATGATCTGACCCATTTTGGAATCAGTGGCTCCAATAGATTTTACTGAAATTTTGATGGATCAGTGAGTGAGTGGAAGTACTGCTTTTATATAGAGTTAATTTAATTAATGTCCTTATACTCCACAAAACAAATCTAGAAACATAAGCTTGTAATAAAAGGAAGTGCATACCAATGAAAATACAAAATAAAGTAAAATAGAAATCATAAAATAGAATGAAAAATTAATCTAAAAATATGTACACAAATTTGTCTGGAAAATTCTGAAATGACTAAAGATACTTACTTGAGAAGCAGCAAAGTTAGAGAGCAACAAGTGCTTCAGTTGTTCCAGTGATAGTGAATGCCATGCAAAAAAGATTGTTCTGATTGTTTCGATTTTTATTGTGTACGACATCGAAATAAATATCGAGGTCAAACTATAATGAGTTTTTAGAAATTCCAAATTTATTTAGAATTTGTGGTTTTATAGTATCTGAGGGAAAGGTAGTATTATGAACGTACCGAAAATCTGCTAGAGGAAATATCTTTGTCTATTGAGTTCCGAACGTATCTAAACACGTAATTACTACACGGCATTTTATATTTATTTTTATTATATATTATACAAATTGAAATCATATTCACACTTAAAAAAATGTTTGAAAGTGTTAAAAACGCTTAATGTAAACGAAAGAACAAGTTTAGCAAATTTTATTAATAGTTCTTAATATAACTCAATATTTTTGTGTCACCTTGTAAATCTAATCCTAATCATACTATATTCTATGCAAAGCATTCTTTTGTGTATATAAAAACCATATTTTAATTTCATAAATTTTCGTGTAAAGTGAAGCTATTAAAATTTTGTTTATAGAAATCTCTCTCATAGAACGCAATGCTTTGGGATACTTTTGAGTGTCTCGGTACATAAACCCGTTGTGGTGTTTACTTCCTTTTATACAGGAAACATCCGATAGTGAACTTCAATAAAATATATCAATTTGAAGAAATTCCATAAATATTTACGGGAATCAGAGCGACGAAATCAGACAGGGAGACAGACAGATGGACAGAAGAACAGTCAAATAAACACACAAATTGAAATCATATTCACACTTAAAAAATGTTAGAAAGTGTTAAAAACGCTTAATGCAAATGAAAGAACAATTTTAGCAAATTTTATTAATAGCTCTTAATATAACTCAATGTTTTTGTGTCACCCTGTAAATCTAATCCTGATCATGCTATATTCCATGCAAAGCATTCTTTTGCGCATATAAATAAAATATTTCAATTTCATAAATTTTCGTGTAAAGTGTAACTATTAAAATTTGGTTTATAGAAATCTCTCTCATAGAACGCAATGCTTTGGAATACTTTTGAGTGTCCCTGTACACAAACCAGCTGTGGTATTTACTCCATTTTATACAGAAACATTTGATAATAAACTTGAATAACATATTTCAATTTCATTAAGATTTGTGTACAGTAAGGGTATGAAAATATGGTTTATAGAAATAACTCTTATAGAACACAATCCTTTGAAATATTTTCAGGTGTCTCTGTACACAAACCAGTAGAGGTATAAACTCCATTTTCAATAGGGAACATCCGATAGTAAACATGAATAACATTCCATAAACATTTACGGGAGTTAGAGCGCGGACAGACAGACAGACAGACAAACCGAAGTCACTTTTCAACCTTGTTGCAAACTGTTAATAAAAAGTTAATTTTAAAACAATAAAAAATGTTTATGAATAAAATATTTTCCTTATAAGAGTTGCTTGGAAAACCTTCGTGAATGAGGAAAATCGTCTAGAAATTTGAATTTCGAAAATCATCATTAAATGCAAGAGACTTTTCATTATTTATTACTAGCAGGCTACGCCCGCTTCGCTGGTCCTTATATTTAAGCGAATTTTCGAAAGAATTGAATTAATATTTATTTTTTTACACCAGATTATAGACAAAAACTAAAAAAAAAAAAAAAAAAAAGAAAGAAAGAAACTGATATTGCTCCAAATCTCGCTTTGGGTACCCGCTGTCTACGGCACCTCTTTTCTCGCCCGCACTGCATCAGGTCTAGATTTCCCATACCTGAAGAAAGATCTTTTCCGGGCACTTCAATCTGGTTATTTATCGACGACAGGGGAGATCTGCTACTATTTAAGAACTACGATTTTAAAGATGACTGTATCTCAGCATCTATTAAATATTTTAGTTTTGAACCATGTATTACCCATGCTTGTTACACTATATTACGAGTTGATTCCGACCAATGTAATAAAATAAAATAAAATAAAAAGTAGATTAAATATATATATACAATTAAATTTTAATCAATTTAATCCTTTTTACTATGTATATACTACCATTTTTCCCGATAAATACTGTAAATAAAATAAAAATAATAAATAAAAGTTTTTTCTTTTAAATGTATTAATTAAAAAAAGAAAAATAAGAAGTTGTTCTACTATAAAAAATTAAACATAACTGTTATAAATACGTTTCTAAATTTAAAACTATACTTAATTTTTTCTACTGCATTACGACTTTATTTTCAATAAATATAACAAAAAAAAAAAATTGCCTTCAAATGAATGTATTAAATAAAAATAAGTTGCGTAATAGCCGTTGCTAAGATACGCAGACGATTGAAGCAAAAGAATAAATCTATGAAAAATGAAACAAAGAAGCCAATATTTAAAATAGGAAAAACATTAATTTTAAAAATTCAAATTCAAAATTTAAAAAAATCTCGATGAGGTGCACATCTGCAGGGTCCCTGGTACCTATATGCCAAATTTGGAAGCTCTGAGATCAGTAGTGTGAGCACCAGAGCGCAGACAAACACACACACACACACACACAGACACTTCTCTTTATTTATATAGATTACTTTATTAATATAACATGCGTTATTAATTTACCTTATTCAAAGTGCATCCGCGACTGACTCTGATTTTGTGTTCTCGAGAAGAGAGAGAAAGAAGAGGAGCCCCCGATTTCTTTAACCATAAATTTGTAATTCGGCTCAGCACATAGGAAGACTGATTTATAAATACACAGCCATACTACTCTAATTCAATGTTTAGGTGACGTCAGACATCATTAAGCAATGGAAAGCATTTAAATTAAAAGAAATCCTGACCGAAAAAAGAGAAGTTTTCTTGAACATAATTAAGTGTCACTTATTAAAATTGAAATTTATCTTCATCCTTACGCAAAGATTTTAGCTCTGACTTTATGCTCTAGCATCACTATCAAGGTCTCGTCACGCAATAAACTACTTAGCTGTTTTGTAGTGAACTTCATCCTCGCGAATATAACGCCTTTTATTCTAAATATTTTGCACGAAACAATTGCAATAGATTTAATTTTGAAAGATGCAATAAGAAAATTCATACAATTTAAGTGAATGAAAATAAAAATAATAGTAAAAAGAAAGTATTCTGTAGACGTGAAGAACAACAGTACAATAAAATTGAATTTTACGTGTGTTTAAAGTGTTTTTAATATCGTTAGCAATGTTCTTTGTGATTTTGTGTAGAAAAGTTGTTTGTTTATATTGCGATGATTAAGAACAAGAATTAGGAAATATCATTTTAGTCGGAGATCAGCAGACTGAACTTTTATTCAGGTGTTTTAGAATATGATTAAATTTCTATTTATCTTTAGACATTTTTCCAAGCCCAATTTTATAGATTTTTTAATTATTTATTTATTTATTTAATGATGTATAACCATATTTATTCCGTGACATTTTCAGTATTCCCCCTCTCTCGAATTTCAAGAGATAGTTGGGTCGAATGGAGAAGAGGAGGGGGGGGGGGGCAAGAAAGATAAAGAAGAAAAAAAATTAAAGAAATATCATCGCATTTTTAACACTTTCCAACAATGTTGAAAAGTGTTAATGACTTCGGTTTGTCTGTCTGTCCGCGCTCTAACTCCCGTAAATATTTATAGAATTTCTTGAAACTGATATACATTATTCAAGTTCACTATCGGATGTTCCCTATTGAAAATGGAGTTTATACCTCTACTAGTTTGTGTACAGAGACAACTGAAAATATTTCAAAGCATTGTGTTCTACGAGAGCTATTTCTATAAACCATATTTTCATACCCTTACTGTACACAAATCTTAATGAAATTGAAATATGTTATTCAAGTTCATTATCAAATGTTTCCTGTATAAAATGGAGTAAATACCACAACTGGTTTGTGTACCCGGACACTCAAAAGTATTCCAAAGCATTGCGTTCTATGACAGAGATTTCTATAAACCAAATTTTAATACCTTTAATTTACACGAAAATTTATGAAATTGAAATATGTTATTTATATGCGCAAAAGAATGCTTGGTATGGAATATAGCATGAATAGGATTAGATTTACAAGGTGACACAAAAATATTGAGTTATATTAAGAACTATTAATAAAATTTGCTAAAATTGTTCTTTCGTTTACATTAAGCGCTTTTAACACTTTCTAACATTTTTAATACTTTCCAACAAGGTTGAAAAGTGTTAATCACTTCGGTTTGTCTGTCCATCTGACTGTCCGTCTGTCTGTCTGCGCTATAACTCCCGTAAATATTTATGGAATTTCTTGAAACTAATATATGTTATTAAATTTCACTATCGGACGTTCCCTATTCAAAATGGAGTATATACCTCTACTGGCTTGTGTACAGGGAGACCTGAAAGTATTTCAAAGCATTGTGTTCTATGAGAGGTATTTCTATAAACCATATTTTCATATCTTTACTGCAGACATATCTTAATGAAATTGAAATATGCTATTCAAGTTTACTACTGGATGTTTCCTGTATAAAATGGAGGAAATACCACCATCGGTTTATGTACAGTGACACTCAAAAGTATTCCAAAGCATTGCGTTCTATGACAGATATTTCTACAAATCAAATTTTAATAACTTTACTTTCACGAAATTTTAGCAAATTGAAATATGTTATTTATATGCACAAAAGAATGCTTTGCATAGAATATAGCATTAGTAGCATTAGATTTACAGGGTGGCAAAGAAATATCCAGTTATATTAAGAGCTATTAATAAAAAATTGTTAGAATTGTACTTTCATTAACGTTAAGCCTTTTTAACCCTTTCTAACATTTTTAACACTTTCCAGCAAGGTTGAAAAGTGTTAATGACTTCGGTTTGTCTGTCTGTCTCTCTGTCTGTCTGTCCGTGATCTAACTCCCGTAAATATTTATGGAATTTCTTGAAACTGATATATTTTATTCAAATTCACTATCGGACATTCCTTATTGAAAATGGAGTTTATACCTCGACTGGTTTGTGTACAGGGACACCCGAAAGTATTTCAAAGCATTGTGTTCTATGAGAGGTATTTCTATAAACCATATTTTCATACCTTTACTGTAGACATATCCTAATGATATTGAAATATGTTATTCAAGTTCACTATTGGATGTTACCTGTATAAAATGGAGGAAATACCACCATCGGTTTATGTACAAGGGCACTCAAAAGTATTCCAAAGTATTGCGTTCTATGAGAGATATTTCTATAAATCAAATATTAATAACTTTACTTTCCACGAAGTTTTAGGAAATTCAAATATGTTATTTATATGCACAAAAGAATGCTTTGAATAGAATATAGCATGATGAGCATTAGATTTATAGGGTGGCACAAAAATATCCAGTTATATTAAGAGCTATTAATAAAAAATTGCTAGAATTGTACTTTCGTTTACGTTAAGCGTTTTTAACAATTTCTAACATTTTCTAAGCATGGATACGATTTCAGTTTTGTGTATCTGCCTGTCCGTCTGTCTGTCTGCCTGTTTGTCTGTCCGATCTCTAACTCCCGTAAATATTTATGGAATTTCTTGAAACTGATATATGTTATTCAAGTTCACTGTCGGATGTTCTCTATTGAAAATGGAGTTTATACCTCTACTGGTTTGTGTACAGGGACACGCGAAAGTATTTCAAAGCATTCTGTTCTATGAGAGGTATTTTTATAAACCATATTTTTATACCTCAACTGTAGACATATCTTAATGAAATTGAAATATGCTATTCAAATTCACGCTAGTTTGCTTCCTATATAAAATGGAGGAAATACTACCACCGATTTATGAACAGGGACACTCAAAAGTATTCCAAAGCATTGCGTTCTATGAGAGATATTTCTATAAATCAAATTTTAGTAAGTTTACTTTCCACGAAGTTTTAGGAAATTGAAATATGTTATTTATATGCACAAAAAAAAAAAAAAAAAAAAAAAAAAAAAAAATGCTCTGCATAGAATATAGCATGATTAGCCTTAGATTTACAGGGTGACACAAAAATATCTATTTATATTAAGAGCTGTTAATAAAAAATTGCTAGAATAGTACTTTCGTTTACATTCAGCGTTTTTAAGACTTTCTGACATTTTAAAGTGTGAATATGATTTCAGTTTGTGTATGTCTCCATCTGTCTGTCTGTCTGTCTGTCTGCCCGCGCTCTAACTCCTGTAAATATTTATGAAATTTCTCGAAACTGAGATATTTTATTGAAGTTCACTATCGGATGTTCCATATTGAAAATGGAGTGAATATCTCTTCTGATTTGTGTACAGGGACACGCAAAAGCATTGTGTTCTATGAGTGTTATTTTAATAAATATTTTCCCTATAGGATGTTCCCCATTTAAAATAACATTAATAGGTCTTGTACAACTAGTTTGTTTACAGGGACAACAACAACAACAAAAAATGCCAATGCATTACGTTTTAGGACAGAATTTTTTGAAAGTTATATTTAAAAATCATTCTACTGTAAAAATCATAACTATATTGAAATGTATCGTAAATATTCTAAAATAATGTTTTGTATAGAATATGATATGATTAACTTTCTGATTTACAGGGCTACACTAAAACATCAGAGATCAGAAGCTGTTATTATGTTCTGATGGCTGCATTTTCTTTTGCGTTAAGCCTTTTTAACACTTTCTAAAATGCCTAAGAGTAATTTTAAAAACAATTAGTTTATCTGTATATTTTTCAGTCCTTCTGTTTGTTGTGTGATAACGTAGGCAAAGAATATTAAAAGTTATTCCATACAACAATTTCGTACAGTTGGAAAGTGTTACTAATCAGTACGTACTGCATGATTTTTCTTTCTTGTTTAAGTGTGAATATGATTTCAATTTTTGTATGTGTCTGACTGTTCTTCTGTCTGTCTGTCTGTCTCCCTGTCTCTTTTTCTTCGCTCTAATTCCCGTAAATATTTATGGAATTTTTTCAAACTAATATATTTTATCGAAGTTTAGTATAGGATGTTTCCTACTGGAAAGGGAGTGAATACCGCTAAGGGTTTGTGTACAGGGACACCCAGAAGTATTCGAAAGCATTGTGTTCTATATGAGGCGTTTGTATAAACCATATTTTAATACCTTTACTGTATAGAAACTTTAATGAAATTTTAATATGTTACTCAAGCTTCCTATCGGCTGTTTCCTATGTAAAATAGAGTACATTTCTAAATGATTTGTGTACAGGGACACTTGAAAGTATTCCAAAGATTTGCGTTCTGTGAGAGTTATTTTTATAAACCAAATTTTATTAATTTTACTTTGCAATAAGCTTAATGCGATTGAAATATATTATTCCTATGCACAAAAGAATGCCTTTTATATAATAGAGTATGATTAGCATTAGATTTACAGGGCCACACAAAAATATTCAGTTACATTACGAGCTATTAATAAAAATTTGCTGGAATTGCACGTTTCTTTACATTAAGCGTTTAACACTTTCTTATAATTTTAGTGAGAATATGATTTTAATTTGCGTATTTTTCTGTCCGATTGTCTATCTTCTTATGTGTTTGTCTCCGGCTCCTAGCGTCCGTAAATATTTTGAGAATTTTTAAAAAATGGTAAAATCAAGTTCACTATGGAATATTCCATATTTAAAATGACATTAATAGGTCCTCTACATCTAGTTTGTGTACAGGGTAAAAGAAAAAAAAAAAGGTCAATGCATTATGTTTTAGGAAAGACATTTTTAAAAGTTATAGTTAAAAAACTTTCTACTGTAAAAATCATAAAAACATGGCATGTTAATATTCTAAAATAATGTTCTTTATAGAGTATATTATGATTAACTTTCAGATTTACAAGGCTACACTAAAATATTCAGATAAATTAAAAGCTGTAATTATAACCTAATGCCTGCATTTTCTTTTGCGTTAAGCATTCTTAACACTTTCAAAATGCCAAAGAATGATTTTAAATCAATTAAACTATCTGTATATTTTTCAGTACTTTTGTTTGTTGTATGATAACGAAGGCAATGAATATTATATGTTATACGATACAAGAATTACGTACAGTTGGAAAGTGTTACTAATCAATGCGTACTGCATGATTTTTACCATGTTTTTATTAACTTCGAATCTTGTTTGTTTGTTTGTCCAGCATAAAGCTTACAATCGATTTTTTACTAACTTTCCGACTACCTACGCATTTGAAACTTTCAGAATAGTTCAGAACACGGTAAAAATGCATTTTTTAAATATTTTTAACCAACTGCTTTGGGTTCCTCCTGCCTTCGACAGAGTTGCCAGTATAAAAGATTGCAATCGATTTTTCACTAATTTCCCGACTAGCTAGAAATTTGAAACTTTCAGGATATCTCAGAACACGGTGACAATACTTTTTTTAGTACTTTTATTCAATTGTTTCAGATCCCTACTGCCTTCGGCAGCGTTTATATAATTCAACACAAAAATTATTTAACTAACGTCCCGACTAGCTAGACATTTAAAACTTTCACAATAGTTCAGAATACGGTGAAAATGCATTTTTTTCATACTTTTAGCCAAATGTTTCGGGTCCTGCTGCCTTCGGCAGCGTTACCAGTACAAAGCTTGCAATCGGTTTTTCACTAACTTCCCGACTAGCTAGACTTTTGAAACTTTCAGGATAGCTCAGAACACGGTGACAATACATTTTTGTTAATACTTTTATTCAACTGTTTCAGGTCCGTACTGCATTCGGCACCGTTTATATGATTCAACAGAAAATTTATTTAACTAACTTCCCGACTAGCTAGACATTTGAAACTTTCAGAATTGTTCAGAACACGGTGAAAATGCATTTTTTAAATATTTTTAACCAATTGTTTTGGGACCCTGCTGCCTTTGGCATCGTCACCTGTACAAAGCTTGCAATCAATTTTTAACTAACTTCCTGGCTAAATAGCCATTTGAAACTTTTATAATAGCTCAAAACACGATAGCAATGAATTTTTTTAATACTTTTATCCAATTGCTCTGGGTTCCCGGTGCCTTCGATAGCGTTTATATGATTCAAGAGAAAATTTAAAAGCATGGTATATAAAAAGTTCTTTTTACCTTGTGATTATTCTTTCTTGTTCAGATATTGCAAGTAAGGTCATTTTTCCTAAATGCGACCCAAATTAAAAAGTACGAAAAAGGGGTTGAACATTATACCTTCAGTTCTAAATTTCTGTATTGGTTCATTTCTTTTCAAAAAATTGAATTATTATTTGTAATACAAGACATATAAATATATGTCGAATTTAGGGCATTTTCGTTGCATTTACAGTATCTACAACCTAAATGCAATATTTTAGTGCCTAAATGCGATAATGCATTCAAATACTTCAGTCCTGTATTATTCAGTTTTTTTAAAGCGATTTCTGTGTCTTGGGTGAATTATAACTGATCTAACTGTTGTTAGTAAGTAGTTTCAAATAAGCAGTTGGATTTAATGTAGGAACAGGACATGATTGTGTTTGGAGCACTGTAAAAAAAAATTTCGGCATTTTACAACAAAAGTTGCTGGCACCGCGGCTGCCAGCACAGTTGCTGTAAAATTCACAATTTGCTGTCTTTTATGGTGCTGTAAAATTAACTGCACTTTGCTGTAGAATTCACAAGTTGCTGTCTTTTATGGTGCTGTAAAATTAACTGCACTTTGCTGTAAAATTCACAAATTGCTGTCTTTTTTGGTGCTGTAAAATTAACTGCACTTTGCTGTAAAATTCACAAATTGCTGTCTTTTTCGGTGCTGTAAAATTAACTGCACTTTGCTGTAAAATTCACAAGTTGCTGTCTTTTATGGTGCTGTAATATTAACTACACTTTGCTGTAAAATTCACAAGTTGCTGTTTTTAACGGTGCTGTGTAATTTACTGCAATTTGCTGTATATTTTACAATATGCTGTTTTTAATAGTGATGTGAAATTTACTGCACTTTTCTGTTAATTTTAAAAGTTGGTGTTTTTAATAGTGATGTGAAATTTTCTGCACTTTGCTGTAAACTTCATAAGATGCTGTTATTAATAGTATATTTTATTTAAAAGTTTGTATTTACATTTAATATTTATAAATTTCGTTTGTTCAATAAAATATGTATTCAGGCAACAATTGTGGTTTTTGATAGACTTACAGATTTGAAATCTTTAAATAGCGTTATCTCAGTTTACATTTTTTCATGAATTTATGATCTTCAAAATCTAAGACTTCCAAAGATATTTAAGAATATACTTAATGTGTATGGATGTTTAATAGAACTTAAAGAATTGGGGATCGATTTTGCAGTATCTTTAAAAGAAAAATTAAGAAAAATCACATTTTTTTTCCCCTTTCTTACCCTTTCTTACCCAATTTTACCAAGCACTTTTTAACTTTTTTTTTTTTCAACTAATGAATAAATTTCAAAAACCATACGTAATTCTTTTTAGATTGTTTCCCTTAAACATGCAAAAAAGTTGCCAGTTATTTCCTAAATATATCTAAAAGTTTTAGCTGTTTGAAGATTATTAATTCATGAAAAATTACAGACTGAGAAAACATAATTTATAGATTTCAATTCTGCAAAAAAAAAAAAAAAAAGTATTAAAACCACAAGAATTGGTTCCGGAACACATATTTTATTAGACAAACCTATATTATAGTCCAGTTTCTAAATATTAAGTGGAAATATAGGCTATTATATGAAACTTACTTCAATAATAATTACAGGACTTTGGATAAACACCATAAAATGCAATAAACTCGAAACAATTTCTCGGGTCGAAAGAACTCATGATCCTTTGTCAGGCGAACAAAGTAGGCACGAGTGCTGCATTCAATAATGCCGTCAAAGGTGCCATGTCATCTTAATTCAGTTCCCTAACAGCACACTTGTCCATTATACATCCTGAAGATGTCCATAGGATGTCTGTAGATATCATTTTCGTCCATAAGACATCCTGATGATGTCATTTGGAGAAGATGTGTTGTTAGGGTTGCTGCTTCAGATTCTGAGCATTTGCTGAGAATTGTATAAGATCTTATTTTTTATAATTCTGCAAAATTCACTACATTTTGTTGCAAATTTTACAGGATGGTGTTCTTATCGGAGCTGTAAATTTCACAACACTGTTGTAAAAAAAATTTACAGATGAAAAGATCGGTTTCTTTCTTTTTCATCTTTCTCTCCCCGTCTCTCTCTCTCTCTCTCTTTTTTTTTTTTTTTTTTCTTTCTTTAAAGCCATGTTAAGCCTGAAATAAAGCTTCAGAAAAGTATAACTGAAGACATAGACTAATAATTTAAACTATTTTTGGAATATAGTATTTTCCACTTTTCCTCACTCAATAGAGAGTTAAACCTGTTGATTTTGTATTATGGTTTAAAGACTAAAGAAGCATTTTAGAAAAGCATTTCGTCAAATTTTAGGTACTCTGATTAAAATATCTTCAAAATTTTATGCCATGGATAATTTTTGAAAAATATTTTTTTTATATAATATTTATTTTCTTATTGTATTTGTAACTTAATTTTTTGTTTGACAATAATAATAATAATAATAAATAATATTTTTTCTTCTTATTATTATTATTGCTTGAACGTGCTTGTTTTTTGCTGCTTTTCATTAGCTTTCCGAAAACTTATTTTGCTATTCAGAAAATACTCACTTTCTGAGCTACATGCTTATAATTTGTTAACAAAATTATATTAAACTCTGTTTATAATTTGTCTAGTGTAAATATATATCCAACTGCAGCTATCCAAGTACCAGGAATCAGTTTTTTTTAGATGTATACTATTATTAAAGAATTTCATATGTCGTTAGAGTTTCTGCCAGAGGAGTAAATTAAACGATCCGAAATGCTAGGAGATGTGGTTCAAATATTAAAAATTTTAGACAAATTAATGCGAAAAATACGTTAACATTTTAGTTTTACTTCATGTTTATTGTTACAGATTTAAATTCTGAACCAATTATAATAAATTTTTAATACTGCTTCCGAATTTTTGTTCAACTTTTTGCAGGGTTGCTGCATCCTATCTATAATTAATTGTTCAATGTTTTTTTTTATGAAGGATTTGACACAATTACTTTTTAAGTACAATGTTTAATTTATTTTTTTTTTTTTTTCATAAAAAAAAAAATTGCAATGATTTTTATCTTTGTAACAGCAGTTGTCTCTGGTTGAATATTACAGACATTACTTTATAAAAATAGTGTTATTGGAAAAGTGATAGTGCCGATCCCTGTCTTATATTTAATTGCAGAGATCACAAAATATTTTTTATTTTTATTTATTACGAAGTCATGAAAAGAATAAAGTATTTTCGCGCAGATGCCCTAACAATACACCCCCAGTACATCTTTGTGATGTCTCTAGGGAATGTTCTTTATTTCTCAAGATATCTCAAGGATGTCCTGGGGAGAACACCAGGGGAACTGCCGTGTAGGTGCGCCATCAAAATTATAAAGATAAGAATAGGGAAAAGATGTTTGGTTCTCTATGAAAACATGATTCTGCTAGGAGTAATTTACGTTCTCTTTTTCCAATGTGAATATTAGATACATTAGGTCTACCGGAAAGTTTTGTATTTTTTAATTAAAATACTTACATCGGAAAGTTATCTTGGATAATATTTAAGGCATTCTTGTGTAACTCTCAAAATGATAATTGTTAAATAAAAATTTTCATTTTATTAATTCAAAAGGACAGAACTTTCCAGTAAACCTAATATTTTAGTGACAAATTTGCTAGATGACACATTTATTATTCCTAATCACAAAATTGATACCAATTATTCCGAATTGAGATAATCATCGTTACACTGACAGGAATCCTACCTATTTAATTATTCCTTGTTTATTACCCTTTGATCTTTTTCCAATTTCTAGAAAATTCTACCCAGTGTTACCAGATTGGGGACTTTTTTTATTCAACTATCACCAATAATTTTGAGAAATGATATTTTATATAAATAATAGATGATTTATCTTCGAAGTGATTAGGTAACCGTTACAATTAAAATTTAGTGGTAGTAATTGAATAAAAAAAAGCCCCCAACCTTGTAACACTTATTCTATCTCACTAAATTCTATAAAATTACCATTTTAATTCTTTCTAAAATATATCATTTAAACTTTATTATTCCCAATCTAAAATACAATTAAGTATTAATGTAGTTACGAATGTCATTTTTTTACAGTGTCACACTTGGTCAACTAAAAATTTTTTCGTTTATGTAAGTGAATAGTTAAATGTTATCCTTTTGGAATGCCACAATGCTGCTAATTTACTCTATTTTTATTATCATTTAAGAACATAGCAATAATATTCACTTTTCACTCCTGAGTATAGCAGGATGAGTAAACTTAGAATAAGATATATGTTCTATTAAGGATTTAAATGATACAAATCTGGAAAAAAAAAAAAAAAAAGCTTTTAAAGTAAATTATATGTACATTTTATACATCTCGATGTAGTACCGAGATAGCCCAGAGTTTAAACGGTCCTAAAATTTCTATAGTTTCCTCTAACATCAATTTTGTATGGCACTTTTTTTTAATAAAAATATCTTTAATAACAAATTTACTGCTTAAAAAATACTAGTTGAAGAATCTTACAAAAAAACGAGAGTACTTAGGAATCTTGTAGCAATATTTAATGAATTATTTAAAACAAATAAAATAATTAGATATTCACGAGATTACTTCTGAACAAAGATGCACAAGCTTTCAGAAAAATTTCAAACACTAAATGTTAGCAAGGTTTTCCTTATTTAAATGCTTAAACATGCAGAATTCATGTCAGAAATAAAGAGGAATTTCTTTTCGCAAATTTATTTGTTGACATTTTTCAAAGGCTTGTACACACCTCCTTGCTCTGAGGTAATCTTTCATCACAGTGACTAGCAGCATGATAGTTTGTCATGCAAAGATATAATGTGCAGCAATGGCTAGTAATTGCATAATACAACGCGGGGGAAACTGTGAAAAGTAAATGAAGTCTTGTAAAAAACTTTTCTTTTCCTTTTTTTTTTTTTTTTTTTTTCTCCCCAAGAGAGAATAATTAGAAAACCCACTGTGAGTGATCAAATTATTAGATTTAATTATTTATTAATTTATTTTTGACATTTTTTTCCCGATTTTCTAAAAAAATACTCGACATCGGCTTTGAACTACAGACATCTAAAGAATATTTATCCTCACATGGGATTAAATTAGGGGATTAAATATAAATTGGAGAAAAGCACAAACACTTTGGATAACCCTGTATTATAAAAAAGTTACAAATGTCTTGTAATTTTCATACATTGTTGTACTTATTATGTTCTATATTTGCATGTAATTTTTGTGTGGAATCGTACAATTTTTTATGCAGGTTAATTTATAATTAATGTTTTAAAAATTCTAAACAGAAAATCTTACCGAAAAAAATAATAACAAGAAGGAATTTAAACAAAATTTTAGAAAAGATGCTGAAAACTTGACAAAACATTAGAGGTACATTACTCTGAAACATAAAATTCACATGTTTGATATTCGCTGATATATGAACATTTATATATATAGATATATATTTTTTCTGCGGATGTTCCAAATATAGATATTATTGCTATTATTATGAACATGTTGAACTTTACATGTTGAACTCTATTTATATTGGACAATTTATGTCAAAAGTTCATTTGAATAGAGTAAAAATTAAGCAATTTATCTGCAAAAGAATGAGGTAGATTTTAGATACTTTTCAGAATTGAAATTTAATAAGGGGATTTTTACATTACCACGTTTTTAATTTGGAGATCCAAATATTTTAAGCACATTTGAAAAGTTATTTTTTGTATTAAAAGAAAAAAAAAAAAAAAGAAATAGAAACTCAGAAATCTTAGCAAATAAATAAAAAGATATTAGTGTTATAAGCCCACAAGGAATTTTTTATAAAAAAAGAATTTTTGCAATATAATTGAAATCATTCGATCTCTAAATAAAATACTTGGTATGTAAAAAACCTCTTGTGAAATTTTAACTCTAGAAAACATCTAAAATCTAGCTCATTCTTTTGACGATAATTTGCTTAACTTTTACTCTATTCAAACGAACTTTTAACGTAAGTTACCCTACATACTCTCCTGCGCAAAAGTTTAACAAAATTTCCAAACGACCAGCTTTTCTCAATTTAAAAACATACCTTTCCATGAAATATAATAATAATACATCCTAAAGTTACAGATCATTTCGTTCATTTAATGATACAGGGTGATCACAATCATTATAGATTATGCTCAATTTGTTCCTGCTCTTAAATGTTGTCTTAAACCAACCTTCACAGAAAAACATCAGGAAAATACAATTCCTTAAATACCCAATGTTTTAAAATGAGAACCCGACAACTGGATTTTAAATCAACCCGAAACCTGACCTGAACCCGAATTTTTTTTTTTTTTAATCAACCCAAAACCCGACCCGAACCCGATTTCTTTTTACCCGAACCAGACCCGAAACCCGAATATAAATGAAAATGAATAATTCAAGTAAAAATCATGCAAACATTTTTAAGTTATAAAATAAATTGGTAAATCGTTTTAAAAAGAAATGAAAATATAATTCCTAGTACTAAGTTAAAAATTTTAAGATATGAGAAATAGATTTATAATAATTTTTAACTATTTGAAGTCGGAATCAAAATTATTAAAGCCCACATTCACATTTTTCTTTCTTTCTTTCTTTCTTTTTTTTATCGCTAATTTTTATCATTAATTTACTTTTTTTAGAAACCGCATAACGACTAAGATTATGACTCAACAAATATTTACTTAATAAAACAGTATTACGTGCACTTCTTTTAAACATGAATTATACTGATAGCGCTTCAAATATTTTACTGCCGATTGTATGTGTGATGTGTATTTCAAGTGCTCAAAAAAGAGTTTCAAGTTTAGCGTTTGTAGTTTATTCTTGAATGCTTATCACACACACAATATATATATATATATATATATATATATATATATAAATAATAGAATTCTGCAGATGCCTACTAAACATCCGTTCTCATCTAAATCTAAATACATAACATTTCAATAACTTCGTAGAAACATCTGTAAGAGAAAAAGTATTAATTATTAGTTTACGTTCACAGTCTGTTTCAAAAGGACGTGAGTAATAAAAATAGATGAATCACACATCTGATTATTCTCCAAGAGGGAGCCTGCTTTTCACAGCTTCTATTCTAAAAGATAATAATGATGTATTTGATGTTTTTAGTTAATTGTTTCAGTGCGATACGGATGTTTATTTTGCTATAATAATTTGGGTAAGCATGTATTCTTTATGGGTATACATAGCAAACACATTTCTATTTATTAAGGTAAAATTTTTTTGAAAGATGTTCTCAAGTCGACCCGACTGGCTGAAAACTGAACCCGACCCGCAGTAAAAAAAGATCAGTCAACCCGACCCGCACGAAAAATAAAACAGTCAACCCGACCCGAACCCAACCCGCAAGTCGGTTCGGGTTCGAGTAAAATCAGGTTACCCGACCCGATGCAGGACTCTACATTTCATTGAGAGATAAGTTTTTAAATTGAAAAAACTGATCGTTTGCAAATCTTGTTAAACTTTTGAGCAATAATGTATCGAGCTTTCAACCCACGTAATTAAAAAAATTCTACTTTTAGCTCATGCGTAGTTAAAAAAAAAAAAAAAAAAAACTATAAATACTCAAATCTTAGCGAATATTACCCGTGTTAATTTTGTGTTTTAGAATAATATTTCTTCAAGTTTTGTAAAAATGTTTTTTAATGCATTCTTACTATAAACAAAATATTTGCCAAAAATAAGTTACTGCTTTTTGAAAAAAAGTTATATCTACCTTAATATACAGTACGATTTAAAAAAAATAAAATGCAAAAATTGTATATATAAAGTGCAATAATGTGTTAAAGTTACAAGTTATTTGTAAATATTTATAATACAAGGTGATGAAGAATATTTATGCTTTTCTTCAGTTTATAGTTTGTCCCCTAATTCCATTCGTGACTAATTTGACAATATAAAATGTAGTTTATAAATGTTCCTTGCATGTTTGGAGTTCCATGCCATTTCATCCAGTATTTTTATTTATTTATTTATTTATTTTTAAAAATCGAAAAAATGTCAAAATTACAAGTATTTCTAATACTTTGTTCACCCACTGTACATGATGAACCATTTAAAACAAAAGGACACATATGAAGAAAACAAAGTATACAAATTTAACACAGAAGTAAGAAATTCTTTTTACAACAACTGCGTCTGAAAATGTTTTATTCAAAACACGAAAATTATTAAAAAGAAATAACAATAATAATGCAAAATTAAGGCATGATATCTATAGAGGCATGATATTCAAAGAAATTTCCAAAACACTTGTCAACAAAGAAGTCTTGTACCGCAATCTTAAAAAGTAAAAATATAAATAAATAAATAATGAAAACAAAGCTTTGATACATAACAATAAATTTTTTTTTTTTTTTTTTTTTTTTTTAAAGAATATAATTATTACATTTAATCCTATCAGGATTATAAGAGTCATCTACTTGTCCCAATTTACTATTATGTCATTATAGGTTAATAATGCAAATAATTTCTGATATAGGTTGTTATGTTGTCGAGAAACTAGGAAGTTCAACCTTAAAAAAAAAAAAAAAAAAAAAAAAAAAAAAAGAAAGAAAGAAAGAAATACGCGATAATTTTACAACCTATGTTTCAAGTACTGAATAATTTCGTCGTTAGATGTCAAAATTTACGTTTAAAAATGTAAATAATTTCCAACGTTTACAATTATTTCTTGAATCTCATCGATAAAATTAGCAATTCTTCGATGTTATTTCCCGTAATATGTATAAATTCTGCAACCTATTAATGAAATATACAAGCATTTCACTTTTCTTTGTTAAAATTTATGTTTAATTGCATTTAATTACGAAAGTAAATTATTGTTTCGTTGTTAATCAATAAAATTCACACATTTCCCCAACTTTTGTATCAGTTTGTACTATTTATATTTACAGCTTTAGATGGTAAATGCTTTCTTTTACTTAAACCGCTAAGTGATTAACGGTGAAAGAAGCTCGATTCCGTATAGTTGTTGTTGACAGGTATGACATATATGACATATATGACAAAAATGAGATTTTCTAACACTGATCACCATATCAATTAATTTGGGGGGGGGGGGGGGGACTGTAAAAATATAATAAATGTTTCTGTAATAGAAACAAGGGTAGTTAAAAGGAAAAAAAAATCCGAATGTTATCCGTGATGTATGCTAAAATTCTTATAAAGAAATAATTGATTTCATAATTAATATAACGATAGATATATTTCCAGTATTATATGAGACATGAAAAAAAAGTACTTGCTTCTAAAGCAAAATAGAAAACTAATGCTTTCGGAAATTGAAAAACTGTTTTGTAAAATTTTGACTTTAATATTACAGCTTCATTAATGCTTGACATTTTTGTTCTCAAATAATATAAATTTGCACAGAAATTAATATATTTGTGTTGGAAACAGCAAATGTTTACCTACTCAATTTAAAATAAATAAAAAGAATCTTCTTTTTATATCTAGCTAGGTATAATTTAACAAATTTGTCCTAAAATTTTATAGACTAGACTATACTAGCTTCAAACTTAGTTCATATCCATCGACCAGTCCTGCAAAATTTTCTGTGATTTTCCCCAAAACTCATAGGAAAACCGCATGGAATGCACTCCTTCGAAAACCTGGGTTTCAAATACAGACAAACAGTTTAGATTCTTCCATTATCCCTGATACGTTTAAATAAGTCCATAGATAGACGCAGAATAAATTATTAGAAATTTTTATTAGATTTATTAGATTATCATTTAAACCCAGATTCTTTTTTTTTTTTTTTTTTTTAAGAAAAATTAAATACCTCTTAATAATTATAGTAGTTTTTAATATAAATTTATTGCACTAAAGCTATTATGAAATCTAAAATCGTTTTTTTTTTTAACATGTTAGAAAAAATCCCTTTTATTCGTAATCAAAAGAATAGGCAGGTGTCTTATTCATTCACTAAAAATCTCGCTGTTTTTATTTAAATTTAAAAACAAATGATTTTTGACAATAGTGTATCAAATTTATTATTTATTTATTTATTTGTTTTTATTATTTATTTATTTATTTATTTATTTATTATTATTTTGTGTGTGTGTGTCTGCCGAAATATGTTATATTCTTGATTTATAAAGTTTAAGTTAAATTGCAGCTAATTACTCGAACACGTATTTATTTAAATCATCGACTGCTAAAATGGGGAATTATATATCTGTGTTTAACCGTCAAAAATTAAACTGTTTTGCTGATTCCAAAAAAAAATTAAATATTTAGGAATAAATCCGCATATTTCAGAATTTAGGTGTATGCGCTTGCTAAAATATGCCATATATTTTTATTAACTAAAGCTTAATACAAGGAAATGTTATTTATTTATGAATATTGTATTATTTTGAGGGAAAAAAGAATAAATAAGTGAACAAACAAATAAAGAAAGAAAGAAAAGGAAAAGAAAGGAAATAGTATGTACAGTTATTATTATTATTATTATTATTATTATTATTTTATCTTTAAACGTTAAAAAAATTAAAAATGTAGTACTTTGTAAGGCGAGTTTATATATATTTGTATTAAACACACAATAACATGCATTAAATCTAATGATAGACAGTTATTTTACACTTGTAATTAGACAAATTAATATATTTGAAAGTAATTCATTTTAATTAATCAGCACAAAATATTAATAATGTAAAAATTAACAACTAACCTTCTCCATGCTTGTCTCGCCGTCAGTTTAAACACAGAACATCTACTACAAAGTCTACAAAACCGCAAATGTTTCCGTCTAAAGTCCAAAGGAAGTCGCGTTGCTATTGGTTGCGACCGGAAGAAATGAATTTTTACAAAATTTGGTGCTGTATTTTTATTTGATAGCATGGCTGCTTGAAAGAAAACCGCAGAAAGTGCAGGAAAAATTACAACATTTTTTTACAGTGAGTGTAGATTGTTCTTGAATGCTAGATTCTTGCTAAGAATATTTTAAAACATTCATTCACGGTATTCAAAAATGTGAAATATTCATTTTAATCTTTATCTAATGTTTAGTTTGAATAGATAAATCACATTTACATATTACATGGTCATTGCATATTACAGCCTTTATTGTATTCACATTTAACTTTTGTGCTGTTAGGGCATTTAGCAGTAGTAGATAAGTCTTCATCAATCATTACTGAATCATCGATAGCAGGATTAGCACAACTGCTTGATAAATCTTCATCAGCCATCATTATATCATTAGTAGGATCATTTTTTGTCATTATCATATACTTAATTGTGAAGTTAGGAGACGTATTTTCTCCGTTCATTGAATTATAATTTTTAATTGACATGTTTTCAGGAAGAAATTCATCTACACCCCGCGACAAAAAGATAGGAACAAAGGGTTTTTTCTTTGATTTTTCATAAAATAACTTTATCTGAATTGTGCTTATCATTTATTATTATTATAAAATAACACTATTCCTGGACTAATTTTTGTTTTAAGACTAATTTACTAAAATTTTAAGACTAAAACTTTTCAGTTTAAGACTATACTCCGCCACAAAAGGAACAAGGTTTTTTTTTTTTTAATTTTTCATAAAATAACATTATCTAAATTGTGCTGATCATTTATTATCATAACAAAATATTATCATATCAAAAACATATTGAATATTTCAATCATATTCAAAATATTCATATTAAAAATAATCATATTTAAAAAAAAAAAAAAAAAAAAAAACCTTTGTTCCTATCTTTTTGTCGCGCTGTGCAGACTTAAATTAGAAAAATTTTAGTCTTAAAATTTTTCTAAATTAGTCTTAAAACAAAAATAGTCCAGGAATAGTGTTATTTTATAATAATAAAAAATAATAAGCACAATTTAGATAACGTTATTTTATGAAAAACCAAAGAAAAAACCTGTGTTCCTATCTTTTTGTCGCGGGGTGTATGTAGCTCATCATGAATATTTATATTCTTAGTAGCAGTTATATTTGTAGACTAACTGGTGAATACCTGCGATCTGAAAACATTTTTCCCCTTTTAACGATCTGTCTATTCTCTCTTGGCTTGAAACTTTTTATAGCGCTGAAGAGAATTTTTTTCCTGATACCGGCATAATTATTAGCAAAGTACCATTTAATTGTATCATTCTATTTTTACAGCATCCCGATATATTTTTTAATGCACCATACAATTTTTATGTTTCTACCAATAACAAATGAATTTTTTAAAAAATATATATAATCTTTATTTAAAATAGTAGAGTATTATTTCTTAATTTATTTTATTTTCAATTTTAGTGCTTACAAAATGCTTATAAAAGAATATTAATATTTAAAAAGTTAAAAATTTGAATAAATTATTTATTATATTTCTTCATTTTTTCCGTAGATGTATGCCCCTATTGCCATATCAGGTATGAACATGTCGGGAATAAAGATATCACGTGATATCCCAGGTCAAAAAAAAAAAAAAAAAAAAAAAAAAAAATGAGCGTTGAGTAGTAAAATTCCAAAAATACTTTTAGATTCTCATTATTTTTCCCACTTCAAATAAAAAGTCTTTATTATTCTTCTAATTATCAAAAATCCAAAAATATATTCATTTAATTACCATCTATTACATCAATTTTAAAAAATGTCGCGTAAAATTTTTATTAGTTTGTGAGAAGAAATAATTAATAATATTTATAAATATTACAATGGAACTATAATGCTATTATAACTTACGTATGCTGTTACAATACGATTATAATTAACATTTCTGATATTTTGATAGTGCACATGCATATCATTTCATCATACTTTCTGATGGACCCCCCCCCCCCACACACACACACACATTAAGACGTCAGATACATCTGAGATAGCAGATGAAAAAGCGATAGTAGCGGATGATCTGAGATAAATTGATATTATTTATGACATGAAATTATTGTAATTTAATCATTTTAAACAATTACTAGGTGCAAGGTATTGATAGCCACTATAAGGAAATCTCAATTTTCCACGTGGTGATCTATTAATTCGATAAAATTCAATTATTCACAATTTCTGCCTTTAAACTTTTTACTGTCTTAACCATTTTCTGCCTTTAAACGTAAAAAAAAAAAAAAAAGCAAATATTGCATGTCTTATCCATACACATATACTGAATGACACTTAACATTTTAGAGAGATAATTTGTCGCAATTATATCTATGAAGAAAAATAACGCCTAAATGTGATAAATATTTTTAAACATCTGTAATTCAAAATATGTTGTCTTTTCGATCTTAAGCTGTCGACAGATGTAAAAGATATTAAAGTGATTACTTGAACTTAAAAGAGCAATCTCTATTTCAGGATTTTTATCGCATTTACGCAAAATTGTTGGAGAATGATTTTGAGCAAAGTGTTTAGAAACAGAAATTCTCCTAGTGAAAACTTTTAAAATGCGGTAAAAAGTTTCGTGGATTGTTCTCAAGATTTAAAAGTTTCATTATGTTGCATTTGAATACGATTCTTACTTTAAGATTGTCAGTAAAAGACGCTTTGTCGCATTTATGGGTTATCGCATTTAGGCACATTACCCTTAATCCTAACGGCATAATCTTACTAAAATTGTTATCTGAAACCAAATTTTCATTTATTTTGTTAGCAACATACTTTGATAACTGCTATACAAAAAAGCAATTTTGAATTAAAAAGAAATTAATATATATATATATATATATATATATATATATATATATGAAATCCAAAAATAAATAATTATACTAGGGTAAGTGCACCAGTAATTGACACTTTTAGAGCAATCTCTGATGTTTTTAATGTTCTAGTCATCAGAAAATATTTTTAGAAATCTTAAGTTAATACATATGGCATGAAAGACATTCAGAACCACATATATGTTAAAATATATACATTTTATAATAATTATTTTTTTTTTTATGAATTTTTATTTTACATCCACTCAATGTTCCAGTTATTGACACTGCCAGTTTTTAACTTTTTCCAGTAATTGGCACCCTAAGTTCCAGTGTTTGACACTGCTAGTTATTCATTTTGCCAGTTATCAGCACCTTATGCTCCAGTGTTTGACATAAAATGTTAAAATTCTTATATGTAAAATATATGATTTTATTATTTTTCTTATCTATTAATTATTTCGGGACAGTTGTCAATTACTGGAGCATGTCAATCACTGGAGCACCTACCCTATATAGTAGTATGCAAATTGAAATATTTTTCTTCGGGGGAAAAAAATGTTATACTTGGTTTATACAAATTATATATATATATATATATATATATATATATATAATTGATATTACACGTGCTAACTGTAAGAACAAATGTGAGAAGTCCGCAAACAAAAATGTGTTTGAATATATATATTTCGCTAATGAAGCCATTTATTTTTAAATTACTATTATTTAATTTAATTTAAAAAAAATCTCATAATCAATCCCATTACTTTAACTTAAATGTTTTTGTTATTATTAATATTATTATTAAAAAAAAAAAAAAAAAATGAGCAATTTACGTTTAGAAGTGCCAGATGAAAATATCCTGTAATTTTAAATCTCCACCAGTTATTAAACTAGTATGTTGTGGCCACCACAAGACTTTCTTCTATATTTACCTATACATATTCAATCAGTAACAATATTTAAAAAAAAAAAAAAAAAAAAAAAAAAAAAGTACGATTTTTTTTTTCTAATTTTTTTTTTTTTTTTTTTTTTTTTTTTTTGTTAAAAGTGAAAAAAATCGATAACTTTGTTTTAAATTATCACAGATTTATAGTTCAACCATTCGTTTTAAAGGTATTGACGAGACCTTTCGAAAGATACCCATCTTGAAAATTTATCCCCCCCAGGGGGGAAGCGATGCCCCCCCATGCAGAAATTTTTTTTTCCTAGTTACATACTACTATTATCAATAATTCATATTAATTTTACAATCACAAGTTTAAAACAACTCTAATTATGCACATTTATACGAATTTTTGTCCTATGCTGCCATGTTAAAAATTTAGATAAAATGCTATCACAGCGCCACCTGTTGAGCTATTGATCCCCACACATAATCAGCACCAGTTTATGTCGGGGACCAACTAAATACCAAGTTTGGTTAAATTTCCTTTAAAAAAAAAAAAAAAAAAAAAAAAATTGCGATATTTTTCTAAGTTTTTTTTTGTTAAAAGTAAAAAAAATCGATAACTTTGGTTTAAATTATCACAGATTTATCGTTCAACCATTCGTTTTAAAGGTATTGACGAGATCTTTCGAAAGATACCCATCTTGAAACTTTGCCCCCCCGGGTGGGAACTTCCCCCCCCCCGGTGGGGGGGCAACCGATGCCCCCACATGCACAAAAATTTTTTCCAAGTTAACTATTACTATTATCAACGAGACCTTTCGAAAGATACCCATCTTGAAAATTTACTTCCCCGGGGGGGGGGGGGGGGAACCGATGCCTCCCCATGCACAAAATTTTTTTCCTAGCTAACTACTACTATTATCAATAATTCATATTAATTTTACAATCACAAGTGTAAAATAACTCTCTTTATGCCCATTTATACGGAATTTTGTCCTATGCTGCCATGTTAAAAATTTGCATAAAATGCGATCACAACGCCACCTATTGAGCGATTAATCCCAAAATCTAATCAGCACCAGTTTATGTCAGGGTGCAACTAAGTACCAAGTTTCGTTAAATTTCATTCATTGGTTCGTGAGATACAGCGTCCACAAAAAAATGATACAGACAGACAGACAGACAGACATTTTCTAAAAACTATTAATTCGTGTTCTCCATATCCCAAAACATGTAAATCCATCAAAAAGTGGACTTCGAAAATTTACGCGAATCCAATACTTTCTCTATATTACATATAGAAGAAAGTAAAAAGTTTCAGAAAAGTTGACTTCGGTTTGGCTGTCTAACTGTCTGTCTGTGCGTGCTCTAAATGCCATAAATATTCGTAGACTACCTTAAAGCTTATATACTTATATAATTTAGGTTCACTATACCCTTTTTTCTTATGAAAACGGTATAAATAGAACTAATACTTTGTTGGCTCACTAAAGTATTCCTAAGCATTACAGTCTATAAGGGGTTTTACTTTAAAACCTATTTTATTACCTTAATGAAATTAACATACATTATATCTATGCATATAAACATGTTTTTTATGCAATTTGGTATGATTAACATTAATGATTGCTTTATAGAGACACATAAGATATTCAGGTATTTTTTCAGAAAAAAATGCAAATGTGTAAAATGACATTTTTAGTTGTGTTGTGATGTTTTTAAAGACGTTTATCAAAAAAGTTGAAAAGTGCCTATGAATTCTGCTCGTCTATCTGTCTATCCTTCTGACTGTCTGTTACTGCATTTGAATGTTTGTCTATTTGTCTATCCACGTGCTAACTGTAAGATCAAATGTCAGAAGTCCGCAAACAAAAATGTGTTTGAAATGGGGTGCTTAATTTTAAGATGCAAATAGTGTGTTATTTATTTTAGAAACCTGAAGTATCTTTAATGGTACATAATTTCAGATGCTTAAAGTGTCTGAAATTTTTTTGATTGCTAAGTCGATGGCTGATGACTACTTGGATTTAAAAAGTAATATACATATATAGCATTCACGAAGCAAAATGCAATTTCTTGTTTTAATCAGTACTTTTTGCATTAAAATTATCGATAATATTTCTAAAGTATAGACTGCTACCAGGAAAAAATCGGAGGGTTTCGATCATCGAATAATGGCGTAGTGAATAATGACATATTCGAATATTGACATCGAATAATGGACATCGAGAATTCGACAATCGAATACACATCGAATAATGACCTAATTTACTATCGTAATTTTTTCCAGAATACCAAATGATTACAACATGGCGTAACATTTATTTTAAAATGTTACGCCAGCCTGATGTCAGCTGACTATCGAAAGACTTCAATATGTTCGTCGTAGCACCCTTAATATATACTTCTATGCTAAATTTCATGTGTAGTGATTTAGTTGTATTTTTGCAAAATTCGTAACAAATCTGTGAAAATAACAGTCTCTGAAGGTTGGAAAACTATTTTTTTTTTTTTTATATATAATATTAAACAGAAAACAAGCTTTGTAAATGAAATACAGAAAAATTATTTGTTTTGTGTTGAGGTGTAGGTAAATTGTGGCAAGAAAAGAGTTTTTAAATCGAAAAAATTAATTCAGCAGCATTTTTTTATACAACTTTCAGGATTGTTCAATTACAAATTCTCTTTCTTAACTACAAGTTTCAGATTTCGCTTATTCTAATATATATTTTTTTTATTATGAGAGAAATAATTGGTTGCTGAAAAAAATAAAATAAAGAAATAAAGAAATATAATAAAAATCATTCGAAAAATCTTCACGTCTATAAATATGTTGTTTTATCAATTGTTTCAAACTAAACTCCATGCAAATAAGATATACATCTTTAGAGTATTATTCGTGGAAAATTTAGTTTCAAAAAGCTAAAATTGTTTAAATAGCTTAAGTAAAATTTCTGTAGGAAAAGACGTCTCTATTTACAGTGTAGCTATCGTAAATAGTCTCAAAATGCCTTGAAACGTATATGTGTCATTCAAGTTCACCATGGCATTTTCCTTAATGAAAATAATGTAAAAAGCACGACTGTTTGTATGCCGGGATACTCAAAAGAATTTCAATGCACTGCGTTCTGTTAGAGCAGTTTTTGTAAAGCACATTTTTATGCATTTGCACTGCAGAAAACATAATGAAATTTACTATTCATATGCGCAAAATCTGGTGTTCTATGGAACACCGCCTAATGAACATAAAGGTTTACAGGGCTTTACAAAAATATTCAAAATCATTAGGGGCTATATTTAGGTAACAGTATTTTCAGTTGTGTAAAACGTTTTTCATAATTTTGAATAATGTTTAAGAGTAGTTATGACTTCAGGTAATCTATTTATCTGTCTTTCAGTCCAAGATGCTTTAATTTCCGTTAATATTTGTAGAATGCCTTTGCATGCTCTCTATCAAAAATTGTATAAATAGCGGAATTGTCTAGAGTGCGGGGAACCACCAAATTTAGATATATTGCGATTGATGAGAGGTATTTTTTAAGCATATTTAATTACTTCTGTGTACTAAACTCAACAAAAACGTAATTAATAATTATGTATTTAATGCTTGTGCATACTAATGTACATTTTACTTGTGTAACTTAATATATGTTACGTAATTAATAACTACGTAACTTATTATTAAGATACACAAAATCATTTTTCTTGTAGAATAATCTGCGTTCTATGAGAATTGCGTTCTATGAGAGAGATTTCTATAAACCAGATTTTAATAACTTCGCATTAAACAAACCTTAATGAAATTAAAATATGTTATTCATATGCACAAATGAATGCTTTCTATAGAATATAGTATGATCAGCATTAAACTTACAGGGCCACACAAAAATATTCAGTTACATTAACAGCTATTAATAAACGTTTGCTGCAATTGCACTTTCGTTTGCATTAAGCGTTTTTAACACTTTCTAACAATTTTTAAGTGGGAATATGATTTCAATTTGTGTATCTGTTTGCCTCTTCTTCTGTCCATCTGTCTGTCTGTCCGCGAACTAATTCCCGTGAATATTTATGAACTATCTTGAAACTGATATATGTTATTTAAGTTCACTATCTGATGTTCCCTATTGAAAATGGAGTTAATAGCTCTACTTGTTTGTGTACAGGGACACACGAAAGTATGCCAAAGCATTGTGTTCTATGAGAGGTATTTCTATAAACCATATTTTAATACCTTTACTGAAAACAAATCTTAATGAAATTAAAAAACATCATTAAAATTCACTATCGGATGTTTCCTATGTAAAATGGAGTAGATACTATCACTGGTTTATGTACAAGGACACTCAAAAGTATTCCAAAGCCTTGCGTTCTATGAGAGGTATTTCTATAAACCAAATTTTAATGACTTTACATCGCACAAAGCTTAATGAAATTGAAATATATTATTCATATGCACAAAAGAATGTTTTCTCTGGACAATAGTATGATAAGTACTAGTCTTACAGGGCCACATAAGAATATTCAGTTACGTTCAGAACTATTAATAAAAACTTTGCTGGAATTGCATTTTCGTTTACATTAAGTGTTTTTAGTACTTTCTAAGAATTTTTAAGTGTGAATATGATTTTAATTTGTTCATCTATCTGTCCGATTGTGTAGCTTTTTGTCTGTCTGTCTCCCGCTCCCAGCGTCCGTAAATTAAAAAATACATAAATTAAAGACAATGCATTGCGTTTTAGGACAGACATTTTTAAAAATCTTATTTAAAAAATATGTTTCTGCTGTAAATAATCATAAGGAGATTAACATGTATTGTTTATATTCTAAAATAATGTCTTGTATAGAGTGTGATATAATCAACCTTCAGATTTACAGGGCTACACTAAAATACGGAGATATATTATGAGCTGCAATTATAATCTAACGGCTGGATTTTCTTTTCATTAAGCCTTTTTAACACTTTCTAACAATGTCTAAGAGTGGTTTAAAATTCAATTAGTCAATCTGTATACTTTTCAGTTCTTCTGTCTGTCTACTGTTTGGTAACGTAGACAAAGGATATTGAAAGTTATGCGATACAACAAGTACGTACTGTTGGTAAGTGTTAATAACCAATGCGTACTGCAGGATTTTTCGTTTTTGTGTATTTTGACCCGACGCCTTTTTTGCGTGTTTTTCAATTTAAAGCATTTGATTAAAATTTCGTATCCTTCTTCATTCTCCACCAGCTTTACAGTACATTTTGTTACTATAATTAGTACATTATTGACTGTCATCTATATTTTTGCTTCATAAAACGATCTATTACACTTGATGTGATTCAAGCTTTCGGATGAAAGAGAAATATTATATATGTATATAAATGAATTTTTTTTTTACAATCGATCTCAACAAAAATTCTTGTTCAAATGGTCAGTCATTTTTGGTCAGACACGTTAGATAAAAACACGTTAGATTACATGCGAATATGATATGCAAGAACTGCTTTCATTCAATTAAAAAAAATTTTAAATTGATAAAATTTTTAGAATTTCCTAAAAAGCCTTTTTAATAGAAGAAATACATTAAAAATATATTTCATAATTATTATTTTTCTACTTATATTATTTAAAAAAATTTCATAAATTTACACAAAAATTTTAACCTTATATAAAATAAAAGAAACATATTGGAAAAATTATATTGATAAATAAAGTACTTTTTAAAAAACAAGAAAATCAAGAAAAATATGTGGTCTATAATGAGGTACTCACTCTATCCCTTAGAATAAAGGCAAGCGTGTTACCTGGTTCGCTGAACAAGGAACAGCCAATGCGTGAACAATTTAATACGTAACTAATTAGCGCAATTTAAATTTTCAAGAATTTATTTTTCCCATGGAGTTAGTAAGTGGTGTGGTGTTGTAGTGGTTAAGGCCAATAGACTACGCGATTGTTCTAGGCTTGAGAGAAATGTCCTCCTCATTGGTCTTTCCAAAACGGCCTCGGTAGTCTCACGTGAGACTTGGAAAGCACCGAGCACTTATTGCGTTCGAACCCGGCACTTACCAGCTAGCTAGTGAATTTTTTCTATTTTAATGTGTTTTTACCTTAAAGGAAAACAGTAATTTATCTTCAACTGAATTTCATACGCTATTACTTCTCTTCGTTAGTCTGAAGGAAACCAAAAAATCAAAATGTCCAACTACTTTTTTTTTTTTCTACTTTTATTAAAAAAGATGCATTTTTAATTTTCTAATCTATATATATAAATGGCTAAGAGATTTCCTTGAACTCTGTCCGTGTTTTGATGCAAGTAGCCAACAAATTTTCATACTTTAGTTAATTTTAAAAAATCTAATTGCCCGATCGATAAGCTAATTAATCCGATGGATTAAGAAAAATTGCCCCTTTCATTTGGTACCTTTTCTGTAATGAAATGAAATTTTAATTAGATTTTTTAAAATTAATTAAAATAGGAAAATAATAAACTGGCAACAGCTTTAAAATTGGACATTTAAACTTTTCATTGTTGCCAAAAAAAAAAAAAAAAAAAAAAAAAAAAACGAGTTATTATTATTATTATTATTATTATTATTATTATTTTCCGCATAAAATGAAATATGCTTTCACGAGAAAAATAAAAAGTTATAAAACATTAAATTTGCATATGCATATGATAAAATGAAAATGGAGTAAAAAAAAACAATCATAACCTTTTTTAATATACCTCAGTTTTAGATTTTTTTTTCTTTTTTGTTTTGTTTAAATAGTATGTTTTTAGTACGGATGAATCGCACTTGGCATCTATATATATAAACGGCTGAGAGATTTTCTTGGACTCAGTTTGTCTGTTTATGGACGCAAGTTGCCACCAAATTGCCATACTTTAGTTAATTTATTTTTAAAAATGTAATTGTCCGATCGATAAGCTGTTTAAACCGACGGATTCAGAAAAATCGCCCATTTTATTTGGTACCTTATGCGCAACAAAATTTTGAATAGATTTTTTAAAATTAATTAAAATATGAAAATAATAACCTGGTAATAGCTTAAAAATTGGACATTTAAATTTTCAGTTGTTAAAAAAAGAATTGTAAGCTTTTTTTTTTTTTTTTTTTTTTTTTTCCCAGCATAAAATGAAATATGCTTTCACGCGAAAAATGAAAAATTATAAAATATTAAACTTGCTTATTTATATGAAAAAATAAAAATATGAAAATGGAGTTAAAAAAAAAAAAAAATAATAATAATAATAATAATATACCTCAATTTCAGACCCCCCCCCCCCTTTTTGTTTAAATAGTATGTTTTTGGCACGGATGGATCGCGCTTGGCATGAAAGCTAATTCAGCATTATATTAAAGAGCTTTACTTATCGATAATCCTGGGTAATTTTTAAAATTTTGATGCTGGTCGGATATTTTTTGCTAAGGACTCCACTTTCGCAGATGCCACTTTAAGCCAAGTAGCTCAACAAAAATGTAAATAAATTATAAAATATTGAAAAACAGAAAAGGAAGAACAGGTAAGGAAAAGAAAAAGAAAGAAAGAAACAGAAGAAATTATCACATAAAGTATGTATTTTTGTCTAAAGTGGCGATAAAATTTCAAAAGTCGCCAAGAGAAGTTATATTAAGGCTGTACCATGATTAGGTTTACATATTTCATTATTTATTTTTCTATATACCAACTACTATTAACTAACTCAACTACTATTATAACCCCAAAAATTGTCTCATGTGATGGACGTAACCGATCATAGCACAGGATAATATTATATTTGACGCGAAATTGTTGTCATTTTACGGTTGATCAAATAAATCAAATAAATATAGGAAATAACGTGAAAGAAAATATTATGTATACCACGTAAAGTGTTGTTCATATGTAACTGGGATTCAAATATAAAATTGCTACTTCAATTTTTTCGATACTGTCCATTTCGAAAGTGTCATCTAATAAGCACCCAAATGGAAGCCCACTGGCAAGCTATTGTCACAGACAATAGACACAGGCCCCCGAGAGTCTGCGAATGAGTGGGTCTCTGCCGAAAGTAACGGGGAACCAAAGAGGGCTATAGAGCAATTTCATGATTTATTTATTTATTTTATTTTATTATTATTATTATTATTATTATTATTATTATTTGTTTATAAAGCGATGTAGAAAAAAGTTTCCTTTAAATATAGTAACCAGCGAAGCGGGAAAAGCTTTCGTTGATTCACTACCTTCATTCTATAAAATGGAAATTTAAAAATGAAAATTTAAAATGAAAATTTCAAAATGATTTCATTAATAAGCTTTGATCTATTGGCCTGCAAGCAGCATCTGGCTGAGTTTTGTACATTTCGAGTTTCATTTTAAATTTTTTCTTGCATTCGGAATTCGGTTCGTTCCCGAATCGGGGCTTTTCTAGTGTTAATATATTTGAGTAAGTTTATCATTTCAACAACTTCTCCAAAATTGAAACTGATTTTGGCTCTCTGTTAATTAAAAAGATGAATTTTAACACTATTTATGACAATCTATACATACTAGTATCGCCCAGTGGTCGAAACTCGACCATTTTTTATGCAAAGCGAGGCAAAGCAAAGTTATTGCCTTGTCCTAAACGGGATGCAATTGCAACACAGCTGCGGCAATTGTTTGCCGATATTCACTCTAACTGAATCAGCAGAGTTTTACTTAATATAAATATTTCTCTCTGTAGATGTTAGCCTTTCCTGGAATGAGAGAAAATCGCAACGTGAAAACGCCCCTTGTTGTGTGATACAGCCCAGAAGCTAATAGGTACCATGTCAAACCAAGGCCCAACCAAATATCAAATTCTGTTAAATTAATTCGATTGATTCATAAAGTACAGTGTTTGAACTATATATGTATATATATATATATATATATATATTTTTTTTTTTTTTTTTTTTTTTTTTCAAAAATGGTCGAATTGAGTTCGGGAAATTTCAAAACGTGTATCTTTATCGAAAACCGAAAATCTAAAACTTTTCTGAATCTTATATTTTCTACTTATATATGCAGAGGAAAGAATAATAAATCCACTTTAAAAAAAATAAAAATAAGTAGTCAATTTCACATAATTAAAATGCAAGGAAATCTCAAAACATGTAAATTCATCGAAAACCGGAAATCAAAAGTTTTTATGTATCTTCTACTTGCTTCTTCTACCCACAAAAGCTAGCAAAGAAGACACTTTTTTAAAAAATAAGTAGCCAATTTCAGTTAATTGAAACGTAAAGAAAGCTCAAAACATGTAAATTCAGCAAAAAACGGAAATCGGAATTTTTTCCGTATCGTCTACTTATACATGCAGCAGTTAGTAATAAATCCATTTTCCCTTTATTTAGTATATTAGTTGAATATTTATTGTTTAAATATCACCCTTTGAAATGAAATGTTTATGTTTACATTCGAAACTGGAAGTTTGCCATTTTTTTTTTTTCTGGAGTTTTGTGATTTTAAATTAAAATTTTATCAATTTTACAGAAAAAATAACTCAATCAAACACATGTAGACAGTAACTTATATATAACTATACCCAAATATCGGAATTAAAATCGGCAGATAATTTCCGTTATTTTTTAATAATTTTTTACAAAAAATCCAATGGACAATTAACATAGAAAATCTTTTTCATGGCTCCATGGACAGACAGTGACGTCATCACTTGGCTTGCGTATAGTGATGCTAAATTATACAAATTACTGCGTCTATGGTTTTATTTGAGTTTTATGAAATTGCCAGATTTAACAACTTTCTACTTTTAGGTATTTTTTAATGTAATGGAATACGTGTATAAAAGGGAAAAATGGGGGAAAATACATAAAAAATAAATGTATTTTTAAATACCTTCTTGACATCGTAAGAAAATAATATTTGTATTCGCACCTTCCGGCTAACCGCACCTTTCGAATGATACCATTTTCAACCCTCTATTCCCATAATTAATAGGTTAAAAAGGGACTACAAATTTTATGCTTGCCTATTAATATATAGATAAAAGAGTACTTCCACTCACTCACTCACTGACTCATCAACGCACAGCAAAATCTACTGGAGCCACTAACTCGGAACTGGATCAGATTATAGAACATATAGTGTAAGCACCCCCTAAGAAGCGATTTTGCGAAATTCGCCCCCCAAGGGGGTGTAGGGGGCAAAATGTGATTTCACAAAAACCTTCATATCTCAAAGAAAAAAACAGATATCCGTAAAATTTTTACTTTAAAATGTAGCTAATTTAATTACCTAAAAACCAATTTCTGGAATTTTAGAAGTTCGGTCCCCAAGGGGGGAAAGGGGGCAGAACGTGATTTCACATGCGAAAAACGTGATTTCACGTACTCCTAAACATATATATGATTAATTTTTGCTCTAATATATAACTAATACAAATACCTAAAAACTAATTTCTGGAATTTTCGAAATTCAGCCCCCAAGAGGGAAGGAGAGGGGGCAAAACGTGATTTGAAATAATCCTTTATATTGCAAACAGAAAAACATAAATGTGTAAGATATTTTTGCTCTAAAATATAGTTCCCATAAATGCATAAAAACTAATTTCTTTAATTTTAGAAATGCGTCCCAGGTGGGGCGGGAAAGGGGGGCTACGGGGTAAAAAAATAGAAATATAGTTAGACCGTTCAAAATTGGTACAGATAGGTTTTAGAGACCTGCAAGTCAAATGCGGATATTTTTGAAAGTGTAAAGTTATTAGGAGGGTCAGAAGGGTGTGGGGGGGGCGGAGTGGCAAAAAAATAAAAATAGAGTTAGACCGTTCAAAATTGGTACATAAAGGTTTTTGATACCTACAAATCGATTGCGGATATTTTCGAATTTGTATAGTTATTAGAAGGGGCGGGAGGAGGGGACAGAGGGGCAAAAAATAAAAATAGAGTTAGGTCGTTCAAAATTGGTACATCGAGGTTTTTGATACTTACAAATCGATTGCAGATATTTTCGAATTTGTAAATTTATTAAATTGGTACATGGAGGTTTTTGATACCTACAAATGGATTGCGTATATTTTCGAATTTGTAAAATTATTAGGATAGACGGGAAGGGGAGGTGAAAGGGCAAAAATATATAAATAAGAGTTAGAGCGCTGAAAATTAGTGTTGTTAGGTTTTGAGGCCCGGTAAATCGATTGCGGATATTTTCGAAAGTACAGAATTATTATGAAGGGAAGGAAGGGCAGCAGGCGCAGGGGTAAAAATAAAGAAATTCAGATAAATGTTGGAAATTAGTATTATTATAGGTTTAAAAGCCCGAGAGAACGACTGCGAGTATTTTTTAAAGTCTAAAATAATTAGAAGGGGCGAGAACGGTAGGTGAAGGAGCATGCGAGCCTTGCGCGCCTGTATGCGCTGCCGCATTCAGTGGTGGCCCGAACCGATTATTCCATTGATGGGAGAATTTTTTTTATTTTTATTTTTTTTTTATTTTTTCTTACGATAATATAATGATTCATTATGAGTTTTGAACATAAATGCGCGTGCGCAGCGCACAATTGCCTGCGCTGCCAAGTGCTGTGGGGACCCGTTGCGAAATTTTTTTCCAATCACATTTTTTTTTTCTTTTTTTTTTTTTTTTTTTTTTCACATGATAAAAATTGATGCAATTTTGAGAATTCATAAACTATAGTGATTCATTTCAAAATAGTGACGCCCGCTAGTTTTAATATAATTTATTAGCAAGACAATTTTAATATAATTTATTAACAAAAAAAAAAAAAAAAAAAAAAAAAAAGCCCGTTAACATTTTGCTTCATCAAATAAGCTTTTATGAACATAGAAATAAGGATAAAAATAATTACAAGATAAAAAGAACTTTTTATATACCATATTTTTAAATTTTCTGTTGAATCATATAAACGCTACTGAAGGCAGCTGGAACCCGGAGCAATTGGATAAAAGTATTAAAACAATTCATTGCTATCGTGCTTTGAGCTATTATAAAAGTTTCAAATGGCTATCTAGCCGGGAAGTTAGTGAAAAATCGATTGCAAGCTTTGTACTGGTAACGCTGCCGAAGGCAGCAGGAACCCGGAGCAGTTGATTAAAAATATTTTAAAAATGTATTTTCACTGTGTTCTGAACTATTATGAAAGTTCAAATGTCTATCTAGTCGGGAAGTTAATTAAATAAATTTTTTGTTGAATCATATAAACGCTGCCGAAGGCAGTAGGAACCTGAAACAGTTGGCTAAAAGTGTTAAATAATTTATTGTCACCGTGTTCTGAGCTATCCTGAAAGTTTCAAGTGTCTAGCTAGTCGGGAAAATATTGAAAAAACGATTTCAAGCTTTGTACTGGTAACAATGTCGAAGGCAGCAGGAACCCGAAGCAGTTGGTTAAAAATACTTTAAAAATGCATTTTCACCGTGTTCTGAACTATTCTGAAAGTGTCAAATGTCTAGCTAGTTAAATAAATTTTCTGTTGAATGATATAAATGCTGCAGAAGGCAGTAGGAGCCTGAATCAGTTGACTAACAGTATTTAAAAAAATGTGTTGTCGCCGTGTTTTGAGTTATCCTTAAAATTTCATTTGTCGGAAAGTTAGTGAAAAATCGATTGCAAGCTTTGTACTGATAACGTTGCCGAAGGCAACAGGAACCCGAAACAGTTGGCTAAAGGTATTTAAAAAATGCATTTTCACCGTGTTCTGAACTATTCTGAAAGTTTCAAATGTCTAGTTAGTCGGCAAGTTAGTTGAATAAATTTTCTGTCGAATCATAGAAACGCTGCCGTAGGCAGCGGAACCTGAAACAGTTGACTAAAATTATTTAAAAAATGTATTGTCACCGTGTTCTGAGCTGTCCTGAAACTTTCAAATATATAGCTAGTCGGGAAGTTAGTTAAAAATCGATTGCAAGATTTGTACTAAACAAACAAACAAACAAACATACAAACAAACAAAAATCGAAGTTAATAATAAATAATATTATAGTTCTAAAAAATTAAGGAACACGCTTTTATAGAAATGTGAACTAAAAAGCACGAAATATCTATTTGGTGTACAAATTAATTCGGTCCGTTTTCGAAAGATGGCGCTAGCTGCCACAAATGCTAGGCTATGACAGCTGTTTTCGGTGGTTTTAGAGAGGTTATATATTTGTTAAAAATCTTCAGTGTACAATTCTTTCGCTTGCTTGAATAGCCTGATCAGCATTGCATTAAACATGTCAGGTTTTGAAGTCAATAAGCAGCATTTGCAGGAAGTGTTGATTTTTTTCTTTCATTGGAAGAAAAGTGCCGCCGAAGCGCATCGAACGCTCGTAGAAGTATACGGCGATAGTGCTCCGACTGACAAAACATGCAGGAAATGGTTTCGTCGATTTAAAGATGGAGATTTTAGCGTTGATGACAGGCGTCGTTCTGGACAACCGAAAAATTTTGAAGATAACGAATTAGAGGAATTACTGAATGAAGATCCGACTCAAACACAACAACAGCTTACAGAACAACTGGAAGTGACTCAGCAAGGAATATCGGTGACACTAAAAACGATGGGAATGATCCAAAAAGAAGGAACATGGGTTCCTTATGAACTGAAACCCAGAGACGTTGAAAGGCCTCATGTCGCTAACCCGGTGAAACAATACTTGGAGACGCTAAAGTGGGACGTCCTACCGCACCCGCCGTATTCTCCGGACATCACCCCTTCCGACTACTGGTTGTTCCGACGAATGCAGAATGATCTGACCAGTCAGCGGTTCACTTCTTACGAAGAAATACAAAAATGGCTCAAAACATGGATGAGCGAAAGAGATGAGTTGTTTTATCGAGATGGAATCAGACGATTGCCGGAGAGATGGGAAAAAATAGTAGAAAATAATGGACAATACTTTGAATAATGTATTTTTTGTTTTGGTTTAATAATAAATACTTTTTTTATTGCTAAAAAACGGACCGAATTAATTTGTACACCTAATATCTTAGTATTAAAATGCAGGGTAAGAGAAAATCGTGTGAGTAACACACCATAATATTTACATACATTTAAATCTTTAATTAAAATAATTTAGAATTAAACAAAAAACATTTTTAAAAAATCTCCCCTGACTGGGCTCGAATGCTAGACCTTTAGGTTCGTAGCGCGGAGCTTTACCTCACAACCACAGCGTTCACGTAGAGCAAGTCTTTCTTTACAATATAGATTTTTTGTTTGCTCCCAGAGCGGTTACAAACATGCATTATACATACAAACATACATACAGGTGAATCTAATAAAAGCGTGTTAAAAACATGGTAATAATGTCTATTAAACAAAACGTTTATTTAGCAAAAGGTGACAGATTTTTAACTGTAATTTCAGAACTTTGAAAAAAAATGTTAGTGAAGAAATTAAACTTTCCTCAAGGAAAAGGTAGTTCAAAATTATCAAAATGTATTCCATTTCATAAAATAAAAATTTTATCGCACAATGCTAAAAAATAATTTTCATAGTATATTTAGTGGCAGATCTTCAAATGCCCACACAGGAAAAAATTATGGAAAAAGTTTTCAAACAAAGATGTTTCTAATGTTTTTAATAGTTGTTGACAACCTTCTAGTGACTATCGTTTTTTAAAGATTGATTTTAACAATATTGTCATTATATTCTTAAAGCTAATTTATCATTTTCGAAAAATTAAATATTTTGTTTAATTCTATGGATTTTTAGTAAGAATAAGTAAGTTTTATATACTTACGGATGAAAATGGAGATTGCTTGAAAGATTAAATATTTATTTTTTAAATTATGTTCTTAACTTATATGTCAGAATTTTATGAAATAATGAAAAGGGAATTATCTCAAATGAAGACAAAAAAGTCTGCACCAGAAACGACGAAAAATCCGAAACACAAGGATAAGTAATTTCTCACTTGTCAATCTCTGAGAATTACCACACACAATTGCAATCGTATTATTAATAATTTTTAAATCCATATCAATTTCTTTTACAATTAAATCAAATTCAATTAAATTTCTATTACAAAACAAATAGTGCAATATTTACATTCTTTCATACACAAAGACTAATTTTCCTTTAAAAAATTATAGTTTATTTTGTAACAGGATATTACTTGTTATTTTCTGTATGCTATTTCCTTCCTTAATTTGATTTAATATAATAATGTACTATATTGCACAATGTTACACAAATGAAAAAAAATGACATTCAAAAATAATTCTAACCTAAATTATTTTTGATTTCAACTCATCTGTTTTTTCTTGCTAAGCAGATTACATCTATATTGTGAAATGTATTAAATTTTCTTCGAATTGAATAAATTTCGTGTTCGTGTCTTTTTTTTTTTTTTTTTTTTTTTTTTTTTTTAAATACCTTTTTTTTTTTTTTTTCTTTTCTTTTTAACACTTTCCAACAAGGTTGAAAAGTGTTAATGACTTCGGTTTGTCAGTGTGTCTGTCCGCGCTCTTGGAATTTCTTGAAACTGATATATGTTATTCAAATTCACTATCGGACGTTCCCTATTGAAAATGGAGTTTATACCTCTACTGGTATGTGTACAGGGACACCCGAAAGTATTTCAAAGAATTGTGTTCTATGAGAGGTATTTCTATAAACCACATTTTCATACCTTTACTGTAGACATATCTTAACGAAATTGAAATATGTTATTCAAGTTCACTATTGGATGTTTACTGTATAAAATGGAGGAAATACCGTCAACGGTTTATGTACAGGGACACTCAAAAGTATTCCAAAGCACTGCGTTCTATGAGACATATTTCTATAAATCAAATTTTAATAACTTTACTTTCCACGAAGTTTCAGGAAATTGAAATATGTTATTTATATGCACAAAAGAATGCTCTGCATAGAATATAGCATGATTAGCATTAGATTTAAACGGTGGCACAAAAATATCCAGTTATATTAGAGCTATTAATAAAAAATTGCTAGAATTGTACTTTCGTTTATGTTAAGCGTTTTTAACACTTTCTAACATTTTTTAAGTGTGACTATGATTTGAGTTTTGTGTATCTGCCTGTCCATCTGTCTGCCTGTCTGTCTGTCCGAGCTCTAACTCCCGTAAATATTTATGGAATTTCTTGAAACTGAAGTATGTTATTCAAGTTCACTATCGGATGTTCCCTATTGAAAATATAGTTTATACCTCTACCGGTTTGTGTATAGGGACTCCCGAAAGTATTTCAAAGCATTGTGTTCTATGAGAGGTATTTCTATAAACGATATTTTCATACCTTTACAGTAGACATATCTTAATGAAATTGAAATATGTTATTCAAATTCAATATTGGATGTTTCCTGTATAAAATTGAGGAAATACCACCACCGATTTATGTACAGAGACACTCAAAAGTACTCCAAAGTATTGCGTTCTAAGAGAGATATTTCTATAAATCAAATTTTAATAAGTTTTAGGAAATTGAAATATGTTGTTTATATGCACAAAAAAAAATGCTTTGCATAGAATATAGCATGATTAGCATTAGATTTACAGGGTGACACAAAAATATCCATTTATATTAAGAGCTATTAATAAAATATTGCTAGAATTGTACTTTCGTTTACATTAACCTTTTCAACACTTTCTAACATTTTAAAGTGAGAATATGATTTCAGTTTGCGTATCTGTACATCTGTCTGTCTGTCTGTCTGTCTGTCTGCCCACGCTCTAACTCTTGTAAATATTTATGAAATTTCTCGAAACTGATATATTTTATTGACGTTCACTATCGGATGTTCCATATTGAAAATGGAGTGAATATCTCTTCTGGTTTGTGTACAGGGACACCCAAAAGCATTCGAAAGCATTGTGTTCTGTGAGTGTTATTTTTATAAATATATTCCGTATAGAATGCTCTCCATTTAAAATGACATTAATAGGTCCTGTATAACTAATTTGTTTACAGGGACAAAAAAAAAAAAAAAAAAAAAAGACAATGCATTACGTTTTAGGACAGAATTTTTTGAAAGTTATATTTAAAAATCTTTCTACTGTAAAAATCATAAAAATATTGAAATGTATTGTTAATATTCAAAAATAATGTTTTGTATAGAATATGATATGATTAACTTTCTGATTTACAGGGCTACACTAAAATATTCAGAGAGATCAAAAGCTGTAATTATAATCTAATGGCTGCATTTTCTTTTGCGTTAAGCCTTTTTAACACTTTCCAAAATGCCTAAGAGTAATTTTAAAATCAATTAGTCTATCTGTATATTTTTCAGTCCTTCTCTCTGTTGTGTGATAACGTAGGCAAAGAATATTAAAAGTTATTCGATACAACAATTACGTACAGTTCGAAAGTGTTACTAATCAATGCGTACTGCATGATTTTTCTTTCCTGTTTACTTTTATAACAATATTAAAAAAGTTTTATGATTTATGTTTATATTGTGTTTATCTGCACACGCTATCATTTCAATAATGCCTTGAAACAGATATATCGTATTTAAGTTTACCTTAACGTGCTATTGAAAATGGATTTAAACAGTGCTATTTATTTATCTCCATTGACTGACAAAAATGTGGACTATGAAATGTATTTCTTTAAATCATATTTTTATCCTTGTATTGCATGATGAAGTATAGTGAAATCAAAATTCATTATTCAAAATCACAAAACATGTTTTCTATCGATAGTTGTATGAGAATGATTAATGATTAGTTATAGGACCATACAAAAATGTTGCGACACATTATTTAAATTAATAAACTAAGAATTTTGTCCAGAAATTTCATAGAATTGTAAATTTTACATTTTATAGATCAAGGAATAAAATAAAATAAAATAAAATAAAATCAGCCTTCAGAATATTTTCTGTGTGTGTGCATCTTTGTTTGTCTGATTTTATAGAGGTCACCAAAAGTCGTTCTTGCGGTTAAAAATTGGATTATTAATCTTTTATGTTTTGGCGAAAATCTCTTTAAATTAAATTTATGAGTGCAAATTTTAAATATTATTATTGAAGTGTATAAGGTAAAGATGTCACATGCTTATTTACACTGTTTCAATTTAATAACTAAAATAACTACAATAGATCAAACTTCAAGGTCAAATGCATTTTATTTATTTTTTATTTTATTTTTTATTTTTTATTTCTACTGCGAATAACTCTTCTGGGGGATAAAACCAGAAAATAAAATGCCACACAAATTAATCTCTGGAATCACACTAATGAGAAAATTGTATTCTAATTGTATGTTTTTTAACCCTTTACAGTTTACAGCTCCCCGAAATGTCAGAAAAAATGACATTTTAAGACCCCCTATAAACTAAAAAGGGGTAAAATAAAAAAATAAAAAAAAATCTTTTTCAATTTATTAATCATTTAAAGTATTATGTATATTTTGTGTGTTGTTTTGTAGCTTTGATTTTAAAATTCTTAATAGTTTATCATAATTTCATTAAAGTAATTTCGCATTATTATAAAGAACATTTTAGTAAATGAAAATTAATCTGCAATTATTTAATTCAATGTTTAATTTTTTACTTTAGTGTGCGTTAATTAGCCGAACTGCGCAATTTAAAACAACTACTTTTTTTTTTTTTTTTTTTATCAAAGTATACAACATGCTTTAATATATTAATAAATTGACAAAGAATTCGTTTTTTAAAATTTCATTCCCTTTCGGTTTATAGAAATCTTAAAATGTCATTTTTCTGACATTTCAGGGGGCTGTAATCCGCAAATGGTTAAAAATCACACAATTACAATTGAATTTTCTCATTAGTGTGATTCTACAAATTAGTTTGTGTGATATTTTATTTTATGGTTTTTGTCCCCTAGAAGAGTTATTTACTATAGAAATTAGTAATAATTTTACATTTCACCTTAAAGTTTAACCTATCGCAATTATTTTAGTTATAAAGCTGCAGCAGTATAACTAAGCATATGACATCTTTAACTTATATACTTCAATACTAATATTTAAAGTTTGCACTCATAAATTTAATTAAAAGAAATTTGCGCCAAAATATAAAGGTCTAATAATCCCATTTTTAACCATGAGAACGACTTTTAATTACCTGCGAAAACTCCAAGATCATTAGTAGAAAAAAAAAATTTAAACATCTCTAATATGGTCTCATAAGTAACACAAGTATCAAAAGAAACAAAAATAGTCTTGTAACACATTTCTAAAATATCCTATGAAATTATACGGACTGACCCCAAATTGATTTGGAGGTAATAAAATTATTATATTTGGTTGGCTGGTTAATATTCCAAACATAAATCTAATGGAGAATGCTTGAGATATTATAGTGATCTAGAAATATCTACCGAAAAAATGGCCAAATTATTCAATGTCAGAAGCGAAGCGTGGTTCAGAATTTCTTGGAAGCGCTGAAGAGACACGCTTCCAAAAGCAGAGGGAGGATCAATTCAGCTTTTCGCCATCCCGAGATTGGATCTGATAGACCAGAAACCGAAAATACTATTTAATTTTTTCTATCTAAAATAATGAAATTATTGTTTTAAAACTGAAATAATGGAAGCGCCGTTTCCATCGGTTCCATGAACGATTCGCCACTGTTCAATGTGACATTGAAATTTGTCAATTGCGAATCACACAGTGTTTTATCACCTCAGCAAATCTGAAACTTCGCGAACTCTGTTTCCACAGCCCTGTATTGAAACTATTAAGCAAAAAGAAAAAAAAAAAAAAAAAAAAAAAAAAATCCCAATAACTTCAAAAATTCAACAATAATTTAGAAAAATATGTGTCATTCTTATCATTTTCTTCCTATAACAAAGCCAGCAAATATGTATGCGAAACTGAATAATATTTCAAGTGCTTAATTTTATCATTATAAAGATTTTTTTTTTTTTTTTACAGTAATATGTATGGAACTTTACAATTGAACTAATGCAAGTATGTCGAGTAAGAACATTAATTCTACTTTATGACATATTAAGCAATCTAATTTGATTATTTTAGTGTTCATATAATTTTTTTATTATTTAAAGTTCAAAAGTTGATTAAATATATATATACACTATTATGATTTGTATTCGACAAGATTTGTGACATTTCTGAAACTTCAGTGAAGATTGGGCGTATATATTTATTTTAATTCAAATATTCGTAGTTTCGCGGGTCTCTTCGGTAATAAGAAATTATATCAATAAATAAATAAACGATAACTAAAATAAAGTACGTAAATATTTATGAAAATAACCATATGGTAAAAAAAGTAATAAGACAGAAAGAAAAAAAAAAGAATAATAGTTTATATTTAAATTTTGCTGATTTATTATTCAACCGCACAGTTAGAGATAGGGGTACATACAAATGAAACACTTCCATTTGCAAAGCCGTTTGCAGCCATTTGCAAGCGTTCCAAATGTATGACTACAGTCGGTAGCAAAAGTATCCGAGCACTAGCAAAAATTCCTATGTAAAAAAAGCACATTTAACACTGTTTTGTTAAATAAATCCTTGTTGAATCGTGTTCTTAGACTGACTAAGAACAGGATTCGACAAGGATTTATTTATCAAAACTGCATTCAGTGTACTTTTTTTATATAGGAATTTTTGCTAGTGCTCGGATACTTTTGCTGCCGACTGTATTTGCAAAAAACTTGCAGAATTTACGTCATCGAACGTCATCGAAGTTGCAAGCGTTCCGTCTGTATGTAACCCTTAGTCTAAAATATTTTTACGCGCAGAAAAAGCAATGCCAAAAATGTCAATTTTTGAATCGTGAATATCTGATTTAAGTGGTCAGGTGCCTTTTGAACAATGGAAATACCAGTAAAAATGATCATGATTCTTTTTATAATAACTTGAAAAATAATTAATTTAAAAACTTGTAATTTTTAAAAAGTGTTAACAAATGTTTTATCTCTCTATTGTAACTGCTGGAATACTTGTACATTTTTAATTTTATTTATTTTTTCTTGAAAATGCCAGAGCTAATTTTTTGCCGATATAAGCCTTGCGCGCAGTATCACATGCAAATGATACATAACACGGACCTAAAAAAATTGTGCACATGGAAAAATACCCCCTAATTAAATGACGGAAAATGATTTTTCTAGAAAGCACCATACTTTAAAAAATTTATAATTATTGTGAAAAGAAATTATCACTATTTTCGGCGTAATTATGCTTATCATTACAAAACTTTTAATGTTAAAAGCTAATTGTTTCGTCATTTAATATATCGCATATAAAAATTTTCCAACTTTCATTAAATCCTGACTAACCATCACATAGGTATTGGGTACGCAAGATTATACAGCAACAAAAATTTCGATCTGACATTTAAAAAAATAAAAATAAATAAATTAAATATGTAGAAGTATTTTAATGGCTATAATAGAGAGATAAAATCTTTCTTAACACCTGTTAAAACTTCTAAGTTTTAAAAGTAATTATTTTTTTAATTATTGTAAATAAAGTTATGGTAATTTTTTTTCTAATTTTTTTTCTGCTTTCAAAAGTACCTAATCTCTTAATATTTTGTAAAAAGTATGAGGTTTTTTTTTTTTCTTTTTAATGGGTTTTTTTAAGGTGGGACTTTATAAGTTTGTTTGCTTTGTGTCTGCTTATATTTTACTTATTTATTGTGCTCTTTGCTTTAATATAACTAAAAAAATTATGCATACTTAATTTATTGCGCTAAACTTTTCATTTTATATTAATATATAATATCTTTATAGCTGTCCACTGCTAATGCCACAAAATGTCGTCATGACCAGTAGTGGAAAGCACTATCCACTTCTGGCTCATTTGATTTCAAGGCGAGATTTATTAGTGGATACTACTCATTATTCTCCAAAATCTATAATGTGAAATGGAATACTAATTCATTTCACTCAAAATAAGATCGAAATTCTATATTTTCATAATAAGAGGTTTTTTTTTTTTTTTTTTTTTTTAAATTGTGAGAAGAGATTTTCATTTGTTTGATATAACACGCACAATAACAGAAAATATCTGAAAGACAGACTAGTAATTTGTAGCCTTGATATTAATAAACTTATCGAACAAAGGGGTGATTAAAATATCATTTACATATAAGGTGTAGTCGAAACTGGTATATCATATTCTCTTGCCGCTGATCTTACAAAACTCCTAGGACTACGTAAGAGTGTCTCATGACACGCTCAGCACATAGCCTCCTAAACTAGATGCCTGTCGCGTGGTTCGGAAACTTGGCAACAGTTGAAACGGTAGACAGCGCCACCTAGTACAGATTGGGCAACCTTTTTTATTCAATTGTCACCAATAATTTTAAGAAGTGATATATGATGTATATAATCGACGTTTCTTCGATTCCATTCGCCTTTTATGTATATCATATAGTACTTTTAAAACGTTTTGGTGTTCAATAAAATATCACGCAATCTGTACCAGGTGGCGCTGTCTGCCGCTTCAACTGTTGCCAAGTTTCTGAGCCACGCGACAGGCATCTAGTTTAGGAGGCTACGCTCAGCACCAAAATCACATGTGCAGGGACGTCCGGAACTCATCTTTTTTAAAACACTTCCATTTTTCTAAAAACTTTTTTCTTTTTTTCTGTAAAGTACTTTTTCTCGATGGAGGATCTTTCTGGTGTACTCTTCTGTAATTTTTGTGTGTTTACATCATTGACTTCGTTTCGATGTCTCACCATAAAATCAGTGTTTTGCCTTGTGGTGTTGTCATTCTCCTCAGTATCCTATGGAATAAAACATAAAATTGAATGAAACATCAAATAAATACATTAAAAGTAAACATAATATTACATTCTAATCCTAAAAACAAAATAAACAAACGTACAATTAATAACGCTCGAAGACGATATTTACAAAAGAGAAGATATTCAAAGGGAAAGGGAATTGTGTGCGGAAACGTTAATATTATAAACGAAATTCAATGAGTTAGTCTATGCAAAAATATCATAGGTCTGTTTATATCTTCATTATTTTATGCAATATTAAACAACAAACTATGTCAAACCTTTTATAAGCTGCAGGTTGGCTGTTTCGGTGGATTTTACATAGCACTAGTGCTACGCTATAAGCAATTAGCAACGGTCTGAGAATCACCCCTAAGTAGATTTCTGGTATGTCAAAACTATTTCATTTTGCTCTCTATGTCAATACTTAATATTCTGCATGGATTTTCATAGTAAAAATCAAAGACGCCAAATTTTGTGCAGTTTTCTTCCATTAGAACAAAGATGTAGCTATCAAGCGACATGTAATATGAAATCACATGTAACTATCAAGCAAACATGTAAAATTTAAACATCGCAACGCCTTCTATTTAAGAAATAGAAATTTCATACAAGTAATACAAGTAATACAATATCATATATTAATCATCGTCATTTTCAGTGCAGTTTTTTTAGAGATTAAAATGTAACTTTTAAACACCCTATGAAAATTCTGCAGAGTAACACCATTTCTCTAAATGTATGCACCAACATCTAACAATTAAATATTGTGTCTTAAATCATCTTACGCATAAATTTTGCCTTAGAAGATCACAATTTAGATATAATTTCAAACTAATCTTTAAAAGTAGAAGGCGTTAAGAGCGCTATATTTTTTGTAAATATTTATCAAAAGAAAAAGAAAAGCCAAAATTGAATAATTACTAATCTACATCAAAATTTAGCTAGAAAAATATTTATGTAAATGTATAAATAGTTATGTAAAATTATGTAAAAATATTTATGTAAATTATGTCTGCCATACGAATTATTTAATAAGAGATCCAACATAGCATCGTCATCTGTCCAAAAGTATGGACCAAAATTTAACAACAAAATAATTTTTTTCATAATAGGCTTTTTAGATGTATGTTTTACCATAGTTTTTTGACGTTGAGGCTGAGATATAGCTGTCAAACCTATCGTAAAATGCACAACATAATCATACCACATTTTTAGCAACTATTCCTTTAAAATGTACATCAACAGTGAATCAACACAAATTGATATGAAGATTAGCTAAGAGCAAATTTGGTATAATATGGAATAACCTGGCTTTATAAGACTGTTTATCCCTTTACGACCTGAAAATTTTGGTAGAAAAGGAAAGTTTTGTTAGTTTCCCCTAGTTGATAGGATCATGTTTGGCTGAAAATAATATTCAAAAAAATACCTGATGTCAGATTAAGCCTCAGGCGAACTCACATAATTGTGTAGGTTCGGTCTTACTGGAGAACTTTTTAACTAAACCTACACAATTGTGTAGGTTCAGATTATATGAATAAATATCTAAAAGTAACAGTTTAAGCAAAAACCCTTGTTATTTATTAGGATAATTTTCATTCGTCACAAAGAAAATGTTTGAAACATTTTTTCTTTTTGGAAAGACACAAATATACGTCAGATTTTCGAATCTCACTCTGTTACGGCTGATACAGTTTTGCAACCTACATTTCATAGCACTTTTAAGATCATCGAAATAAGGCCAAGGTCTTGTTGCATCTAACATCTTCCCTTCAGAGGGTAGCTTTTTGGGTGGATTGTAAAACTTTGATCTGCATGAGTGAGCAACAATATTTTCAGTCTCCTCTTATTCGCTGGCACTGAGGAAAGCCCGCGATCTCTTCTTGTTTGGTTGTCGTACATCCAACAGTTTCTCAGCCACACTTAGACGAAACGATAATAAGTGTATTTTTACGGCGTAACTTGTTTGCTTTCACGTCTCGTATGTACAAAAACCATGAATTTACCACAGCCATGTCAAGGAAGTGAACCGTTTTTTTTTTTTTTTTTTCAGATCCATTTCTTTGTTTTAAACCAGGTTCAATATTCCTCCATTTGCTAGTCGCAAACGTCCACACTCCTTATTGATGTATTGCAATTCTTACCGATGTCTTAACAAGATACATCGACTTTTGCCACTATTTCTTCATCTTCTTCACTTTCATCAACTTCTATGTCATGTCCACTCTCATCATCAATGGCGTTGCCAATTTTTCAGTTTCAGCAATATCGTCTTCATCACTGAGGTCACTTATATCGGAAAAATCCTTTTCGAGTAGTTCCAAGATCTCCTCTTGTGTCAAATATCGCATTCTGGCTATCTAAAATCCTAAGAATAGTAACGTGTGCATATTATTCTTGGAATACTTACAATTTGTCTTTTGTTGTCAGAAGATGGATACTTCAAACAAGTAAAAAAACTATTCCTACCTTGCTATTGGTGCGATTTAGTTGTGTTTTCATCGAAATATTTGAAACAGATGAACTCGCACAACTGTGCAGACTCGACTTTAAATGGCACGAAAAAAGGAAAATGTTACTATTTCTTATTTAAGTTTCACCAGCATAAATGTGTAGATTAGGTCGTAAAGGGATAAAGCATCCTTCTATATTAGAGAAATTTTCTGGAAGCAAAATTGCCAGAAAATGTCCGTATGTTACGTAAAACGTGCGATGACAGAAATTTCTGTAACAGAACAATACATTTTACACAACAGATTTTTCTCATGGGGTATACTGTAAAATACTATCACTAAATAAAATTTTCCAGCTGGACAATCCAGGATCGAACAAGGATCTATCATTTAGTAGGCAACTTTATTACCTTTTAGGTACGAAAACCCATATTAAACTGTTACTTTGCATTTCAGAATCCTGATTTGATACCATGCTGTTCTCCGTATGCAAAGCAGAAAAATTATGTAACCACCAGATGAAATCTATATCAATGGTTACAGATTTTATCTGGTTACAGAACAAATGTGTCTTTTAACACATTGAAATAAAATCTTTCTCTAAATTTCTGCAGTTTTAGAAAATAGACATTTTCTGCAAGAAAGTTAGCGAAATTTTCTGTTTTTTTTTTTTTTTTTTTTTTTTTTTCAGTGTAGAGCGATTTGGATCTTGTATCAATTAAGCAGATTCCAACTTTTAAAATTTATTCACGAGCATTTTTAGCCCTGCCATCTTTTCGCACCAGAAATTTTGTAGATTATTTCTCTTTAATATGTGACAACGATTAAATAAGAAGAAAATCATTTTTCAAAATTTCCGGAATGAAAAAGAGGCGGTGCTAAAAATGATTGTGAATAAATTATAAAAGTTGGGAACTTTGAATTGAGTTTCACTATAACTTCTACCTGGTTGACTGTAACATGCAGTGTTGCTAGATTGGGGACTTTTTTTATTCAACTCTCACAAATAATTTTGAGAAGTGATATCTGATATACATAATTGACGCCTAATATTCGAAATTATTAGGCTACCGTTACAACAAAAATTTGTTAGTGGCAATTGAATAAAAAAGTTTCCTATCTGGCAACATTGGTAACATGGAAGGCGGATATTTTGTCAGATAATATTCAAATTTATTAAACTAATTTTATATCCATCAAATCAAATTGATGATCTAATATACCTTTCGACACTTTTATTTTCAAAGTGTGTAAAAAGCATGGGTAAGGTATATAGTGAAAGCACATTCAGATAAACTGTCTTAGTGAGTTTCAACTTTATTATGTGTACAGTATAACATAGTAATGAACTGTTTGATTGTGTCTCTAAGAGAACGTGATCAGGACAGGTTTTGGAGTTTAAACATCCCTTCCAGAAATTTTACTTATTTCTAAAAAAATGTTGACATATATGTATATATATATATATCAACGTTTAAAAACATATATTTAAAAACATTTTTTCGCAGATTTAGCCTTATCCAACCTATTTAAGAACTGCAGTTTAGGCGTAGTGAATAGTAATAGTTCTTCTGTTTCTGAAATGATCAAATTAGAGTCGTGTAAATCCAAGACATAAAGACGACAGCTAAATTTAAAGCCAACCTGAAACTGGATACGAACCCAACAAACACTCTTCATCGACCTGATCTCGCAAAAATGATTTCCGTCGTCCTAAATTCGATCCGAACCCTACCTGTAAGCGGGAAAAAATATTCAGAAGAATTTACACTGGATGGTGAAAGTGGCTATTTAAAAAGATACTTTCGGTAGTATAAGTATCCAGTATGAAAGTTCACCTTACTATAATAATTTGAATAGTTATGGATATTTTTATTATGCTTATATCAGTTAAGCAGCTATATTTCTATCAAAAAAGTTTTTGCCTGTTCTTCTTTTTTTTAAACAGGCTCTCAACGTCACTCGACTCGACTCGATAAGAACTAAATCCAACTCGAACTTAAATTTGTCTACCTGAAAATTCATTAAAAATTGCTGTTGGATGATGAAGAACAAAAACTTTGTAACACCATAAATAGAAAAAAGATGCAACATGTAATCATAGTCTAACTAACTAAGTATGACCCTTTATCGAGCAAAGAAAAAAAAATGTCTCGCGTACAGCTTGGAAGCAAAGTGCGCTGCTTTCAAGCTAAAAAAAAATGTATGAAAACATACAAGTTTAAGCTATTATTAATGCTTTTTTGTATTGGCTACTTAATATTGCTACTAATTTGTAATGATTATTTTTATTTTTTCGAAAATATTCTGACAGCATGTATACATATTTAGTTTTACCATGTGCGGATAGTTTTGCCATCAAGAAATAACATAAGAAAAATTTCCAAAATATATTTCCTTAAATTTACAAAATAACCATTTTTGGAATTTCTTTTGTAAATATCTGTACGACCGTTTCCAGCAGCAAATTTTTCCTCCTCTGCTACCTGAACAACATGTTATGTATCTGAAGATCCAAAGTCAAGACCTTGGATGTTTAGTTGTCTAACCAGTATAGCCTAAGGCGTTTAGACACCAAACAAGTTCTGGAGGAAAATATCAGTGAAGCAATAACTTCCCTCGATTATTTTTCTTAAGGCTACTTGTCAGTCAATTTTTTTTCAAGTTCTACGATTCAGCTTTCGCTTCTGTGGGATACCTTTTATATTTTCACCCCCTTCACTTAAGTCATTAGTCCAATTTCCGTTAAAGTTCATTCTTTGTTAAAGCTGTCAACATTCGGAATTTATTGTCGAGTAGGCGTTACTGGAAGACAAGAAGGTGTGGGGGGGTCCCTTCTACTGCTAGAGGATAAGGGACTGAAATATGTTAGTTTCTGTAGAATAAGGAAATTTCTTATTTTATGTTTATTGCTCGGAGTAATCTATCCTTCCTCCCAGGTTTATTGTTCATATTTTTTAATCATTACTAACATTTTAGATGTATGTATCTATCTACTACTGAAATTACATTATATTAATACATGTTCATAATAAATAGCTTTTTTCGAAGAGATTTAAATCCTATATTCACTTTAAATATGTCTACAGTATAGCGTTGCTTTATTTGATCTTCTGTGTATCTTTATAAATACGTTTTATTATAAATATTCTTGAGCAATTTTTGAGATAAATTGTGAGAAATAAAATGGAATAAAAAAGAATATGTTGTTTAAAAGTATATTTAGGTGTATATATATTTAGAAAGGTATAACTTTTGAATGAATGCCTCGATATTTTTTTCTTTATTCTATAATAAACTAAATAAGATAAATATATTATACATAATATATATTGTTAGTTAGTGCCGTAACAAGTAAGCTGGGGACGCCTGTGTGAGAGAAAATTTATAGGGCTCCCTCCTCTGCTTTATTACTTCAGGCGCAATATTAAAACTTTTACAGCGAACACTAATACATATATTAATTGATTACAATATTCAATAAAAAAGTATTTAAAAATCGTTCTAGAATAAGAAAGCAAATTAATAGGTAGTATATCATAATTTTTGACAGATATTGCATTTATGAAAAAAGCATTTATTAAAAAAAAAAAAAGAAAAAAAAGAAAGAAAGAATGTTTATTTCAATATTATAAATGCTTTGTAAAAATTAAATAAGCAAAGCAAAATTAATTATTTAAATAAAAATACAAGAAAATATATATAATGAGTAAATGCCTTATCTGAATGAACTGAAAATTTATATACATATTACAGTAAAACCTCTCTAAGTTGGACACCTACGGTTCCAGGAAAACGTGTCCAACTATAGGGAAGCTTGCATTTTTCGATTTAATTAAACTGCATCTATGCATGCCTTTTAACATTTAATCACATCTAAATATAACATAATTAAGTGTACTCATAACTTATATAGAAAAAATGAATAATTTGCTAATTTCTAATCTAAATTTAAACTGGTATATTGTGGCCATAATAACACTTTCTTTTATAATTTTTTATATAACAGCGCCATCCACCAGTTAATATGCACGAAAATTTAATCAATATAACTTCTCACAATAAAAATTTTGCAGCAATTTTATTCAATAGACGCTGTGATAGTCATATGGAAAATCGGAGAATGTGATTAAAAGTAGTACCACTTTGTCTACTGATATACACCCAAATTAAGATAACATTCATTTTAATAATATTAATAGCTTATGAAGTTTGGTGAATTTATTCGCTCTGGAAACTGTGATATAGTTTTCCTGTGAAAGGGGAAAACTGCAGCCTAGCAGCGACACCTGTCGATTGATATGCACCCAAATTGAATCAGCATCTTTTTTCGCTATAGATAGATCTCTCACATATTATGTTTAGTGCAATTATACACTCAAGTAAAACTTTGTAGAAAAAATAAAAGGAACAAACGTAGAGGAACTCTAACTACCGAAATGTATTGTCTAATGCTCATTTTAAAACAGTCTAAGTTAAAACATACTTGTAGGCTCTCTACTGGATATTTCCTGGAGAAAAGAACAAAAACAATTCATGCAAATCAATAAAAAGAAAGATTATTTCATTAAGCGCTAAAATTCAGTAATTTGTGAATTTTTCAGTTGAACAAAATAAATATTTTTTTATAAGATGAATATACATAGGTGAATATAGCGTGACAAGAAACATTGCTTTTTGGATATTTACAGTTATTTCTACAAGGGATAAGTAAAATTTCTAAAAACGGTGAGAAAATGCAAGTTTCATATATTTTTTTCCAGTCTCATTGCGTAAAAGTGTTCAACTTAGGATAATATTTGTATGTCCAACTTCCAAGTTAGAGGGATGTCCAACTTATAGAGGTTGGACATAGGACATAATGTTAATCCTTACATTCCGTTCCGATAAAAAGTGTCCAACTTAGAGTGGTGTCCAACTTGACCGGTTTCACTGTACAAATAATCGTCACAGAAACTGTATAGATTTTGGGGAATATATTATAGATTTTTTTACAGAAACAGAACAAAAAAAATTATTATTACGGCTTACGGGCTCAAATTATTTAAAATGTGCTAGCATCTAAATGCTTTATCTGATTGCACTGAAAATTTATATACATTTTAAAAAACACTGTCGCAGAAGCTGTATTGATTTTGGTGAATCTAATACTTATATATTTTTACAGGGACACAACGAAATATTCTTTATTATTATGATCTATGGGCTATAATCATTTGAAGGGCTATAGCGTAAAATAAAACAAACTATAGCGTAAAATAAAACAATATGAACAAACAAACAAACAAAAAAAAAACTTATAATTTTCTTTTTGTTTATTTAACGATTTTTTTTACTATATTTATTTAACCATTAATTACTTGATGTTTGGAATGTTAAATGGACAATGGAGTCATTCTAGATATATTAGATAAAGCGTAAAGAAGCAGAATGAAAAATAACTTTTAAAAAATGGTTAAATATTATAACTAGGTATATATATATGTATTTATGAGGGTATAACTTTTAAATGGGATCCCGAAAAACAGGGCATCGGTAAAAAGGGCATCCGGAAGAAAGGGCACCGGAGAAAAAGGCACTTTTTCAAATCGCAAAATTTTAAATATCAAATAATGAATTTAAAGAATGACTTTCAAATTACATTTTTGAAATTCGGTCCCCAAGGGGGGGGGGAAACGTGATTTCGCATGCGTTAAACGTGATTTCACATAATCCTATATATCTGAAACAAACAAAAACAACAAAAAAAAAAAAAAAAAACAGATATACGTGAAAGAAAGGGCACCGGTGAAAAAGGCACTTTACAATACATTTCGGTTGTTAGGGTTCCTCTTCATTTGTCCCTTCATTTGACCCAGATCGCGCTCGTCGGCCTAGCCGTTCGGAGTTTTCCGTAGTTTCCTCCGAAACTTGCATATATACGGGCTACGATCCCTTAGAAAGACCCCCCCTCGAATGGATGGCACTCTCCCTCAAGCCTAGGACCTACAGCAGCTCTTTTACTTCTATTACCCAACTACCGTAGGTAATGGAAGTATTGTATTCGGTCCAAAACTTAGATATCGAGATTTCACCTGATTTACGTGTTTGAAAGTCTCATGGGTCGAAAAGAGTGGTTTTTGGCAATTGGTCAGTGTGTATGCGTGTGTGTAATCTTCCGGTTATTATATCTCGGAAACTAATAAAGATAGAACTACAAAACTTTAGAATTGAAATAGGTCTGGTGTACAAACGAATTTTCCAAATTTTGGTGAAAAATGGAAAAACAGAAGTGGGGCATCGGAAATCGGAAGTGAAGCCGTAAGCCGTATGTCAAAAACGGCTCTAACGATTCTCTTCAAAGTTGCTGTATAAACACTCTATTAGACGTCCTTTCCAATGATATAGTTGGTTAGTTCAGGAAAATTGATAGGCTCTGTTTTTAAAAAATAATTTATTAAAATTATTATTTAAAAAATTTATCTTTTATGATAATGCAGACGATTTCCATATTAGAGAAGTAGTATAACACCAAATGTCCAAAAAAAGTCCATTTTATTCTCAAAAAAAAAAAAAAAAAAAAAAAAATTACGATTTTTTTTTTTTTCGTTAGAAGTAAAAAAAATCGATAACTTTGTTTTAAATTATCGCAGATCAATGGTTCAGCCATTCGTTTTAAAGGTATTGGCGAGCTCTTTTGAAAGATACCCATCATGAAAATTTACTCCCCTCGAGGGGGGACCCCCCCCAGGGGGGGAGGCGAGGCTCCTACATACACAAAAAAAAAATCCCAGTTAACTATCTCTATTACAAAAAATATATATTCGTTTCATTTGGTTTAGTGCAGTCTATAGACGTTAAACTCTACTTACCTGCAATTTCCCCCATAGACGTAATGTATTAGAATTCTCTTGATTGTCCCTGTACACGAACCATTTGCTTGATCTTAACGAAAAACTTACTGTAGCATCTATATATGATACACATTTAGAATACCATGTTTGGAATGTCTGCTACTATTTGTTCTTGAGATATGCTGATAACAGACAGACACCTACACAGACACACAGACACACACACAGACCATTTGCTAAAAACATGATTTTCGTATTCAGGTGTAAATCTAACAAAATCTCGCGTTCGAAAATTTGACCCAAAAACAATTCTTTCTCTACCTTATGGGTAAGAGTATGACATAGAGTATGACATACCTATCTAATTAAATTGATTTTTTTAATTTAAATTTTCGGTTATCTTCAACTGAAAATTTCGTTATTAAAAAAAAGAAAGAAAGAAAAAAAGAAAAGAAAAAAAGAGACCTTAAATATTGCCAAATCTGAATTTGCAGCAAAAAGCTTTTTTTTTTTTTTTTTTTTTTTAAGGGGGGGGGAGGTGAACTTAAGATATTAAGAACTTTGTATATAAATATCATAAAAATCAAAAGAATGGAATAATTATTTTGTGTTAAAATCATCAGAAAATTAAAATAAAGAAAACGAAAGAAAGAAAAGGAAAAGTAGGCACGAATGTAGCGTGAAAGAGATAAGTCCGAAACAATATTTTGTGTTCTTTGGATTTTTATGTTGTTTCTATACAAAGATCTCTGCATCGACCAAATTTAAATGCTTTAGCTAAGTTCTTTTTCTTTTTTTTAAATTAATTAATTAATTAATTAATTTTTAATGTCCGCATGCAATTGTTTAGTAAGAAGAAATACAGTCGAATTTCCCTAATGAGCAATATTTTAAATATTTTTATGCACTTAGTATTAGCTCACTTTAAAAATATTGAGAACATAATAAGGATTTTTTTAATAATCAGTTAAAACTGTGTCCTGGACAGTTGAAACTTGTTACAATGCGCAGAAGAATGCTGAAGATAAAATTATTATTTCCCCTTCAATTCAGCCAGAAGAATTTAAATTTATAAAGATTAGGTAAATATATATAGGATAAAAATTTATTAATTAATGGGGAGTAGGGGATCTTTAGATTTGTTTTAAAAATCTATTTAAAAATTAAAAAAAAAAAAAAAAAAAAAAAAAAGAAAAAAAAAAAAGTAGTATATTTGTGATATTGAAAAAAGAAATTATCTAATAAATACATATGAATAGTATATGTTCAGAAAAACAAACTGATAGTTCTTATTCCCTATTGCTTCTGTCCCTTTTCTACTGACATGGGTAAAGCATTCATTCACTTCAGGGCATTTTCACACTTTCAACTTATAAGAATGAAAACAACTAATGACCTGTCATCCTTAATGCGCTTTCTACCTCCCACCAGTGATAAATTACAGCAGGACGGGAAGGGGGAAAATCCAGTTTTTGCAGCTAAAAATTGCATTTCTCCCCAAAATTATTAATAAGTTTTTAAAATTTAAATATTATGAAAATTAATAATAATAAGTTACATTATTTAAAAAGGTTTAGCATGAATTATATTATTGATAAAACAACTTGTTAATTATTTGAGGGCGATAAAGGAGATCAAGTAAAATTTCGACTTTTACAGCTTAAAAACAAATTTAAAAAATATAAAAAATCAATTTTTGAAACATGGAGGAACTCTTAACGGCCATGAATTTTCAGAATGCGAAAACAGAATTTGAAAATATGCATTACGTAATGAGTAATAATGGGGATTATTTTACAATAGATTAATACGGGATTTGGATGACCTTGAAGCTCACTGACAGAGAGCCTTAATGCAGATAACAAAATAAGCAGTACTGTTGTTTCAAGCTAACTTAATTCTATATATATATATATATATATATATATATTATAATTTTACATCTAATATTTTTAGACATCTTAGTAATATTTATATCAGCCAGTCATAAATTGATAACTCTAGGCAATCACAGTTTGGCCTTTCTAATTACAATCAACGATGCTTTTTATCGTCTGAAAAGAAATATGTTTTAATTTCCATTATACAACTATGTGTTGTTTCTAAGTATCTAAGAATAATAACAATCAAATAACAATAAAAATAAAAATAATCAGTTGAAATTGTATCATTCTCAATGGATGTGTTTCAATATTTTGTTAGATTTTCAAAAGTTTTAGATTTACCAATAACTGACAGGAAAAATTCCCAGTAGTCGTGTTAATTATACAGGGTGGTCCATATAGATTTGGCTCGCATAATAAAAGCAAGGCGTGGTCATAATAAAACGCATTGCATTCGTATTATGCTGGCGACGCCTTGTGTTTCATGAGGCCAGTTTTATATAGACCACTCTGTACATCTAAAAACCGCTTCTGGATTTTTTTTCCCCACCCCTTTCAGTTTTATTTAAAATTTTTCTAAAAAACAAGTTTTGTTAAAAGTTTTTACTAAAGTTTTTACAAGCATTTTACTAAAAGCTTTCTAAAAATGTACAATGTTTTGTTGAATATACCAAAAACTCTCGACTGGACAACAAAGTTTTCACGAGTAAGGAAGACATTTAGTTTAAATCTTTAAAACACTTGACAACTGAAAGAAATAAAATATTTTGTCTTTCTGAAAATATTGCACTTCCATAAAATATAAATAGATTGTGAGAATATCTCATTTGTACACTTTCAAACGAAAACTTATTAAAATGTTTACGACTGGATTGTTTTTATATTCTTTCAAAAAATTCCACTCTATATTTTAAAATTAAATCTGAGGAAAAGTAACTTATAAAGAAAAAAGTTACATGTATTGTGTATATACATACACATATATGTATATGTATGTGCGTGTGTGTAGACCTGTGTGTGCTTTCTTTTACAATACATTGTCTTAATAATCAAGAAACCTTGAATTTTTTTTTTCTAAGAAACGCAGGCAACCAATAAAGTTATCAATTAACTATCGTTGAAACCTCTTTCTGAAATCTTTAAACTGCAGCAAAAAGGAATAATTTTTGTCTAATAGTATTCTTGATAACTGTAAACGAGAAATGTGGTTTAAAATGACATTTACAGAAAAAAATATAAAATAAAATAAAATTCAAAACATCTTATCATTCTCGCCGAGCTCAAAGTCTCCGCCCTTTTTCCAGGACACTTCCACGGATGAGAAATTTTCGCTTTTTTGCTATCACCAGAGTTGCCAACATTTTAATTTTATTCCGGAGCATTTTTAGCCTCGTCTTCATTCTATACCACTGTTTTTTCAAACAGTAAATTTTTCTTATTTTGTCGTATTTATATACTAAACAAAAATATTGCAAAAATAAAGTGGTGCTAAACAGAGCCTGATTAAAGGGGAAGCACACATTATCTCCGCTCTCACCGGAATATTTTTACAATTATGTTTTACTTCATGTCATAGAAATTCCACGCTTTGACGAGGAAATATTTTTTATAAAAAATGAACGGTGTAAAACAATCCAATTTACTCACCGTTATTAGACACCAGAATTCTTTTTAAATAATTTTTAATGAGAATTTTCTGTTTATTATAGGAGGAAAGTATTTGTTAAAAAATAACGGTGTAAGTATAAATAATGTGTGCTTCCCCCTTAATCAGGCTCTGGTGCTAAATAAAGTTGGGGTTCCTGAATAAATTAAAATGTTAGCAACTATGCTATCACTATTTATATGCAGTAATCTCTACCATATTCAATCACGATAGTTTAATATAAAAACTCTGTATAAATATAATGGTGGCAAAGAAGCTAAAAATGTTTTATTTCTGAAAGTGTCCTGAAAAAAGGGCAAAAACTTCGAGGTCTGCATTATCGCCAATTCATGCCCCATAAAATGCCCCATAATTTTTTATTCATACCCCATAATTTTTATTAAAACCAATTAGTAAAAATTGACATATCTTACAAATATATTAAGATGTTTTAGCAAAACACATTTCTAATAACCGATTAGAAATTTATTGTTAGATATGCAATCATTCCCAATCTTGATATGCGGAAAAAAAAAAAAGACTAGTTATCATATTTTCTTCTTTTACCATACATATACCTGATAACATTTATAATTCTTTCCGGAATACTGTTAGCCCGCCTTTTCTTGAAACCAGTATGATTTTAGAGAAATTTTCTTTAATATAAAATTACGATCAAATAAGAAGAAAAAAGCTTTTAAAATATGCTGGCGTGGAAAATGGGTGGGGCTAAAAGTACTCCGGAATAAATTATAAATATTACCAAATATGCATACATCAACTTAGGGGAAACTAGGGAGGTTTGACCCAGTTTTTGGTTTTTAATTTTTCATATTTTTTGTATAACACTTGGAATTGAATAAAAATATGAGTAACTAGTCTTATTTTCTACATACTGTGGCTAAAAAAGATAGCATAGTTCTTATTAGAAACGGTGCAAATAAAAGAAAATTCCTTAATTCAGCACATGGGTCATGTGTCCCTAAGCCTAGGGAGACTTGACCCCCCCCCCCCCCCCATGAAAGTGAGAAAACGCATAAGTATTGAGAGGAAAAACACAGGTTTTATGATTTAAAAGTTTTCTAGTTTAATTATGTAGAAGATTTTGGTAAATACAAAAAAATTGTTTATTATTTTCTTTTATTTTTCTCATGTTTTGTACTTTTCACATTAAGAGACTGTCTTTTGTAAACATTTTTTTCTCTTTTCTTCTTTCTGCCTCTTCTATTTCTTTTCTGTTTGGTGTGATAGTAGCTAACATATTCTTATTCATATTCTTATCGGAATTTACGAACAAAATTAAAATAAAAGAAATTTTAAATTTTCAGGTTTTAAAAAAAGGGCCTTTTCTGCTATGTTATAAATATAAATTTTTGCTAACAAATTTCCGGGATGAGTTTTTGCATTTGAGAATTAAAATTAGGTGTTCCTTCAGCGGGAACACTGCGACTGAAAGGGTTAATGTACTGTATATAGGTATCGTCAGCTGAAGGAAACACAAAACACAAAATTTTCAGTTTTTTTAACTTATATATTTTTTAAAGTCACTAATTGCATTTTTCTCCAAATATTGATAGAATTGTTAGCATAATAACAAAACTGAAAAGATAAACTGTGGTCAAAGTCAATCTTCTTCCGCTTCATCCTAAATCATTTTCTGAAGTTAGAATATTTGTCTATTAATTTGAACAAAACATTTATAATAACTTTTTTCTATATTTAGTGGAAACTAGGGTGGTTTGACCCATAGCGAGACTTGATCCATGAGGGTTTTTCATATGAAAGAGAAACTTTAGGAAAATGTTAGTCATTATATTGATTGACTAATCATACAACAGCCTTTTGCAGGTAACAGCCATTGCAGAATCATCAGTGGTTTTCTAGCAATTCAGTGTTGGTTGATACTGCATCTTTTAAGTAAATTTTGAAGATCTTGCACTTTGTTAAATTTGCACTTCCAGTTTTGAGGCAAATCAATTTCAAGAGTATAGCTGTTTTAGTCATTTTATTAGCTACGTATTAGTATATATTAGCTTCATATAACTGTAATGCAAATTTCCAAAAAATTAGGATTAACAAAGCAACGTAACATTAGGAGACTTGATCTAAGCAAACTAGGGAGACTTGACCCAATGATTAATGCTTTCACGACCGCACGCTTTTGTGTTTTTGAAAGTAAAGCCCGCTTGTGGACGTTAATCTCTTGAGTTACAACATTTCAGGACACGATTTTCTGTATTCACATTCATATTGTAAATGTATATACGTTATAACAGGGATGGAACACAGGCGCAGAACTCATACCACTATCAATGTAAGAAAAAATTCTACTTGTTAAATCAACGATATTATAGATAGAGAAATTTCTTAAACAAATACCGGTATGAATTCTGCGCCCGTGTTCCATTCTTGATTATAATTATATTCTTTCAAACCAAAGCAGTTGTAGCCATAGTATATTGATTGTAAAAATATGAATATTGGCATTGGGTATATTCTTAAGAAACAAATAACGTAGAAATTGCAAAAGAAACGACGACTGGTGGAGCTACAGCCTTGATGAAAGTGTTAATTTAATGTTCTTTGTTTTATTTAATGCATTTTTATTCTATGAATAACTAAAATACTGTGACTTAGGTCTAATATATATATATATATATATATATATATATATATATATATATATTTTAAGAAATAAGTAAAACATTATATTCATTAATTTTATATTACGCCTTCTTTGTCAAAGAATACAATCAAACAATGAAATTTCACAATTCGAGTTAATTTTCATGCAGTTATATTGGCCGAGTGACTAAACAGATTTACTGCAAGCAGTGTTGCCAAATTACGGGAAATTTTTATTCAATAATTACCAGTTATTTTGCGGGTTCGGTACTCGAGCCGGCCAAAGACCGTCGTGTACACTAATGGTGGCTGGTGCACGTAAAATCTGTCTTGGCCGCAATGTCCTCCATGTTCCCATCAAAAATTATACCTCTGGGGGTCACCTAAGCGGGAGAGCCATCCCTTCCGTGTAGGATCAAAATTGTGATGGCGTGTCTCCGGACCACCTCTAGGGGTATGTCCCAGACCGTCACCAATTGCCCATAAGCGCAGCACTAGTGCGACGTAAAACCCAACCATCATCCATGCAGTAATTTTGAGGAGTGAAGTTTCATATACACAATAGACAATTAATCTTCGGTGTGATTAGGCAAGTATTACAATTAAAAATAGTTACAAGATAAAAAGAACTTTTTATATACCATGTTCTTAAGTTTTCTGTTGAATCATATAAACGCTAACGAAGGCAGCGGGAATCCGGAACAATTGGTATTATAAAAATTATAAAAATTCATTGTTATCGTGTTTTGAGCTATTAGAAAACTTTCAAATGGCTAGCTAGCTAGCCGGGAAGTTAGTTAAAAATCGATTGCAAACTTTGTACTGGTAATGTTGCCGAAGGTGGCAGGGACCCGAAACAGTTGATTAAAAGTGCTTAAAAAATACATTTTCACCGTATTGTGAACTATTCTGAAAGTTTTAACTGTCTAGCTAGTCAGGAAGTTAGTTAAACAAATTTTCTGTCGAATCATATAAACGCTGCCGAAGGCAGTAGGAACCTGAAACAGTTGACTAAAAGTGTTTAAAAAATGTATTGTCACCGTGTTCTGAGCTATCCTGAAAGTTTCAAATATCTAGCTAGTCGGGAAGTTAGTTAAAAATCGATTGCAAGATTTGTACTGGACAAACAAATAGGAATCGAAGTTAATTAATAAAAACATGGCAATTAGTGGTAGATATTGAATAAAAAATGTCCCTAAAATTAGCAACACTGACTGCAAGAACATTAAATAAAGCTCCATGCAGCATACTTCACTTAAAAACTTTTGTTTCTTTGAAAATTTTCTTCAGTTAGGAAAATTTATTTTAAAATTTAAATTACTGACAATTTTTTCTTTAAATAAAAAGAGTCTTGACTTATCAGAATAGTTCAGTATTTCGCGATAAATTTTAGATAAAAAATAATAAGAAGAAGAAATAAGAAAAGAAAAAGGCGTACTTGCATTTAAAAGAAATGCTACCGATTCTTCATAAAAGTTATTTATGTAATTATATAGTATTTACTATAAAATTAAATTAATTGAATTTAATGTATGAAATTACTACTGATACTTGCTATTATTACATTATTTATACCATATAACACATAATAGTACTATTAAACATATTATTTAAACAAATGTATTACTTTGATGAAATGACGTACTAATTAAAAACATACAATACATACGTAATCTTATCCATAAGATTATCATTTCTCAGTATTTAAAAAATTAACTTATATTTCATCATGTAATAGGATGTATTTGAAGTAAAATTTACGAATTCACAATTATTGTTAAAAGGGACAATTGAAAATTTAAATCATAATTATTGTTAAAAAGTGCAATTGAAAATATAAATAAGAAATTCCACATAACAAAAACAAATATTTAAAAAATAATAATAATTAGATCATTTAATTAATATTAAAATCACATATTTGCTTTTAAAATACACACAAACATAGAAACAAATGGAAGAGAGAGAAAGAGAGAGAAGCATGAATAGCAAACATTTATTATCATAAGTGAATGATTTATAAACAGAGAAAAACATAACATTAATTTCTTATTTAGAAGAAATGTAATAAGAATAGAAAGATTATCAGCATATTTTTCTTTAAATTCATTGTATAAGTGAATTCTCATTTAAAAACAATTTGAGAAAACAGAACAATAGCAAATTAAACAGAAACAATAGCAATTTAACAGAACAATAACAATCCTAATTAACAAGTATTTATCATGGTATGCAACTTTTTAAATTAAGATTAACCTTTTTTTTTTTTTTTTTAATGCTAAGAGAACGTTCATTTTAATCCACTTTTTGAAAAATGAATTAAACTTAAGTTTACTAGCCAGGGGTGGGTAAATTCTTCATTTACTCGCCACTGACGAGTAATTTTTCGGATGTGGAGAGTGGATTTTAAGTCATCCAGTTTCGTTTCCGATATTCTATATTGTGTAACAGCTAAAAGTTTTCTCCCAAGAGCTTGAACAGTTTGAACAAGCAACTACATTAGACTTTATTATCTTACCTGTTATTGTTCTATACGGAACACTGTAGCTTATGAAATTGTGTTTTGGGAACTTGAAAGAACTCTACTAAATGGTCATTCACCTTGCAATTCGTAAATTTTGTTTATGTTTCATATATTACTGGCTGGTAAAAAAAAAAAAATAAATAAATAAATAAATAAATAATAAAAAAACAAATAAATAAATAAATAAATCCTTGGCTGGTAGGAATTTCTAAAACTTCCCCACTGCTGTAACTAGCTATTATCGGGTCCAATATTTTGACATTCTTTTGGGTCAAAAGTATTAATTAATAAGTGAATAAATAATGTTCTAACCACAAAAATCTTTTACCGTAATTTCTGGTAGATACCCCGCAGGTTATATAATCCAGTTTTGCACCAGAAATTTCAATTGATAAATAAATTTATATTTGTACGAGCTCTTCCTTCGAAAAAGTATAGATTTCTCTATTAAATAAAATTTCTGGTGGAGAAATGACACATCTTACCACCGGGTTATCTACCAGAAATTACGATAATTCAATTCATAACGATAATATCTAAAATATTATGTGAAAATTTCATAACAGTAAGTTAACTATTGCTTAAGACTTAAATGATAATCGTAATGATCTTTTGAGTACGACAGGACCATTTCTTTCAATCTGGCATTTTGCGTCGTTACTAATTTATAGCGTTCCATTTCGAAAACACTTACAGTTTTTGCGCAAGTCGATATTTATAGTCACAATTTGAACTAACACTTTTTTTAGTGGTGGGAATATGATTTTACTAACAGCACGCTATTTCGCCGCGTATTTTTGAATAGCAAAGTTGTAGTTGCTGTTTTTAAAATACCATTGTAAATTCGTTTTTTGATTTTAATCTTGTTTACGATTTTCGAGATTTTAATTTCCAGTGAGAGTGATTAAATGTAGTAGTTTTTTTCTACATCTAGAAGTTTCTGGAATTCATACCGAAACAAATTTTCATAAATAATTTAACGATACATTTCTTTACTCATATTCCATTATTTGAATAAAAAACACAAATTTTTAAATATTCGGCTCATGTTTCCAAATGTTAATTCTTTTTATTAGTACGACAGGACTATTTCTTTCAATCTGGCATTTTGCGTCGTTACCAATTTATAGTGTTCCACTTCAAAAATACCGTCCAATATCCAGTTCTACCATTTAATTTCTTTCTCTATCTTAAAATATTTTGTGAAATCCGTAAAAACCTCTATACGTATTTTTTTCTCTTTCCTTCGGTGAGGATCAAACGCACAACCTTCGGGTGCGTAGCTCTGTATTCCGACCACACAGCCAACGATTCTTGACTAAATATTTCTGAATATTTAGATTAGTGTTTTCAAGTATTTTTAGTACGACAAGACTATTTCTTTCAATCTGCTATTTTGCGTAGTTACCAATTTATAGTGTTCCACTTCAAAAATGCCTGCTAATATCCAGTTTTATTATTTAATTCTCTAATACTCTTACTCCTTCTTACTCTAATATCTTCTCTATAATTTTACTATTTAATTCTCTAATTTAATTTAAACCAACTCTATCTTAAAATATTTCGTAAAAATATTTATAGATACATATTTTTTTTTCAACTTACCATCAGTGAGGATCGAACTCACAGTCTTCGGGTTCGTAGTTCTGTTCTCTGACCACATAGCCAACGGGTCTTGGCTGAATGTCAATGGATTATATTAATTCATCTGTGATGAATTTTGAGTATAATTTAAGTATCGAATAATCAGTTTATATATATATATATATATATATTTAATATTATGTTTTGTTCTGTAGAAATTGACACTGTTAGCAACAATAAATGCGAAATTGTCTTTATGATTATTATAAAATTTAAAATATTTAGTAAATAAGTATTAAGCAATTACGGGAAGATACTATACAATCAATGCATTCAAATTCCAATAATTTATTTGCAATTAAAAATCAAAATACTATTTGAATATGTGTTTAGAAATTTTACTGAATTATACTACTATTGAACTACTATTACATTTTTTTTTAAGGGTGTTAAAACACAAATATCATTAGTCCTGTCGTACTAAATTAAATTCTGTCATAGACAGAATTTCATCCATAGTCTTGTTTTCTTTTCCAATAAACAATGTTGTCAGATAAAAGAGAATTAAAGTTTTAACGTATTGTTTGAATTTCTTTCTGAAGTAGGTAAACTGAAAATTATCAGATTAATAATTTAGACCCATTTTTATAAACTATTACACGAGTTTTTACCCTTTGAATGCACAAAACACTTTGCTTTGCATTTAGAGGTTATCGTGGAATAAAAAACGCTTATTTTATTCATGGCAACATTGTTTTCAAAAACATTTTTATTCTAAAGAAAATTTTTAAACAATTCTACATCTACAGTAATAATGTTTAAATAAATAAATAAATAAAATAAGGAAAAGAAGAAGAAGAAAGCGAAACAACTATATAAAAATCGCAATTTAAAGTATTATTAATTTCTAGTCAAATTTTGCTATTAGCTTTTTATGAAATTTTCAAATCATTCATCAGAATAACACTCAAAATGGAAATCTATCCTGATTAAAACTCCTGTTAGAATATAGAAAATAGTTTTCTCCCTGCTCAACAAAGACCTCCTAGGTAGGGAGGGAAAATAAATAAATGCACCAAAAAAAATCTCGGATCGTGGGTAGGAGAAAGAGTCCACGAAATAATCAAACGTCCCTGATGCAAAACAGACCTCTTATTTAACCGCAAAGTCATTAAAAATGGAAAAAATATTTTTTCCTTACACGGAAATATTGTTAATGTCTAGACATGGTTTACATGCAGAGCCTGATTAAGGGGGAAGCACACATTATTTATACTTACACCGTTATTTTTAAACAAATACTTTCCTCCTATAATAAACAGAAAATTCTCATTAAAAATTATTTTAAAAGAATTCTGGTGTCTAATAACGGTGAGTAAATTGGATTGTTTTACACCGTTCCTTTTTTATAAAAAATATTTCCTCGTCAAAGCGTGGAATTTCTATGACATGAAATAAACAATAATTGTAAAAATATTCCGGTGAGAGCGGGGATAATGTGGGCTTCCCCCTTAATCAGGCTCTGTTACATGGGTGTCCAAGATTTAGCGGCATAATGTCTAATGTTTGGAGGTCATTTTGCGTCATCTTGTTCTCGTTTTCAATTGTGACCATGCAACAATTTTTTCTCAGATTCTCAGAATATTACTTTTTTTTTTTTTTTTTTTTTTTTTTTTTTTTTTTTTACTTTCTTCTACATGTATATATAGAGAAAGTATTGGATTCGTGAAGATTTTCGAACTCTAGTTTTCTATGGATTTACACGTTTTGGGATGTCCTGAACACGATTCGAATGTTTTTAGAAAATATCTGTCTGTCTGCCTGTCAGTCAGTCTGTGTGTGTGTATCACAAATTTTGTGGATGCTGTAACTCACGAACCGACGAACGAAATTTAACCAAACTTGGTATTTAGTTGAACCCCGACATAAACTGGTGCTGATTTGATTTGTGGAACAATTGCTCAACAGGTGGCGCTGTGGTCGCATTTTTTCTAAATTTTTAACAAGGCAGTATAGGACAAAATTTCGTATAAAGGTAAATAATGAGAATTATTTTAAACGTGTGAGTGTAAAATTAATATGGATTATTTATAATAGTAGTACTTAACTAGGGAAAAAAAATTGTGCGTGTGGGAGCATCGCTTCCCCTCTTCTCCCTACCCGAGAGAATAAATTTTCAATATGGGTGTCTTTCGAAAGATCTTGTCAATACCTTTAAAATGAATGGCTGAACTATAGATCTGTGATAATTTAAAACAAAGTTATAGATTTTTTTTTTTTTTTATCTTTTAACGAAAAAAAAAAAAAGTGTTTCTTTTGATATTGGCAAAAAATTGATTTTCTTTCGGCCTTTAGTGATATAATTCTGTCAGATAAAAGTCGTCTGCATTTATAATGGCAAATAATTTAATAAATAATTTGTATTCAATGAATTTTGTATAAAATTATATAGAAGAAAGTCATGTGGTGGCCACATCATACTAGAGTATTATTACTACTATTATTTAAATTTCCTCAAAAGCAGTTTTTGATGCCAGAAAATATGTCATGCTTGTTGAAGTGAAGAAGGATGAAAATGTAAAATGATGCAAAAAAAAAAAGCTGAGGTATTAAAAACCTTGTATTCCACTAATGTATATTTCTTTTCTGAGAGTCTCATGCGTATGTCCTCATCAGACCAAAATTAAAGCAAATAAACTATGAATGAAATTCTGTCTATGACAGAATTTAATTTAGTACGACAGGACCATTTATATTTGTATTTTAACACCTTTTCAAAATAATAATAATAATAATAATAGAGGGCGCTCAGTAAAATTCTTAAACACATATTCAAATAACGTATTGATTCTTAATTCCAAATAAATTAATAAAATTTGAATGCATTCATTGTATAGTATCTTACCCTAATTACTTAATATTCATTTACTAAATATTTTAATTAGTAAAATAATATTAATAACAATTTCGTATTTATTATTAATAATTAACAGTTTCAATTTCTACTGAACAAAACATATTTAAAAAACTATAAACCAATTATTCGATATTTAAATTATACTCAAAATTCGTCACACAGATTAATTAATATTAATCGATTAATTTCTCAAAAACATAATTAATATCAATATACTCATCTTATGAGTCGGAAAATAATACACATTTTAAATAAATTTCATAATTTTAGTTTAAAAATATCTCAAAACTCTAGTCTAAGTAATCAGGCAATATTCAGCCAAGACCCATTGGCTCTGTGGTTAAAGTACACAACTGCGAAGCACGAACCCGTAGATTGTGAGTTCGTTCCTCGCCGGTGGGAAGCGAAATATGCTCCTGTCGTATTAATAAAAAGTCAATTATTATTTTGAGAGTTTTTAATACAAAGACTTTTTCTCGTTTAAAGAAAAAAAAAAATTATTCACGAAATACTGATCTAAACAGCTAAGAATAATTGTGAGTTCATTCCTCGCCGATGGGAAGCGAAATATATAAATATATATAGAGATAGATAGATAGATACATACATAGATATATATAATTTTTTTTTTCGCAGAATAAAACATATTAAAAAAAACTATAAACCAATTATTCGGTATTTAAATTATACTCAGAATTCATCACAGATTAATTAATATTAATCGATACCTATTATATATAAAAGTTTTTACAGATTTCACAAAATATTTTCAGATAGGGTAAGAAATTAAATGGTAAAATTGGATATTGGCAGGCATTTTCGAAGTGGAACACTATATATTGGTAACGACGCAAAATGGCAAATTGAAAGAAATAGTCCTGTCGTACTAATAAAAAGACAATTATTATTATTATTATTATTATTATTATTATTATTATTATTATTATTATTTTGAGAGTTTTTAATACAGAGACTTTTCTCGTTTAAAGAAAAAAAATATTCACGAAATACTGATCTAAACAGCTAAGAATAATTGTGAGTTCGTTCCTCGCCAATGGGAAGTGAAATATGTATATATATATATACTAGCAGACCCGGCCACGCGTTGCTGTGACTAAGTTATACGTTGAATTATACGGCTGTAAACTATTTAGTACAGTTAAATTATTATTTACGAACAAAGACGAAAACGTTGTAGCCGATGTAAAAACCCACAGGGTTGAGATTTGAAACTTAGGTCAAAATTTGGAAGCGATTGATAAAAATTTTCGTAGTGTTGATATTAAGCACAAATTAATTTTATTGTAGGGTCCTATAAATTTTAATGGAGAAGTGATATATATTATTTCTAATGCTACTTTGGATAAAATTGCTAAAATGACTAATATATAAATTAAATTCTATTAAAATTCTATTAAAATAAAAGTATAAAAGAAACAGACGATTTTAAAATCAATTTTTATGGAGAAGTGAAATATAATATATGCTATAATGGATAATTTTACTATAAAATGACCTCATCATTTTAAATATTTCAAAGAGGGCAACAGCTGTAGTTATAAAAAGGAAAACAATAAGGCTAAACCAGAAAAATAGGTAAATTTGATAAATATTTTAAAACTTTAAAATTGGAAATCTTATGAAATATTGGACATTTAAAGTAAATCAAGGATGGAACACGGGCGCAGAATTCATACCACTATCAATGTAAGAAAATTTTCTACTTCTTAAATCAACTATATTATAGGTAGAGAAATTTCTTAAACGGATTCCGGTATGAATTCTGCGCCCGTGTTCCATCCCTGGTAAATACATGTATCATTTTAAATAGAAAAAGATTTTGGAAAAGTTTAGTGTATTTCAACGAAGTGATGAGAAGTTTTTGAGTATGTTAAAATTTTAATAGTAAATTCAAGTTAATAAAGATGGGAAACATTGAGGATTAAGATAAGAATAATTATAAGATAAAAAAAAAAAAAAAAAACTTTTTATATACCATGTTTTTAAATTTTAATATACTAATAATATACTAATTAAAAGGAAAATGATAAATATTCTATCATAGTTTGAAGTCAAATTTGTTTTCAAATGTCTAAATAAAATATCTGATGTAAGATACTAATATTTTGCAGCGGAATACATTTCATTTCTGTCATCCTTGGCGAAAAAAAAAGAATATCGCCAAATTATCTGGCGAAAATATTTAATTCCTTTCAAAAATCATGGTTATTTTAACAACTTATATTAAAAGAGTAATGAATAATATGAAACAATATTTCGTACAATACATATTACATGTCATACATACGTACAATGAATAATACATATTACATTTCGTACAATGCATACATCTGGCATGTATATTTTCGTGTTACGCTTTTGATCGCCAAATAATAATAATAATAATAAAAAAAGCCAAGGGCGACAGAGTTTAAAAATTTAAAATTAAAATTTTGTCAATTTGACAGCAAAATAATTCAATCTAACACCCGCGATAACTAATACATATCTATACCCAAATATAAGGATTAAAATCGGGAAATAAATTTCCTCGATTTTTAATAATTTCTTACAAAAAATCCAGTGGGCAATTAACATAGGAAATCTTTTTCTTGGCTGCACAGACGGTCAGTGAGTCACACTTCGCTTGCGTATAGAACTCATAGATATAGTATAGCATATATAGAATAGAGTGATCATTGGGGAGAAAAAAGTTATTCCTTTTCATTTGGGAAAAGACGACGTTTTTACCAAAATATGGCCGTCTTTCCCCGAGTGAATACACACGGGAATACATACTAATATTTTAGCAAATAAAATTTATGAATAATTTATTTGCTAAAGGGGAATGGAAGACTCCAGATACAGTTTCAAATTCATATTTCTTTCTTTCTTTTCTTTTTCTTTTTTTCTTTTTTTTTTTTTTTTTTTCAATACCACTTAATGGCTGTTTCCAAAGCTTTTATTTTTTATCTTTTTTCGGCATCAAAAATCTTTCTACGATAACATGGGGATGAGAGATCTATATGTTGCTTGGCTTCTACTGCGCTTAATGGGTCGTTATTGTCCATTACAGGGTTCTCTTTTTTCACCTTGAAATACTGTCCTAGAGTCAACCTTTTCAACAGAGTCTAATTACACGGTCCTATTTCAATTTTCAACAGGTATTGTTGTACAGTGAATTAGCGTCAGTGCTATTGTTGAACATGATAATGGAATCAATTTGGGCAATCTTGTTGCTTTGTTTGGCGTGTGATGTCTCTTTGGTGAATTGTTTGACTAACTGTTCTTCGTTCTCATTCTTTGCTTCTACTATCAAAAGGATTATATATATATATATATATATATATATATATATATTCGCAGAATAAAACATATTAAATATATAAAAGTTTTTACAGATTTCACAAAATATTTTAAGATAGGTAAAAAATTAAATGGTAAAATTGGATAGTGGCAGGCATTTTCGAAGTGGAACACAATATATTGGTAACGACGCAAAATGGCAGATTGAAAGAAATAGTCCTGTCGTACTAACAGGGATGGAACACGGGCGCAGAATTCATACCACTATCAATGTGAGAAATTTTTCTACTTCTTAAATCAACGATATTATAGCTACAGAAATTTCTTAAACGGATTCCGGTATGAATTCTGCGCCCGTATTCCATCCCTGTACTAATAAAAAGACAATTATTATTATTATTATTTTGAGACTTTTTAATACAGACTTTTTCTCGTTTAAAGAAAAAAAAATATTTTTATTCACGAAATACTGATCTAAACAGCTAAGAATAAATCTAAGTTAAACTTTTCAAGAATAAAAATCGGTTTAACATGTCGTAATTCCCGAAAAACTTAGATTGCGTTGGTATCCTAATCTTTTACAAGCAATTACAGAAAGAAAGTAAGCAATTCTAGAAGTTAAAAAAAAAAAAAAAAAAAAAAATAGACTTATTATTCTACATTCTAATTGTTAAACTTGTTTATTTGTGTATGTAGGTTTCTTTTTCTTTTTCTTTTTTTTTTTTTTTTTTCGTTTAGAATCATCTTAATATACGTTGTAACATCCCTTTTTTTCAGTCAACTGCATAAGATACTTGAGAGTGAACAGGAAAACAAAATCTTTACAAAAAGCATATAACTTTGACTTTCTGGATGGAAATAGAGGATAAACATTTTTGCGCATAAAAATCGGTCTGCGAGGTTTTCATTTCTAAGAAAACTAGGTTCACAGCTCACCTTTTTTCCCCCATGGAGAAATATACTTATAGCTTCCATTTGGTCGGGATACATATTCATCTTATATATCTATACTAATAAAGGAAGATGTCTGTCTGTCTGAGCATCTATACGTTCAGCCGCTATTGAACGCAGAAGTACAAAATTTGACATACGAGTGCTCCGAAGCCTGCCCGAATGCATAGTGAAAACAAAATTTAAAAATTTTAATTAGTTGCGGAGATATTAATTAAAATGTAGACCCATGTCTAATCAAAAAGCGATCTCAATTACTCAGAATTCACCGCGATTGCATAAAAATATATATTTTAACGGAGTTAATAGCAGAAAAAATGGAAAATAAATTAGAAATATTAGTCCGATCGTTACGAATTTGGTACTAAATGAAAGGGGATTTTTTTCCGAATCTAAGAGTGCAAGTGGCTTATCTCTACAGCAATTAGATTTTTTTAAATTAACTAAAGTATGAAATTTAGTTGGAAACAGGCAGTTATTTCATTTATCAAAGATTCTTCAGTGCCAGGTGCTAGACATGCTGGCTAAATATTCTTCCGGTCGGGAAAATTGCTTTTCGTTTTTCGAGCACGTGACAGAGTACTGGAAATAAAAAAAGCAGTTTTTGAATTTTTTCAATGTAAAATCGATCAAAAGCAGAACTTCGAAATTGCCCGTCATTATAGCTCACCTGTATGCAGTTAAAAAATCTAAAGTATAGCTTTAAAAATAAAATAAATAGACATATTATATTTATTTAAATTCATTTTTATTTCATCTGTTAATGACACCAAAAGTTACTTTTAACAGAATAATATTGATTTTTTTTTTCCTTTTTTTTATGAATTCGGTTGTAAAAAAGCAGTTTTGGAATTCTTAAATTTTAGACGGATTTCAATAGAAATCGTTAATCGCCCTTGATAGATTAGCCATTTTTAGTCTAAAATATATCAAAGATATTCATTATTTTAATACATAATACATCATTCAAAAGATATTTTAAAGTATTTTTATTGCAGGCTATTAAAATGATATAAGCCGTTCAAATTCTGCACGAAACTTTCGGAGAAAACTACGGAAAACCCAGAAAATTTTTATTCTTTTATATTTTAGAGTTTCAAATTCATATTTTCGCTCACATTTCGTACTAATAATTTTTAACGGTATATAGCCCGGAATTAAGCAAGTTTTGGAGAAAACCACAGATAAGTCAGACACAAATCTTTTAAAAAATGTTTGTATTATCTTTGTATTTCAGCTTCTAATTAGTATAATTTCATTTTTATATTATCGAAAGTGGAATTCGAGATTTCACCTGATTTACACGTTTTAAGGTGTCCTGATTAGGTTTTCTTTTGTATCTCAGCTACTAATTAAAATAATTTCATAAGTAATACATCATTTGAAAGCTTTGTTGATTTGGAATTGGACAATATATTACAGAAAATTCTACCGCCAGATGGCGCTGTAATATTTTAAAATTTCAATATTTCAAATTCTAATGAGCGAGGAAGGTGTTGTAAGTTCTAAAACGGGGATAAGGCGCCGCAGGCGCCACCGAGTGGGACTTAGCTAAAGTCAGAAATTTCACAGATCATAACATGGTGAGCGAACAGGCTGTTTCAGATATTGAAAAGGGAAGAGGGCACCGAAGGCGCTACCTCACGGGAATTTACTGCGATTTCAATAAGCTATTTTCACGATATATCAATAAGCTGTTATTATACCTGAAACGGGAAAAAGGCACCGCAAGCGCCACCGAGCGGGAGTTTCGTAAAGTCATGTTTTTCAGGGATCGCGAACCAGCTGGTCGCCGATGGCGGCTAGTTTCTTAATAATTAATTCTTTCATGATAATACTAACTTTTCAGAGAATAGAGATATAATGACTGTTACATCATAAACATAGCCAGATATTTTGCATCTTTAAGTTCTTGTATTATAGAAATTATGAATTGAAAAAATTAGTTTTTAATTATTCAAAAATGTTTTTAAAAGTTCATATTTGTTTTGCATGATACCTTTCTATTATTGATGTTGATGATATAACATTGATCAAGAGCAAATATTAGAGAATAGAAATTCTTGGGATTTCCTTTGTTTGTCCTATTTTAGAAATTTGATTAATTTATATATATTAGAAATCGAATAGTTCTCTCTAGATTACTTCATTGTTCGTTATTAATCGTTTTTTTTTTCTTAGACAAAAATTTACATCCTGTTATAAGTCTATTTCACATTACCAAAAAAATTACACTGATTGTTAAGAAAGAATAAACATTTGGCATGACGTATTTCAAGATAATTTATTTTAATTTTTGGATCAATATTTATAATCGAATGAGCCTTAAAAGTTAGAACAATCATCCATTGTTAAAAATGAAATAGGTTTTAAAATGTGTCCTTCTAATTATTCAGAGTAAACAAAGCAAAATAAGTTCATATATATATATGATCTCTTTAAATGAAAATTAATGCTATTAAAAGTTTGTAAATTTGAAAATAGTTACTCTTTCTTTCTATGATTTCGAATAAATGCAACACAATGAAAAAATTCAAGGATTTTTTGGGGGAAAGAAAGTACATTTTTTATTTAAATTTAAAAAAAAAGAAAAAAAAAAGTTTATTTCTCAGACATATTTGCACTCCAGGTAAAAAAGTGACGCAAATTAAAAATGTAGTATTTGGGGGAAATAAATTAAAAGATAACCATAAAGCATTGACTAGCCAACAATAAAACTGACACAACTGTCTGTCAAGGGCATAAATTGCGAGATAGAGATGTGACGCTCTTTGTTCACGTCAGAGTACTTCATATACATTTTTAAATTACATAAATTCAAAACTGTATTTTTTTACTTGTGTCACTTCTCTTGCCGGAATGCGATATGGGTTTCTTAACTGAATAATAATTAAAAAAAAAAATCAGAAACAATTCACACAGATTGAAGTAACCCATGAACATACAGAAATGGAAAGAAGTTGATGTAATAAATAAATAAGAAAAAAGTCTATGTTGCATTTAAATAGCTTTAAGACTTTACCAAAATTAGATTTAAAGGTTTAAATAAAATATATAAAATATTAAATAAGTTACTTATTATTTTATTTATTTATTTAGCTTTTGTTTTTTGTATACGACAGGCGAGTTTTAAAATGATGTAAAATTATATTTTTAATTACTTATTCTATTCTTATTGTCATATTTTCTTAGATAAGATTCTTGTAATATAGATTACAAAGAATGAAATTATTAAAACTGAAAATTCCAGAAGTTAATTAAGAGTAATGTTTTCTCCGAAAATTTTACCGAGGAAAGAAGATATGTTAAAATATACCTAGATCAGCTCTCTACTTAACTCAGTGTTAAACTACATTATAAAAAAAAAAATTATTAAAGATTGTTCTTAGCTGCATCATTAAAAATTATGTTAGATTATTTGTGTGTGTGTGTCTAGGCAATGATTTCCAAAATTTGTACAGCAACTTGTTTTTATGTACTTTTCTTTTGTGTAATTAATAAACAAATTAACATTCGAACTTAAAATTGGGATGGCATGTTTGTTATCAAATAATTAATCAAATTCTCTATCATTCTGACAAAGGGAGTAATTTATAAACTTATATTAACTCAATTCTTCTAAAAGTTCGTTTTTAAAGAAAGAAAAAAAAATGTCTAAATGAATTATCCACCTACTAAGAACGCATTAAAACAATTCCATAGTAAATATACTGTCACTTATGAACGGGGATATTTCCACCAGTATTTTCTTACAATAAACACTATTCTATTTAATCACCAAACAAAAAATGTTGTAAAAGTACGATAAGAATTTCTGTATGGTGATAGTGGTAGAAAATCTCTATATTATGTATGATAGACACTACCTTTTACCATAGAATTGCCCATTTTAGTTAGTAGAATTGCCAACTTTTTAATTTATTCCGTAGCATTGTTAGTACCCGCCTCATTTTCAAACCATTTTTTTAGTTCAGTAATTTTTCCCCATTAAGGTCAATGTGCCTAAATGCGACAAAGTTCTTATACTGACGATATTAATGCCAGAATATCTTATTCAAATGCAACATAATGAAACTCTTAAATTTTCAGAACAATTCGCGGAATTTTTCACCGCATTTTAAAAGTTTTCTCTAAGAGAATTTTCTATTTCTATGCACATTGTTCATTGTCTCTCTCCCCCACTTCTCCCTAAATGCAACAAAAAATGTTGAAACAGCGACTGTAATTGTATTTAATCTTTTGACATCAAGTAACCACTTTTCGTCATGGTCATACATATTACATCTGTCGGAGGTTTAAGTTGGAGAAGACGACACATTTTGATAATAAAAGGTAGTGTCGTGTTTAAAAATATTTATCACATTTAGGCGTTCTTTTACTTTATAGACCTAATTGCGACAAAGCATTTTCCTTAAATGCAGAATGCCATTCAATAGATGTATAAAGGTAAGATTATACAACCTTTGTTTTCCAACGTATAAAAGCAGATACTGTTTAAGACAGAAAATCATTTAAAGGAATAAATTGTGAATAACCGAATTTTATTGAATTTACAGATCACCACATGAAATTCAGAGATTTCCTCATTGAGACAATCAATTCGTTTCAGCTGGTAGTTGTTTAAAATGGTGAAATAATCACGCTTCATGCGATAAATAATGCTCAACTGAAATGCAACTGAATGTCTGAATATTTTACCGCATTTAGACACTTTGAACAACGCATTTAGTCTTTAGATACTCAGAGCCTGATTAAGGGGGAAGCACACATTATTTATACTTATACCGTTATTTTTTAACAAATACTTTCCTCCTATAATAAACAGAAAATTCTCATTAAAAATTATTTTAAAAGAATTCTGGTGTCTAATAACGGTGAGTAAATTGGATTGTTTTACACCGTTCATTTGTTATAAAAAATATTTCCTCGTCAAAGCGTGGAATTTCTATGACATGAAGTAAAAAATAGTTGTAAAAATATTCCGGTGAGAGCGGAGATAATGTGTGCTTCCCCCTTAATCAGGCTCTGTAGATACTGTAAATACGACAAAAATGTCCTAAATGCGATGCATTTTTTATTTGTCTTGTATTGCAAATAATAATTCAATTTTTTGGGGAAAATGAATCAATACACTAATTTAGGACTAAAAATACAATATTCAACCTTTTTTTTTTTTTTTTTTTTTTTTTCGTTTGTTTTTATACTAAAATTTTGGATATGGTTTAACACGTTAATCGCCACGATAATATCAGAAAAATTTTCACATGTACCATGATAACTTTATTAGACAATTTAGTTAAAAATGCGTGTTAAAAATGCGTCAGTCACATATGACTGACATGGCGATTAACGTGTTAATAATTACTCGGCGTATATCATATTCCTTTTAGGGTTATTTCCTAGTTAAAAATGCGTGTTAAAAATGCGTCAGGCACATATGACTGACATGGCGATTAACGTGTTAAATGCGAAAAACATACTAAAAAATCACGTCACAATTAGGCATATTCACCTTATGTAATTACTGTTGCGTAAGAAAAATATTATTCTTCTAAAAACAGAAGTGGTGTGTAAAAAAGGCGTGCACTAATAATGCTAATGGAATAAATTAAAAAGTTGGCATCTCTCAGTTAGGCAAATATAAATATGCCTCCAAATGTTAAATTACAGCCGACTTCTTCCTTCATCCATTTTTCTTTTGATACGATTATTGAATTGTAGAAAGCATTATCATTAATTGGTAAACTGTTAACATTGCCAGATTCACAAACATTTCAACAAACAAATTTATAACGAACATCTCATTAAAACTTCATGTCTGTATTAACTTCTCTAACTTCATGTCTAATTTATCTTAATGTCTGTAGTAGAGTAACTGCATCAGTAGTGGACACTTTTAAAGCGAATAGTACCTAATCACGCTGAGAGTTAAAGCATATGTTATTCTTTGAGAAATTTTTTTCCACAATAACTCATTGTTTATTTTTTTTTAATTCCGTTTACGCATTCAAAAAATTTACAAACGTTAAATGAGTAATCTTTTATTAAAAAAATTGATGTTTCACATTTCATTTTTGAACAAAAAAAAAAAAAAAAAAAAAATGCTAAAAACGTATTTCAGTAATTTTTCGCATTTTTAAACTCAAAAATAAAAGATTAAAAATTTGAAAAATAAATTCTTAAATAACGAGTACTCATTTAATGATTGTGAATTTTTCGGATGTGAATATGTAATAAAAAAAAAAAAAAAAAAAAAAAAAAAAAAAAAGAAAATCATTAGCCAATGAGTTATTGTGGAAGCAAATTTCCCTGTAAAACAACATGAGCTTTGGCTGTCAGCGTGGTTAAGTTAGTGTTAAACGTCTATTATATATTATTTATATCAAATATCATTTTTCAAATGACTGATGACTATTGAACAAAAATTCGGAAAGTCCAGCAACGTTGGGTTAGGTATTGTTAAGGACATTCTCTGGTTATTTTTTATGTATTGTTCTTAATTTTAGAGGCTGTAACTATAACCAGTGTCCAATATCTTATATAACTCTTTCTGTACATAACTCTACAGCGAAAAATGCTAATTAAATCATTTTTGCGCTTGAAATATTAATTTTCCAGAAAGTTTAAAAAACGCCAGTAGTGCGGCAAGTTATTTTCGATCGAGCCAAACATCACTTAAAAAATAGTATAAACTAGTTATTAAAATTTCCGGTGTGAACTGATATAGTTAGCCTACAGATTATTTGCTGGAATATATGGTAATATACATAATCTCTTGTTTAGTTTTTTTTTTTTTTTTTTTTTTTTTCCCTCTCTCTTTTATTAATATACACTTTTTTTCCATCAAAAATGTACTTACTACAAAAATTATATTGACAACAGTTTAAAAAATATTCCCGATATCCAAGTAATATTCTAATAAGGATTTGATAATGAACATATCATTCAAATTTTCTCTTCATACTCTGGTAAAATTAGTGAAACATCACTGGCCAAACAGCCGTAAATTTTTCTATAACAGCAAATTACAAAAAGTATCGTAAATGAAGTACAAAAATAAGTGGATCGGCGTAAATTTTATGGCTACAATTTTGAAGCGAGGGTTTTTTTTTTTTTTTTTTTTTCGATTTATGTTAATTTTTTTCATCATATACTCTTAATATCATTTGTGCAGACGTGACATCAGACAGATTTCTTGTCCAATTTTAAATACTAAATATTAATTTATCTTAATGACTTTTGGTGTACTGTTATATCTACATGCATACCTGCCAGCATCCTAATTAATATTTCGTAGTGTTGTTAGTTCCGCCCCTTTTTTCACACCAGTAATTTTGGAGTGTAATATTCTCCAACTGCAGTTTCGATTGAAGAAAAAAAAATACTCTAATAAATTTCTGCTGTGAAAAAAAAAAAAAGAGGTGGAGCTAACAATACTGCGGAATATTAATTATTAACATACCTGTCAATACATCCTGATTAATATTCCGTAGTATCATTAGCCCCACCTTTTCTTCACACCAGAAGTTTATTAGTGTATTTTTCTTCTTCGTTAATCGAAATTACATTTGAAGAATATTGCTCTACAAATTTATTTGTGTGAAAAAAAAAAAAAAGGTGGTACTAACAACACTACAGAATATTGTTTAGGATGTTGGCAGATATGCTTGTATTCATAGGTGCCAAATTGTACATTTTTTTTAACACCACTATTTCTTTGTAAAAAAATTTATCATGTTTAATCGGAGAAAACTGCTAAATCAATTACTAAAAATTCCGATTAAAAATTAAAAGTTGGCAGCTAAGTAAATAATTAATACAAAATTTTAAATGTAAGAAATATAATTAACATTTAATAAGGTAACATTGACAGATATATTTTCTGTGACTCATTTGTATAGATCAATTACTCGAAATCGACACATATTTGAAGTTCAGGAATTTTAATTTACACAAATAAGACATTCATCTAATATGTAATTTTAAAAAGTTCCAAAGTTTAAATAAATAAATATATATATATATATATAATTATTTTTATTTCGTAACAGGCATGGCATGTATAAAATTTTAGAATTATCTTTTGCCGTACTTACTTTTAAATTTAAATTTTCGTTCGTAATTAGTGATATATATATATATTTTTAATATATTGTGTTACATTATTTAATATGTTTTATAATTTTTCTATTAAGAAAAATAAAAAATAATATTGAGTTAGTTGAAAAAAAAAAAAAATGGCGTTTATGCATACTTGCAAACCATCTCATTAATAAGTGTAAAATGGTTAATGCCCCTTTTTCCACACCAATTTATTTTTAGAATAATTCTCTCCAAATGTTGTTACAGTCATATAAGAGTAAAATTACTCTAAATAATCTGGTGTGTCACTCACACGACTTTCTCTTACCCTGAAATTTAATACTGTAAATACAGGTTGGAGATTAAGAGGTAAGATAACGAGTACTGTTATGTAAACCTATGTTAAACAATTCATATTAGGCTTCTGAAGAGTTTTATATGATAATTAGTTCTGTGTGAGGGGGGCTACCGCCCCCCTCAACCCCCCGTTTCATTAATGCACCTACATTTATATAGAATTTAATTCGGTTATTAAAAAATATTTCTCTTTTTAAAAAATAATTTATTAAAATTATTATTTAAAAAAATTATCTTTTATGATAAGACAGACGATTTCCATATTAGAGAAGTAGTTTAACACCAAATATCCAAAAAAAAGTCCATTTTATTCTCAATATTAAAAAAAAAAAAAAGTACGATTTTTTTCCTAAGTTTTTTTTTAGTTAAAAGTAAAAAAAATCGATAACTTTGTTTTAAATTATCGCAGATCGATGGTTCAACCATTCGTTTTAAAGGTATTTTCGAGCTCTTTTGAAAGATACCCATCATGAAAATTTACTCCCCTCGAGGGGGGACTTCCCCCCCAGGGGGGGGGTGAGGCTCCTACATACACAAAAAAATTTTCCCAGTTAACTGTCTCTATTAAAAAAAATATATATTTGTTTCATTTGGTTTAGTGCAGTCTATAGACGTTAAACTCTATTTTCCTGCAATTTCCCCCATAGACGTAATGTATTAGAATTCTCTTGATTGTCCCTGTAGACGAACCATTTGCTTGATCTTAACGAAAAGCTTACTGTAGCATCGCTATATGATACACATTTAGAATACCAAGTTTGAACTTTCTGCCATAATTTGTTTTTGAGATATGCTGATAACAGACAGACACACAGACCATTTGCTAAAAACATGATTTTCGTATTCAGGGGACCTCAAAACGTGTAAATATAACAAAATCTCGCGTTCGAAAATTTGAGCCAAAAACAATACTTTCTCTACCTTATGGGTAAGAGAACGTAAAAATGACTAGTGTGAAAAAAAAAAAAAAAAAAAAAAAAAAAACGTGTACTAAGAGTTTTAAAAGAAAGATGGTTGGTAGGTATGCTTTATATCCACTTTTGCGTTAAATTAACCATACACAAAAGAATGCAAAAAAAAAGTATCTTTGCTTAACCAGTGTATTTAATTGAATGAAAATTTCATTTTCATTAATAATAAATAAATGTACTTCTTCTTTTATTGATTTTTATCATTATAATATAAATGGATTATTTACAAGAAATAAAAGTAAATTAAAGCAGAGATAAAGTTAAATGTCATGTATTAACTAAATAATTTCAAGCATAATTTCATACATTAAAAGGGAAAGGCGATTTTAATTATTTCTTGAGTCATGCAATTAATCACTTTTTAAACTAAGAAAAAATCTTGTATTTTCATTAAAATAAATAAATATAAATATCTGCTTTAATATCATTCTTTAATTTAAATGATAATTTTAATCATAATTGGCGAAATTGTTTTACGTCACCACCCTTTCACATGGTGCGATAAACAATCCCGTATAACGCGTCTGATGAATTTAACTTTTTCCCAGAATAAGTCAAACTTGGATTCCTTTAAAACATACTAACGCATGACTTATATTTTTCTTCAAAAATACAGTTTACGATTTTTTTTTTTTTTTTTTTTTTTTTTTAACCTTAATAAAAATAAAATAGTTCATATTAGTTCTGTTTATGCGTTGAAATTTAAGTAACTTGAAGCGTATGAACCCTAAAATATTCAAGTACAAAAATGTGGATCGCAAATTAAAACAAAAATATTAGCGGTAAAAAACTAAGAAAACTGTTTAATATTTAAGGGGGGGAAAAATCCACCTATGTTGGGTATATTTTAATTTTAAACAGTATATTCCGCATTAAAGTGTTTCTATAAAAAGTTATATTTTATTTGTGGCGTACAAACCCACAATATACAATATCCAAAAATATAATATAAATGGATTATTTACAAGAAATAAAAGTAAATTAAAGCAGAGATAAAGTTAAATGTCATGTATTAACTAAATAATTTCAAGCATAATTTCATACATTAAAAGGGAAAGGCGATTTTAATTATTTCTTGAGTCATGCAATTAATCACTTTTTAAACTAAGAAAAAATCTTGTATTTTCATTAAAATAAATAAATATAAATATCTGCTTTAATATCATTCTTTAATTTAAATGATAATTTTAATCATAATTGGCGAAATTGTTTTACGTCACCACCCTTTCACATGGTGCGATAAACAATCCCGTATAACGCGTCTGATGAATTTAACTTTTTCCCAGAATAAGTCAAACTTTGATTCCTTTAAAACATACTAACGCATGACTTATATTTTTTCTTCAAAAATACAGTTTAAGATTTTTTTTTTTTTTTTAACCTTAATAAAAATAAAATAGTTCATATTAGTTCAGTTTATGCGTTGAAATTTAAGTAACTTGAAGCGTATGAACCCTAAAATATTCAAGTACAAAAATGTGGATCGCAAATTAAAACAAAAATATTAGCGGTAAAAAACTAAGAAAACTGTTTAATATTTAAGGGGGGGGGGGGGAATCCACCTATGTTGGGTATATTTTTATTTTAAGCAGTATTCCACATTAAAGTGTTTCTATAAAAAGTTATATTTAATTTGTGGCGTACAAACCCACAATATACAATATCCAATAATATGGATAACAAGACTTCAACAATAAATTAATGGGAAAAAACTGGGAAAAAAAATTAATGTTTAAGCAAACAGATAAGCCACGCCTTTACGTGTATCTCTATAGCGTCACATTATTAAACAAATTCGTGATTAAATATCTGAAATTTTGTCGTCAAAAATAGAAACGGTAAACGTTATTAACGTTTATATATGCAGGCGCCCTGAATAAAATCAAGTAGAAATACACAAACTCATTTTTCAAAATATTGTTTCAGGGGATTCAAGAGGGCGGGGCTCATTATTTTTTTGAAATGCGATCAGAATAACAAAATCTCCAGCCTTCAATATGTTAATTTTACAGAAATAAGTTTATTCGTATAGTAAACTTCGAAACGTTATTAGAAAACAAAAATAATCGCAAAAAAAAATAAATTGTAAAACATTTCTGCATTAGATTGAACTAGCAAAAATCGTTCTCATAATGTATGTCTCGTATAACGCGATTTCCTATTACGTGGAACGTAATACTGCGTTGTACGAGAGTCTACTGTACTTATGACCAAGGTATTTAATTCGGTAATATTTAAATACATATTGATATAATCACTATTTATTTAAACTGTATTGGGTATCACATGGGCATACTTGCCAACATCCTAATTAATATTCCGTAGTGTTGTTAGTCCCGCCCTTTTTTTCACACCAGTAAATTTTTAGAGTAATATTCTCCAATTTCATAAAATTAAACATAATTGTGTAACATTTAAAATGAGATAATGAATACAAAAATTTTTTTAATTTTAACAATACGGTTTAATTAAAAGCATTAAAATACACGACAGACGTTTCGGCTAGAACACTAGCCCTCCTCAGTGTCAAACATACAAGCACAACATTTACAAAAAATTCATAACACATCATAACAAGATTATATATTCATGAGGAATAGCTTTAGCCTCGTTCAAGGCAGAATGTTGCATTTTAGTGAAAGCGCCCTCTAGAAAAATACGGGATTCATATACATTTTCTTAAAAACAAAATTAATTCCCAGTTACATGATAAAAAAAATTTCTGGAAAAGGTATGTGGATGACATTTTTATAATTACTAAACAACATTTTGTTACTGATATTTTAGATTTTTCTAACTCTTTATGTCCTGATATCCAGTTTACCCTTGAAATAGAAATTAATAATGAGCTACCTTTCTAGACATCCTTGTAATGCATAAAACAGTGAAAGATTTTTTAAATTTTTCTTCTTCAGTTTAAGAAAACCTACCTTCTTTGGTCAATATCTTAATTTTAATTCTGCTAATTCTTTATCTCATAAACTTGCAGTCATTCGTACTCTTTTACATCGTGCAAAGCATTATTGTAGTAATTCTGTATTTTTAAATATTGAACTATCTAAATTTTTTTCTGATTTAAAAAATAATAGTTACCCCCCTCGTTTTATTAAAAGAATTTATAAAGAAGAGTTCTATTTTTCATCTAAATCAGTTTATCCTAAAGTTAAAAATTCTATTCACCGTACGACTATCCCTTATTATAAAGGTATTTCCGAAAATATCGCTAAATTGCTTAAAACAGTTAATACCTCTACTAGCTTTAAACCTCAACTCCGTATTAGTAACTTTCTCTCAAACTTTAAATCCGCTGTCCCCCCCCCCCCCCTTTAGCTTCTAGATGTAATCTATTGTATCCCCTGTAAAAATTGTGATTCTACATATATCGGTGAAACTGGCAGAACAGGTGAAATTAGATTAAAGGAGCATAAATGCTCATATAAAACAGGTGATTTAAGATCGAAACTCGTAATCCATTCCCTCAATAGTGATCATATTCCTGATTTTGACAACTTTAAAATTCTAGCCTCTAATGTAAATTTATATGAATCCCGTATTTTTCTAGAGGGCGCTTTTACTAAAAAGCAACATTCTGCCTTGAACGAGGCTAAAGCTATTCCTCCTAAATATATAATCTTGTTATGATGTGTTATGAATTTTTTGTAAATGTTGTGCTTGTATGTTTGACACTGAGGAGGGCTAGTGTTCTAGCCGAAACCTCTGTCGTGTATTTTAATTGTTTTTAATTAAAATGTATTTTTAAAGTTTTTAAACATTTTTGTATTCATTATCTCATTTTAAATGTTACATTGGTTTTAATATTCTCCAAATTGAATTACGATTACATAAGAAGAAAAATACTCTAAAATGATACTGGTGTGAAAAAAGAAGGTGGGGCTATCAATGCTACGGAATATTAAATTAGTATGTTGGCAAATATGCAGGGGCCGTACTCTCCGCCCTTTTTCAGGACATTCTCGGGAATCAAATTTTTTTTTTTTTTTATTGCTACCATCATTTTTATGCAACAATCTCTACCTTGTATAATCATGGCACATTACTCCAGAAATGATTTTAAATAAAATTAGTGGTGGCAAGGAAGGTGGAAATTTCTTATCTTTGAGAGTGTCCTGATAAAAGGGCGAAGAGATACCCCTGGTATCAGGACATTAAGTAACAATAAAAAAAAAAAAAAAAAAATGCACTTTTTTTTTTTTTTTTAAATATTAAACTGTATTATGTTGTATTTTTAAACCCGTTTGCTTGCTGCACGTTCTATGTTAGTGAATTCACTTTTCACATAGTTATTTTCTCGACAGTAAAAAAAAAAAAAAAAAAAAAAAGATGAAATTACAAGCAGACAAATTATAGAGCTTGAACTAAAACTGACTCTACACTTTCTTCGACTAAATTTTTCATCACTTATTACTTCATAAATAACAATGCAAGTTAAGATGAGATTACTTTCCTTAGTTAATTTTGACCTAGTTTATGCAGTTTTAACTAAAGCAATTAAAGTTAACCGTTTTAAAACAGCAATAAGGAAATTAAATTAGCGAAATTTTTATATTTAAATGACAATTAAGTTTTGTCATTTAAATATAAATTGTTTGTAAGTTACGTGTTTATTCTCTGTCTCTCTCTCTCTCTCTCTCTCTCTCTCTCTCATTTTGTTCTCATTACTTTCCTTTTGCAAGGACTTTAGCAGTAAACCGTACTTCTCATTAAGCAATCGAAAATCACCAAGTTCTAGAATTTTACTCATTCTAAAATAATATTCTAGCTTTGTGAGAACCTTCATCGTAATTTAAAATTAATTAATTAAAAGTTTAATCCAGTGATTAAAAAAAAAAAAAAAAAATGTAGTGCCTAAGTGTTTGGTATAGCTTCATATTTTTACATATATGTAGAAACGATTGCTTCTAGTAATTTAAAACTTTATTACAATGTATTTTCGAAAAATTTGCTTAAATTTTGATGAAATTAATTCTCAAGCACGTACAATTGTACAGTCGGCAAAAAAAAAAAAAAAAAAAAAAAGGCCACCCCCTACCTAATTTCGCTATAAATTGTTGTAGAAACATGTGGTTGGTACCAATCGATTTGTAATAACATCTAGTTTATAATGGTAATTATAGTTAGATTTTGCTTAAGGGGTCGTCTACATATTAAAACTGGCATCAACTTCATTTTTTTCAATGGTAACTCCCATTTTTTATAATTTATTTAAATTCTTTGGGTGAAATCATCACGGAAAATGGTATAGTTTATATATTTTGCGCAATGTTTCACAGAGTTATAAGCTGTCAAAATATGAGGGTGCTAATGTTAAATGAATGTGACAAACATTAATTCATGTCTTCCAAAATAATTATGATATTCAAATTCTGTTTTTTTTTTTTTTTTCTTTATATGATAGAATGAATTTGACCCAAACATATTCCATGCATATTTGTGATAAAAAAAAACATTTTTTGAATTATGAAAATTTATTAATAATTTCATATTTGAAAAAATTATGACTTATGACCTATGTTAATTTTTGCATGAAAAGAACGGGCATCATCAAAAACATTGGTTTCCAAATTTACAGCTCGTTCTTAACATTATTTTTTGAGTTACAGTGATATTTCATTTTTTACTTGTGTTAGGGGGCCGTCACTTACAATAATTTGTATCCTCTGTGAGTAAATATCTGTACATATTTTGACAAAAAACTATTTTAATTTACCTCAATGTTATTCTAATTGTTTTCTAAAGAACATTCCGATATTTATGATACAAATTGGATTATTTTTTATAAAATTATCACAATGCAAGCGAGAGATTGTGAAAGAATTTCAAAAGAAATGAAGCCCCGCCTCTATATTGCAGAAACAATATTAAAAAAACTAGTTTGCATATTCGTATAAGACTCTATTTGTGACGCTGGTATGCATAAATGTCAATGGCATTTACTACATCGAGTGCTAAAGACAAAATTTAAACGATTTTATTGGAAGTATGTAAAATAATTTTGTTTTATACTGTAAAGTTTTAGAAAAAAATGTGTAAAGGCGTGGCTTCTGTTGCAAAAAGAAGTACACTCGATTCTGAAATTTTAAGTCTTTGTTCTTAAATATTACATAAATTTTCCTAGTTTCTAACTGCTAAAATTCTATTTTATCCCTGTCTAATTTTATCGCTTGACGTAACAATAAAATATTAAATTTTTATTAAATGTTTTTTTAATATTAAATAATATAGTACATTAAAAAAAAAAAAAATTAATTTTTAAAATCTATCATTGAAACTAAGCGCAATATTACTTATTTTCGATTATTCTAATCACGGCGTAAAACTGGCGTCACGTTTATTATGGAAAAAGAATTTAAAACAGAGTAATATGGCTTATTACTTTTAAAGATATAGATTTTACACATTTAAAATTAAGAATTCAAGTACAGTAGACGACTGCAGAACGGGGAATATTCGTTCTGTGCAATGGGACACAATTTTATGTCGTGTATACTTTATCAGACCAATTTATGCAAATTCAGTCCAAAACAGAAAATTTTTATTTTATTATATTTTGTTGTTATGCTTTATTTTTTATTAATTTCTAAGTAATGTTTCGGTGTTTACTATACATGTTAACTTATTTTCGTAAAATTAACGCATTGCAGGTGGGAAATTTTGATATCATTCCACAAGTATAATAACCCGCACCCTCTGGATTTTTTTGAAACAATAGTTTACTTTAAAAAAAAAATTTTGTTTCTTTAATTTTAGTTTGTTTGACTCTTTATAAAACTCTAGCATATATAAAGGAGTGAAATTTACCGTTTCGATTGTTGATGACAAAGTTTCAGTTATTTAATCATGAATTTGTGAAATAATTTCATGTTTTAGAGAAACGTATAAAGACGTGACGTATTACTCAAAATAAAAATGACTTTGAACAGTATCGCCTTTTAATTGAATATTAAACATTTTCGCGACCGCATGTTTTTGCCTTTTAGATAGTCTGTTCCGCCTGTGAGAGTTATTCATTTAAGCTACGTTATGTCAGAACAAGGTTTTCTATATCTATATTTATTTTACATTTATGAATATACATAATAATTACACTCTTTCTAGTGAAAGTATTTGCATTCATAGTATTTTATTTATATAAATATAATTGTAAGGAACATTCTTGAGAAATATAGTAGCTAGTAACATACAAATTGTGAAAGAAACGCCCACTGGAGGAGTTACATGTTTCCAGTGACGTGGATCTACGTCAGCGCTCGCGAAAGTGTTAAATATCCTCTCTCAGATTTTAGATTAAACCTTGTTATCTATATTTTTTGTATATAATATATATTGTTAATTTGTACACCTAAAATTAAATGTAAAACTTTATAGTAACACTTTCATGAAAGGCTTACTGTATAAAATAAAAATTTACCCGATAGAAGTAGATAATTCTTTTTCTTAAATATTAAACACTTTTTTTTTTTTTTTTTAAACCGCTATTAATATTATCATTATTACTATTATTCGTTTATCTTGGTATCTAGATTTTTGTAATTCAACATTCTAGGGTTCATATGACTCAAGCTATTTAATTTTTTTCGTATGAGGTGATGTATTTAACTATTTGATGTTTAATAAATTCAAACCAATAAAAAACTTTTAATTCATAAACTAACACTAAGCGTTCTGCGAATCAGCTTAGTTTTTTAATTTTATAAATAACATCTACGTATTTTTTTTTCCCGGTGTGAAACGTAACTAATAATGTCTGTTGTGAGGTAAATCACGATTTAAGCTTTCTAAATGTATAGACGGACCCCCTAATACATTTTCACGTGTAACTCTATTTACAATTGATTTAAAGTACTCCGAACTGTCTTGATCTCAGAAATCTGAATATGAGGTCAAAAATAGGGGTCGTCTTTCAAAAAAAATGAAGTTTATGCCTATTTTAATATATAGACGACTCCTTAAGCAAACTCTAACTATACCATTAACACGTTCGCTGCCGCTCTCACGTGACTAATAATGCGATCGGCGTTTTTTCCCTTTAACCTGCCGATTATGCTTGGCGTATTTCGCAAGAGCGCTAAATCGCCAGATGTAGCGCTTGTGTTTAAGTTTTGTGTTTACCTTTGTTTGTTTGCGTCATGTGTTACGTCAATACGCTGTATTACGTCAAACGTGTAAAAATTCATCTGCTCTTTACAAGCAAACTCTGGAGTTAATGATAATAAGTTAAATTTCCATAACAAATAGTTTCGTTTGTACTGAGCAGATAAAATATCTCGCTGACGTCATCACTTCGGTTGCATATTGATCATATGTGTTTTATTAGAGAGAAAGTATTCTATTTTGAAGTACCCTTCCATGGAGGATCAAATTTTTCATGGCATGTTTCCGGACCACTTCTAGGGGTGAGTCCCTGACCGTTGCCAATCGCCCATTGCACTGCACTAGTGTGACGTAAAACCCAACCAACCATCTATTTTGAAATATGAATATTTGTGATGTTTGCGTTAGTACTGTTTGGCTGGTTGAATAGAGTTGGAATTTAAGAGGTACTTATGAATTTAAGAGGTTGGTTTATTGGTTGAGTTTTACGTCTCACTAGTGCTGCGCAATGGACAATTGGCGATGGTCTGGGTCTCACCCCTAGAGGTGGTCCAGGAACATGCCATCACAATTTTGATTCTCCACGGAAGCGATGACTCTCTCGCTTCGTAAACACCCAGGGCGCATTCGAAAGTATTACCCGGTCACTTCCCGAGTTGGGAAATGACGTCACGCGGGAAGTTCGGGAAATTAGAACTACCATATAGGAGCCATGTTTGTTTATATATTTGTTTCCCGGGAAGATAAGATGTGTACGGAAGTAGTTACATCTCGGTCATTTTTAGTAAGGCTCCTATATGGTAGTTCTAATTTCCCGAACTTCCCGCCTGACGTCATTTCCCAACTCGGGAAGTGACCGGGAAATACTTTCGAATGCGCCCCCAGAGGTATAATTAATATGGGAACATGAAAACATTGCGGCCTCGAGAAATTTTATGAGCACCAGCCACCATTAGTATACACAATGGTCTTTGGCAGCCTCGAGTACCGAACCCGCAATCTTACAATTCCAAGCCCGGCGCTCTACCGACTGGGCAACCATGGTCCTGAATTTTAGAGGCATATTTTTGAATTTCATGCCAATACAGGATGCTACAGTACAAAATTTTGTATACTTTTTAATTTCATGCATTTTGAGATAGGGGTATAGTGAACTGATCAGAGTACCATTATAATAGAGAATCGTTAAAATTTGCAATAATTATCCAGTTGCGGATTTATTTTTTCATTCCTAATGAATGAGGACTATAAATAAAATATTAATGATAAATAATTTATTTTATACAACTTTTGAAAACTTAGAAAAATGCCTTTGAAATAAATGTTGTCCCGAGAATCTTTAGTGTCGCTTCGATCACATCGATTAATCGCATCGTTCTTTAAGTTTCGGATTATCACATTTGCTGCCAATCACGAGACAGAGCGTAACGTGATGCTGTTAACAAAGAGCCAATCACGCGCTGACGCGTGATGTGGGGTGATGTCTCAGTAGCCACCCACGCGCTAGAGCAGGAAAATCTTTCACTTTTCATTCATTCTCCATTTCATTTGGTACTGCATGTAGGGTATTTCTACTGGTATTGGCATGGAGTGATTAGAAACTAAATATAAGTAATCGTGGTTTTAATATTTTATTGTTTATTGAAAAAACAATCTTGTGATATGAGTTATACAGATGATACTGCAGGGCCTTCTTCGCGCCCGGAAAAAAGAAAAGTTAATAATATTACGGATGACGAAATGGCTGATATATCGGACGAGTACCCGAGTGATTTCAGTTACAGCAATGACAGTGACGAGGAATTCGTTCCTCATACTGACGCCCATGATATTTCGTTTTCTGAGGATGATGAAGAAGAACAAATCATGCTAGAGGCTGCTTATCAGAAGGATGATTCAACTACGGTGGAAATTAATAATTTGGGAAAACGATTCAACAGCAATGAAACAATTTCCTTTCGTAAAATCTGAGTGTTTGCTCCAACCTGTTCCAGGTAAAAATCCCATAGATTTCTTTCGTCATTTTTTCACTGATAGTATATTGGAGGAAATAGTAGGTGAAACTAATGATTATGCTCATAAAAAGCTTCTTAAACGTGAAAAAAAGAAACATTCTCGCATGAATGCCTGGATGGACACCACAAAAGAGGAATTCTTGGTATTTGTGGGATTGATTTTACATATGGGAACTATAAGAATGAACCGTATACAAGATTATTGGAAAACTGATTCACTGTTTGGTTTACGTGCATTTTCAAAAAATATGAGCAGGAATCGGTTTTTGTTTTTACTGAGGGCATTGCACTTCGCAAAAATACCAGAGCAGAATACAAAACCTCCAAAGGATCGACTGTATAAAATAAGAAATATGGTGAATTTGTTCAACGCGCGAGTATCTGAAATATATTACCCAGGACGCGAGATTAGTTTAGATGAATCGATGATATTGTGGCGTGGACGTCTTATATTCAGGCAGTATATACCAAATAAACGTCATAAATATGGTATCAAGTTGTACATGATCACAAATCCTGATGGTATGGTTCTGAAATTTATGGTATATACAGGTATGTTGGATGATTTTGGTGGAAAAGGACATGCACAAAATGTCGTCATGAATTTACTTGAGGGTATGCTGGATGTAGGACATAGCGTATTTATGGACAATTATTATAACAGCTACGAACTGGCAAAATGTCTTGCTGATAGAAAAACTCATTGCACTGGGACAATCAGAAAGAACAGGAAGACATTTCCGAAAGAGGTAAAAGAAAAAAAACTGAAGAAAGGGCAAACGATAGCAAAGTATGCTAATGGTGTGATGATTGCAAAGTGGCAGGATAAGAGAGACGTCACTTACATTTCCAATGAATATAAAAATGTTATAGTGGAACATACAAACAAAAAGGGTGAAATTAAATCAAAGCCTCTACCTGTGATTCAATATAATAAATTTATGTCAGGTATTGATAAGCAAGATCAGATGCTTGCGTATTACCCTTGTGAAAGAAAAACAATGAGGTGGCCCACAAAAATATTTGTGCATATTTTGCAACTGATGATGAACAATTCTCATTTGATCTATAATAAGTATTCCAATAAAAATACATCGTTGTATGACTATCGGTTATCCGTGATACGAAGCTTATTGAAACAGTCATCTATTCTTCGAGATCCTGTGTGTGATCAGTCAGAATTTGAACATGTGTTAAGTACGCGGGAAGAAAAAAAAGCCGGAAAGACTGTGAGAAAGCAATGCAAAAGTTGCTATTCCGTAGGGAAACGTAAAGATACAATATATGTCTGCAAAATTTGTGAAGGATCTCCCGGTTACTGCTTAGATTGTGCAAAGATAATACACAAATAACATTCAAAATGTATCTTTTGTAATAATGCCATTGTATTTTTCTTGTAATAAATTCTTTTGTAATGTGTATAATTGTTTGTAGTATATATTTATATAAAAATAATGCGTACTGTAACTTATTTTTCTTATTTTGATTCACTTTTTACATGCCACACGCCAGCGCGTAATCTGGCATTTGAGATGGATGGTTGGGTTTAACGTCGCACTAGTGCTGCGCAGATGGGCAATTGGCGACGGTCTGGGACACACCCCTAGAGATGGTCCGGAGACATGCCATCATAATTTTGATCCTCCACGGAAGGGATGGCTCTCCCGCTTCGGTGACCCCCAGAGGCATAATTTTTGATGGGAACATCGAGGACATTGCGGCCACGACAGATTTTACTTGCACCAACCACCATTAGTGTACACGACGGTCTTTGTCCGGCTCGAGTACCGAACCCGCAATCCTCCAATTACGAGGCCGGTGCTCTACCGACTGGGCTACCGCGGCCCATCTGGCGTTTGGGTAAAAATTTGACATATAGTTTCTGATTTAAAATGTAACTATATATTGTACTTATAGCTGTTAAATTATTGGAAATAAAACAACCATTAATTTTAGTAGAGTCAGAGAAGCGTTATCAATAATTACTAAAGCATTACACGTTTCAGGGACATTTGGTGTGATTGTATGATCTAAGTTTTATTTTTGTATTTGTGATTAGTTATAAATTCGTAATTATTTTTTTTCTTTTAATTTTCTTTTATGAAAATTTTCCTTTTGTCCTATGTATTATTATTATACGGATTTTTTTTCAAGACGCGTTCTCTTTTTAGGTTAGATCGCCGAAAAGCTCGCTTTCGTATGCCGCCGGTGTAAGGTTGCTATTCGGAACACGATGCGAAATGGCGCCGTCTTGGCGATTTTCGAAATTTCGCCAAGCGGCAGCCTAAAGTGAACTTCTACCAGTGAAGCAATACGTCACATCCCGCGCTAGCGCGGGATCGGCAGCGAACGTGTTAAACACTATTACGTTATTACGAATCGATTGGTTCCAACCACATGTTTCTACGACAATTCATAGCGAAATTAGGTGGAGGGGTGGCTTTTTTTTTTTCCCCGACTGTACATATTACCAATATATTATCAAGTATTACCGTTTAAATCAAAATAACAATGATTGGTATACTCTACCTCTTTTATTAAAGAGCTTCTCGAAACAATGTTTTTTTATAGTTAGTATGAGTTTGTGCTTATGTTTATTTTCCATTGCAGATTAATGAATATTAATAAAAATCAGGCTTTTGTCTGTAAATTTCTCAGAATCAAAAACTTTAGCGATATCTTCACGTTTCTAATATCTTGAAAACCAAAATTGACTCCAGAAAGTGATATTTGATAAACATAATAGAAGACTAATCTTCGAAGTGATTAGGCAACTGTCCCAATTAATATTTAGTAGTGGATATTGAATAATTAATAGTCCCAAATCTGGCAACACTGCGTTGATGGCATGTTATTCTATGGAGAAATTTCTTTTAAAAATTACGCATTACCTGATGTATTCTTTTTTTAATTCCGTTTTAATATTTAGGAAATTCACAACCATTAGATTGATTTCCGTTTTTATAAATTATTTTTATTTTAATATTTTAATATTTCATTTTGAGACTGTAAAGTAGAAAAAAAATGCACTCTTTTTTTTTTTTTTTTTTTCCGCTTTAGAACTTTAAAATGAAATATTAAAGATTTAATATATATATATATATATATATATATTTTTTTTTTGAAAAATAGGAATGAATATAATGATTGTGAATTTTCTAAATATCAAAACGCAAAAATAATAATAATAATAATAATAATAATAACAAAAATAAAAATACATTCGATAATGAGTAAATTTGAAAACAAATTTCTCTATAGAATAACATGTGACAAGTCTGCCCCCCACTTTAGGTTAACACGTCGAGCGCCACGCGAATTCTTAAGGAAATCCCCGTCAAGCCACGCACGCTACTTAGAAGCGCGTTGTGTTTACGGTGTTTCAATACAATGCATTAAAATGCCTTAATGATATAATCCTGTAATAAATAAAAATTAAGTAAATTTCAAATAAATTTTCAGTAATTATTTAAAACAATGTAATTTTTTTATTTTTATATCACGTTTTACACTTGTCAGCCACTGGTTGTTGATGCGGCTTTATATCATATTATGCACTGTTAGCCACCGGTGGTTGACGCGGCTTAAACAGAAAGTTCAGTTTCAGCCACCGATAGCTGACATGGCACTCAACGTGTTAAGTATCCCCTTAAAATCTTTTTGTTTCAGAACACAGAGATTTTTGTGGTTAAACTAGTAATAGAATTTTCCTTAAATAATATGTATTTTCTTTTGTTTAAACTTAAAGTTCTGTTCGCATCTATTATATACTTATTATACGTAAGTAATGTTCTGGTCAATAACACCCGGTCGTTGATAATTAACTGAAGAAGCTTACAAAAACTATCGAAACAAAACTACTTTTAGAGATAAATAAGAAATGTTTTAATTGAATATAGTTTATACATTTGAAAATAAATCAATAAATATGCTAATATGTGCTAATTTAAGCAAGAATAAAAATGAATTATAACAGTTCCTTTTTATCTAAATTGTTATTTTTACTTGCTATTTGAGCACATGTAATCTGTAGATCAACAGATTTCATAGCCTCTTTAGTGCCATGGTATTCCAATTCCATTTTACCATTTTTCTTGTTTATTACTAGTTGATTTATTACGGAGTATTGTATTCATAAAAATAATATTCTTGTTCTTTTTAGAAATATAATTCCCAACATTAAAAGAAAGGGAAAACTTTATCGTCTAGAAGACCAAAGAGAAAAAATTGAAAAGCAGATAGCTGTTTTGGTAGCATTTAGCTTACCGTCTTCAGTGCATAAAGAAATGTGAGAGAAGTGCTCTTATATATAGGAAAGGAATCGAATTATGATACACCAACAGAATTGCGCGGAATGTAGGGGAATGATCATAGGAGTTTAAGAAACACTAGCTGTGAAAAATGTGGAAGAAATTAAGAAAAAGTGGGCTGAATGTAAATTTTCCAAAAATCAGACATATAAGGTACAGCGAAATCACAATTAACAATACTTTTAATATTTTTATCGATGTAAAAATCTTCAAAGTAATCGAGTTTATGAGTGAATTTAGGCCTGCAAATTATTTCAGCTGAATCAAATTCAAAATTATGATTTTCCTCCCAGCAATGCTTAGAAATAGCTGATTTATTGGTTTCCTGCTTACGGACGTAATTAATAAGTTCTTCTAGACGGAATTTAAGACTGTGTTTAGTTTGGCCAATGTATGATAAACTACACTGTTAGGAAAAACTATAAATGTCCCAAGTATTATACATATCTATAGGATATCTTTTAACTGAGAAAAGGTGAGTTTATTAGAAGGCGAAAAAATTATTTTAAAATGGTATTGTTTGAGAATTTTAGCTATGGCATGACTAGATATTAAAAAATAGGGTAAAACAATACTGATATTAGATGAGGCTGATTTAATAGACGAAGTACGAGGAAATTGTAACTTTTGGATAATTTTATCTATAACTAGCAGGCTACGTCCGCTTCGCTGGTCACTATATTTAAATGATTTTAATGAAATATGAGTAATTTTACTAAATAATTTGTAACTGCACATGCGTAAGCTTTAGCGAAATTTCCTTTGAATAATTTATTAGCCAAAAATATTGAGCTACTTATAAAAACCCCAAACAAATATTGTGTAAATTCAAAAAGTTGTATGCAATAGAATGAACTGCTGTTCAGTTCTTCTTAAAAAAGATAAAAGGAGGTTTTACTCACATTTTTATTTTGATTCAATCAATGGTATTACTGTGCTTGTTGTTTGTAAATTAATATTGATAAAACCCTTTATCATTTTCATTGTTTTTGAAAAGGGCTGAAATTCAATTCATTCTGTCGCGTACAACTTTTTGAATTTACATGATAATAGTTTGGGTTTTTCATGTAAGTGACTCAATACTATTGCAGGGTGGTCACAGACCACATCTTCCCCTGATTCTTCCACCAATATTTTTCTTCCGGCATTTTTAATATAGGATGGTTACAGACCCCCCCCCCTTTTTTTTTTCTCTGATACTTACACCAACATATTTCTATGAAAATATTTTACTTAATTAATCGCGAAATATTACTATTAAAAATTTCGAAAGAAAAATACTGGTGGAAGAATCCGGGAAAAAATTAAGCCTGTAACGTGACCACTCTGTAATAGTATGTTTGCACCATTAATTAAGTACAAATTATCATATAAACATTTTGATGGAAGAATCAAGGAAAAAAAGAGGGTCTGTAACCAACCTATGTTGGCTATTATATTATGCAAATGAAATTTCGTTAAAAGTCGTACATGCGTAATTAAAAATTTCTTAGAAAAAAAAAAATGTGTATATTTTATTAGATATTTAATATTTTTGTATCCTGATTGTAGTATGCTGTGTCTAATATAGCGTGTCAAGTTTCCTGAAAAATGACTTTACACTGGTTTTAAGACCGTGCGTGTTATATGTAGTTTTATATATATATATACACTGATGGAAAAAAAAATCCCAACACCAAGAAAAAATTATTGTACAGTAATGAAATTTCAGCAATACATTTGTCTAGGTAACATATTTAATTGATTAAAGTTTCAAGATCACAGTTTCTCGCTCCATTGGCGAGAAGAGCCATTTCAAATGTGAAATGTTGGTACATTAGTAACCGGTGTAACCGCCAGAATTTTGAATGCAAGCATGCAAACGTGCATGCATTGTGTCGTACAGGTGTCGGATATCAGTTTGTGGGATGGAGTTCCATGCCTGTTGCACTTGGGCGGTCAATGCAGGGACGGTTAATGCTGGTTGTGGATGACGCTGGAGTTGTCGTCGAATGATGTCCCATACGTTCTCGATTGGAGAAAGATCTGGTGATCTAGCAGGCCAAGGCAACATGTCGACACTCTGTAGAGCATGTTGGGATACAACAGCGGTATGAGAGCGAGCGTTATCCTGTTGGAAAACTCCCCCTTGAATGCTGTTCATGAATGGCAGCACAACAGGTTGTATCACTAGACTGACGTACAAATTTGCAGTTAGGGTGCGTGGGATAACCACGAGAGTGCTCCTGCTGTCATACGAAATTGCTCCCCAAACCATAACTCCAGGAGTAGGCCCTGTGTGTCTAGGCCGCAGACAGGTCGCTAGCAGGCGTTCACCTGGCCTCTTTCTAACCAACACACGGATATCACTGCGAACAAGGCAGAACCGGTTTTCATCAGAAAACACAACAGATCTCCACTCCGTCCTCCAATGAGCTCTAGCTTGACACCACTCACGTCGCAAACGGCAGTGGTTTGGAGTCAGTGGAATGCACGCTACAGGGCGTCTGGCTCGGAGCTGTCCTTGAAGTAACCGATTTGTAACAGTTCGTTGTGTCACTGTGGTGCCAACTGCAGCTCGAATTTCAGCTGCAGACGCAGTACGATTAGCCACAGCCATACGCCAAACACGGTGGTCTTCCCTCTCAGTAGTGCCACGTGGCCGCCCGGAACCCGGTCTTCTTGAGGCAGTACCTTCCCTTGACCACTGCTGCCAACACTCATGCACAGTGGATACATTCCTGCCAAGTCTTTCTGCAATATCGCGGAAAGAAAACCCACCTTCTCGTAGCCCTACTACACGACCTCGTTCAAACTCAGTGAGCTGTTGATAATGGCTTCTTCATCTTCTTAGAGGCATCCTTGACTAACATTAACTCACTACGTCAAATCTCAACTGTAAATAACGATCACGAACCATGCAGCGCTTATTTAAAGCAAACCTCATTTGCATGTTCATAGTGTCGCTTCTAGCGCCACACTTATGCGTGTAGCTCGAAATTTGAATCGACGTCATCTTTCAGATGTATAAACACGCCTACCAAATTTCGTTTATCTAGCACAGCTCCTTCCTGGTGTTGGGATTTTTTTTTCCATCAGTGTATATAATTATTTATATGTCTAGGAATATATGTAGTAGCCTAATAAAATTCTATATATATATTTTTAAAAAAAACCTCATAATCACATGCTATAGTAAGAACGCATTTCGAGCATTACTTTTTACAGGGTGATCCCAAACATTTTCTTTTTTCTTTAATTTTTTACTGATTTCCCATATGGCTTTCGGAGCAAAACTTTCATTGAAATACATAAGTTATGATATGTTCTGTACAAACATGATGTTTCGAGAGGATTCGTCCAGTACTTTTCGAGATATTCCAGAAAACATCTAAAATCGAAAGCGTCCGGTCATTTATGGAAAGGTATGTGTGAGTATACATGTGTGAGTGTTCACACATATGTTCTTTAAAAGTTTATTTTTTTATTCAAATTTTATAAATAACAAAAAGAGGGATTAATATAGGTTATAAAAAAAAAAAATCTTTTTAAATTTATGTAATTCAATTAATTAATTATATAGAATTTCCCGTTTTCTTTTCAAATCAAAAATGTTTCATTTAATAGCGTTTCTGTCTTTCAATAGTTACAAGCACATTGTTCTCTGAAAAAAATAAAGCAATTTTTATATCTGGGTTTTTGAAAAGTAATTTTGTTTATACTTCTTCCCCGAAAGAATTAAATCATTTTAGCTATAATTATTTATTTTGAGAATGTAATTCAAAAGCCGTTACCAGAGCGTTTTAAGCATATGTATCTATTAATAAAACAAAAATAGTCATTTCAGTTAATATTTTTTATGCTTGTGTTTACATTAAAAGCTATTATTACTTTTCGAGCAGATCATTATAGTTCTAAAAATAGATTTTTAATGGATGTATCTCGTCTGCATGGCGCCTCTGAAAACCGTTTTTTTTTTTGTCTGTTGCTATGATTGACACCTGGCGCAGCTTTTTAATGCCAAGTCGATCTGATTTTAGTAACGACATTTTATATTCAAAAATTTTGTATTCAAATATTATAAAGACAAAGAAATAGCTTGGCATTCTTTTGGCTGAATTTTAACGATGCCAACTTTTCGGTTAGCTCTTTTTGGACTCTGAGACTGGCAGATCTCATTAAGATTTTCGCTTTAGACTCAGTTTGTAAAAGACGTGATTTTATTGGTCTCTTCCTCCCTCTCTGTCTAAATAACTGCGGTGGAACTTTGTTGTATCTTTGCATATACAGATTGATGGAAAAACAAATTATTTTGTGCTAATGGATATAATTAGTCGAACTATATATCAATAAATACTTATTAAAGATGGATTATGTACTGTTTATTCAGACGTAAGGTCTTCTACATTATTTTCTTCATGTATACGACCCGGCCTTTTTGAAAACAGAACCTGGCTCTACTAATCACCGTTTAGTGTATTTGTTTCTCTATTTTATTGAAAAATCTACTTCCTATTTGAAAAAAATGAAACTGTGAATTCGAGACACAAATTTCTAGTCCTTTTGGGACCCCTCTTAATTTTTAAACAGAAGCTTGTACTTCCTGAACTTTTTCAATTAACAGGACCTGCTCTAAGTATATTGTACTCCCCTTTTTTATAACAGTAATGTTAGTCTTTCAAGTTCAACATGCCAAAATATTACTCTATTAAAAATAAATGGTTAATATAAAGTTAAAAAATTATTTTATTATAATTATTTATTAACCCTTTCAGGTGTAGTTCCAACTGTAAAAACTCCTCCTGTGAATTGAGAATAAGTTGTTTTAATCGAATTCAAAAGTAGAAAATAAGTAAAACGTCCAGGAAAAATTCGAAAAAATATGTAAATTCAGTTTTAGAGAAACAACAATCTAAATGTATGTTAAAATTATTTCTAAATCTATCCACCTTCTTTCTTTTCCATGCTGAAATTTTCTTATATCAATAATTATTGCTTAGTTGCCCGTTCAGTATCAAGTTTTTAAGAAAATGACTATCATGACTAGATATTTTAGTAATATAAATATTAGGGGTAGCGTTGAAGCGCAGCTTTAGCAAGACTATTTTATTATAGTAATCTTTTATAAAAATTTTCTGCGATTTTATAAACGAAAAAATATCACTTTTAACCCTTTCAGGGACATCTCACCTAATTTTAACTCCCATAATTGCCGAAACTGTAAATGTTTTACAATGTTTTACTTCAGTAACACAGAGGGGAAAAAAATATTTCCTTTCTTTTAGACTTGTTCATAATTTCTGGTGGTAGTTTATTTTAAATGAGCAATATTTCCTTGCCCCTGTAAGCATAGCTGCCAACATTTTAACTTATTCCGAAGCATTTTTAGTCCCGCCTCTATTTCGCACCACTTTATTTTCAGAATATTTTTCTGCAATACATAACTATGGCAAAATAAGAAAAATTTACTCTTAAAATAAAAGTGGTATAGAATAAAGAAGGGGCTTAAAATGCTCCGGAATGAATTAAAATGTTGGCAACTCTGTTGTCAGGGTTAATTAGTGGTGCCAATTTGTGCAGTTAACCACACCTTCGCAACTGAAAATAAGAACGGCCTATTAACTTATATAACTCTAATAAAAGTAAAGTTTTCACAACCGACTGTACACAAAAAACTCCATGTGTTAAGATTATCTTAATACTCTCTCAGTGTTCCCACGGACTTTATTTTCCTTTACCACTATTTTGAGATAACGATTTTTGCCATAAAATAAGCTTAAAAATAAAATAAATAAAATAAATATAAAAAGATTGTTTTTTGTTTATTGATTGAGAACAGGGATAGAAGATTTCTTAAAACTTTCGCGCTGGGTTATTTTATTTTATTTTTAATGACTTTCATATAAATCGGAATAATTTTGCTATATAAAGGTCAAGGCTGGACACTAGCTCAGCTTTGGCACCTTTATTTGCATATAATGAACTTTAATAATAGTTGTCTGTAATTTAACGATGACGAAAACTATACTTGTAAATACTGGTGTCAACTGTTGCTAGTGTTGCAAGTCTTTCAAAATGCCTAGTTTTTTTTTTTTTTTTTTTTTTTTCCTGGTAATTTTCAAAATGTGTAAAGACTGGGATTTTTCAAGTAATGAATATTTTAATGATTAATGCTAATATATGAATTTTTTTATAAATAATAATAAAAAGATAATAAATTAATACCTCATTCTTGTTATTTCTTTAAAACCTTATATTAATAGCAATTCTCATACTGTAATTTGTGATACTGATTAAAAAATATTTGTTATGATTGAGGGTAGATTAAAATAGCCAATATATGCTTTATCCAGGGATCGAACACGGGCGCAGAACTCATACCACTATCAATGTAAGAAAAAATGCTACTTGTTAAATTAACGATATTATAGGTAGAGAAATTTCTTAAACAAATACCCGGTGTGAATTCTGCGCCCGTGTTCCATCCCTGTTTATATTGAATAACATAATAATAATTTTTAAAAAAATTTAAGTTTATGAAATATTGCAAATGGTTTATTTAAAAACTATAGAGATTATATTAAAAAAAAAAAAAAATGCTTATAACAATTTTTCTGCAAGCCAGTTAACCAAAGTGACATGTTATGATTATGAAAATCATCTTTTATTGTCCATATTAAAATAGATCATTCTTCCACATCCATTTCAAGATTATCTCATAAAAATAAAGTCTAAGCAGTTTTTAACGTATGTTTATTTTTTCAAACACTCTTATATTGAATTTAGTATAGAAAAAGCTGTAGGCCATTCTCAAAAATTTACAATTCCAATTTTCAAAATATTTAAAAAATATATATGTATCCTTCTTTTTCAAGAACTTTAATTTAATTTGGCTACCATGATAACAGAGTATTTATTTTATTTTTTAAATATTTTAATATGTCCAAATATATAAATCGAGTCGCTTTTAATACAATGCTGAAAGTGTAAGGATTTCAATAAATTTAATTACTAATAAAAATAGTTTTTAGCAAAAAATAATTATTAAAAGAAAAAAAAAAAAAGCCTATATGTTTCTAAACATGTAAAACAATTGTAACATATCTGTATAATAACCCTTTTATAAGACAAATGTTTTCAGATTTGTAAATTTTGGTTTGTTTTTGTACGAAAAGCTAATGTTTTGGCTTTAAATCACATCTATTTAATATAAAATGACATAATAATACAATGTTATATAAGCTTATCTACATCTAAAAACCTTAAAACAGTTATTTATATCATATAAAAAATATATTGTTCACTTAAGATTTCTCAAATCTGTTTTTCCCCGTAAAATTCCCAAATTTCCCAAAATTTCCAGTTTATTCCCCAAAATTCCCAGTTCCCCCCCCCCCCTGCTTCAAAATTCCTGTTTTTTTTTTTTTTTTTTTTTTTTTTTTCATCTCTAACTGTTTCAAAGCCCACGTGACTTCAATTAATTATGCCCTCGCAACCCACAAAACGTTAATTAACGTCTTTTGGTGCGAAAGTGTTAATAAACGACGGGTCCGTGGGAACGTTGTTTGTTAAATCTCAACCTATTATATTTTTGGATTAAAAGACTTTGCTCTTTCTTGCACAATGTTTGATCATTTGATATGAATTTAAGCTTAAAAAGCTAAGTTTTAAATGTTAGAAAGAAAATGAGCATATTTATTCACATTTATCTATTTTAAAGATTAATTAATCTTTAAAATAGTTTAACCACTTAACGTTTTAGCCTGAGTATACTCGGGCACAGAGTTCCCAACTTTTCTAATTTATTCACGAACATTTTTAGCCCCGCCTCTTTTTCATATCGGAAATTTTGAAAAATGATTTTCTTTTTATTTAATCATTGTCACATAAAGAGAAATAATCTACAAAATTTCTGGTGCGAAAAGAAGGCGGGGCTAAAAATGCTTGTGAATAAATTATAAAAGTTGGGAACTCTGCTCGGGCATCCATTTTTTTGTTTTTTCCCTCTACGAGTTAACTCATGCATTTAAAACTAATTTTCCAATTTTTTTGTTCGGGTACGAGAAACTTCGTATATGGTCAACTTACTTATGTTATTTTATTCTATCTCTAATGAAGATTAAAAAGACATAATAAAAAGCTGAAACATTTTGTAACAGCAAAAAAATAATAATAAATAAATAAATAAAGGATCGTTAAGGGGTTATTTTCTTAATGAAATATTGAAAAAACTTTATTTTCTATGAAAGGTAAAAATCTTATCAGTATATCAATATGAATAAGCCAAAGTTGCCGCTCGAAAAAACTTATACTATAAGATAACAGGAATAAAAAAGCATATTAATATAAATTTTGTAGATTTTATATATATCCATATGTATTTATATACAAAGATATGGATATCGAATCATATTTTTTTTTAATGGTATTACTTGGTGTTATGTAAAGTTTTTATTGTTTTATTCAGGCGTAGGCGCAGTCACATTTAAATAACACCATTTTTCATAAACAAAGTGTTTAATCGTTTATAGCAATCATCTTCGATTGAATAATGTGGAGGCAGCTACATAAAAAGTGACTGTGGTGACTGCTTTTTAGGTTGATTTCTTTAGAAATCGACCTATTGCAATCACTTCGTTTATCTATATATATATATATATATATATATATATATAAAATGAAAATTTTGTCATCACGATAACTCCCGAAATGATACTCCAAATCGAACCAAATTTGGACAGTAAACTGATCTTATAAATGTCTTGGATGAGTTCGTTAACCAAGTTGCTCCGACTTTTTGTTTTCAAGTGGCAGCCACTTGAATATTTCTAACCCACATTGTAAAAAGCGTATTTAAAGCAAGATTTGCTTGAATTTTTATGTAAATCTAGACTACATAAGGGTCTCAATGAACTTTATTAATGAAATTTATCTGCCATTTTTAATAAAGTTTCGGACATCTTAAGTGGGGCCACTTGAAATCAGGCTACCACTTGAAAATTTTAAATCACGATAACTTCCGGAATAATACTCCAAATCGAACCATATTTGGACAGCGTCTTAACTTGTGTTATGGATATCTTTGATGAGTTTCTTAACCAAGTTGCTCCACCATTTTGTTTTCAAGTGGAGACCACTTGAAAATTTCAAATTCAAATTGTACAAAGCGTATTCCGAATTTGTTTGAATTTTGATGTATACATAGACTATATAAGTGTCTCAATGAAGTTTATTAATGAACGTATCCACCATTTTTAATAAAGTGGCGGATATGTTAAGTTAAGCGGGGCCACTTGAAATGAGGCTACCACTTGGAAATTTAAAATCACGATAACTTCCGAAATAATACTCCAAATCGAACTAAATTTGGACAGTGTCTTAACTTGCATTATGAATAACTTGGATGAGTTTCTTAACCAAGTTGCTCCACCATTTTGTTTTCAAGTGGAGACCACTTGAAAATTTCAAATTCAAATTGTAAAGAGCATATTCCGAATTTGTTTGAATTTTGATGTATACATAGACTATATAAGTGTCTCAATGAAGTTTATTAATGAACGTATCCACCATTTTTAATAAAGTGGCGGATATGTTAAGTTAAGCGGGGCACTTGAAATCAGGCTACCACTTGAAAATTTAAAATCACGATAACTTCCGAAATAATACTCTAAATCGAACCAAATTTGGACAGCGTCTTAACTTGTATTATGAATAACTTGGATGAGTTTCTTAACCAAGTTGCTCCACCATTTTGTTTTCAAGTGGAGACCACTTGAAAATTTCGAATTCAGATTGTAAAAAGCGTATTCCGAATTTGTTTGAGTTTTGATATATACATAGACTATATAAGTGTCTCAATGAAGTTTATTAATGAACTATGGATTTTATCGCCAATAGTCGCCAAAAAAGTCGCCAAGTGGAAAAGTTGCCAAATTTGGCGCCAAATCCATTACCTGCCATATTGGAGCTTTTTAATGCGTTTTTAAGGGAAAATTAGGCTATTTTAACGTTAAAACAAAGTAGAAATGCAGAAAATTAACATTTAATCAACTTACTAAGCCTCATTGAAAGAATTTCTACAAAAAAAAAAAAAAAAAAAAAAAAAAAGAATTATTTTCAAATTTGAAACAGTATTTTAGATTAATTAGTTCACTGAGCAACTTTCTCTGCCATTTTGATCCAAGTGGCAGCCACTTAATTTTTCAACTCGATGACTTTTGAGATTCTGAATTAATTCCAACTATATTTGTACAGTAGTCTTATCTCACAAATGCATTTGATATATTTGTCAACTTGGCCCACCATCTTGTTTCCAAACGCCGGCCACTTGAAAATTTTAAATTCACATAAGAAGATATTTATGAACCGATTTGCTTAAAACTCCATATGTAGATAGCCTGCCTCAATATTTCTACTAATTCGTTAATAATTTGTAGCCGCCATTTTGAAACAAAATGACGGCTACTTGATAAAGAAAAAGAAATCAACCTACACTTCCGAATACGCCGGAAGGATTTTTATTCTTTGATATTTTCAAATGTTACTTCGGTTCAGTGTTGCCAGATCTAGCGGATTTTTCATTCAAAAATCACCAATTTAATTGTAACGTTTGCCTAATCACTTCAAAGAATGATAGTCTATTATGTATAGCAAATAGCACTTCTGAAAATTATTGGTGATTTTGAATAAAAAAATTCTCCAGATCTGGTAAGACTGCTTCTGATGAACAGTATGATTTTCACGTTTTCTACAAGAAAAGCATCTAAAGAGAAACATCTTGAAAGATAATATTATAGTTTTAAAAAATTAAAGAACTCGCTTTTATAGAAATGTGAACTAAAAAACACAAAATATCTATCTTAGTATTAAAATGCAGGGTAAGAGAAAATCGTGTGAGTGACACACCATAATATTTACATACATTTAAATCTTTAATTAAAATAATTTAGAATTAAACAAAAACCATTTTTTAAAAATCGCCCCTGTTTTTACAATATAGATTTTTTTGTTTGCTCCAAGAGCAGTTACAAACATGCAAACATACAAACATACATACATACAGGTGAAGCTAATAAAAGCGTGTATAAAAAGGTCCAGAAAATCTACTCCACGTCTTTCCTTTTTTTTTTTTTTTTTCCGCTTTAAAACATTTCCTGTATCTTTTTTTTTTTTTTTTTTTTTTTTCTCTTAGTAGTACTTTTTTTTTTTTTTTTTTTTTTTTTTTTTTTTTTTTTTTACTATTACTATTTTTATTTTTTTATCCTCTGGTGGTAAGAAAAACGGCAACAGGTCAAAACAAGTCATGTGTGTCGCCTTAAACCGTGTCCTTCTATATATGTGGAAAGGCGCGTTTAAACGTTACACCCCTAGCAGTGATTTTTCTTACTTGAATGAGTTTTGAAATATATCCGGTATATTTTTCTACATTTGACTGTATATTTATTTTTCACCTAATTATCATGTGCCGAAACAGGTGAGGAAAAATCAGCTTTCCTAGAAGCATTTATTAATTATTTGTTTATTTAAATATTTATTTTATTTTACTTTAAAAATAATCTTTGTGCTTATTTGATCGTTGAAAATTACTTCGGAACGATCTCAAAAGTTGCGATTCGAAAGTTTAAAATTCTGTTAAAGTGATGTAAAATTTTTGCACTTTGGTTATACGAATGGACTTACTAATATTGACTTGTAGACAGTTGCAATACGCTGTCCACCTGTAACTTTCGTCCTATCGTGCTGGATATGCAGCAGTAAATAGCCAAAACAGCTACATATAAAGCTTTTCAATTACATTTTCTTTTTTCAAGGAAAGAAAAAAAATTTTTTTTTTATTGTTTTAAGCTTTAAAATGAAGCATCAAATTTTCCTTAAAAAATGTTTTTAGGATATAGGGAATGATAGCTATGCATACTTGCAAATATTTTGCGTTTTTAAATCAAATTTACATACTTGCCAACCATCTCATTAATAACCGTACAATTGTTAACGCCCCCTGAAAAAACACCCCTTTTCTCGCACCACTATATATTTAGAATAATTCTCTCCAAATTTTGTTACGGTTAAATAAGACAAAAATTACTCTAAAAAATTATTGGTGTGAAAAAAAAAATGCGGATACTAAAAATTGTACTGTTCATAATGAGATGGTTGGCAAGCATGAATTTATCACGAATATTTTTAAATAAAAAAAAAAATAAAAAAAATACGTGTGGCACTCGGGGACTGCCGCGGTAAAGCTATTGCATAGCATTTTTTATCAACTTATGCAATTATAATTATTTATTTATTTTATTTTTTACCCTTCCGCTCCCTCCCCCCTTTCCCGCCCCTCCCAATCATTTAAAAAATTCAAAAATATCCGCAATCGATTTGTATGTATCGAAAACCTCGATGTACCAAATTTGAATGATCTAACTCTATTTCCTCTGCCCCCCCCCCCGGCCCTTCTAATAACTTTACACTTTCAAAAATATCCCCATTCGATTTGCAGGCCTCTAAAACCTATCTGTACCAATTTTCAATGGCCTAACTGTATTTCTATTTTTTTTGCCCATAGCCCCCCCCCCCCTTAACGCCCCTCCTAATAATTTTACAAATTCGAAAATATCCGCAATCGATTTGTAAGTATCGAAAACCTCTATATACCAATTTTGAACGATCTAACTGTATTTTAATTTTTTTGCCCCGCTCCCCACCCCCTTCTTGCCCCTCCTAATCGCTTTACACTTTCGAAAATATCCCCATTCGACTTGCAGTCCTCTTAAACCTATCTGTACCAATATTGAACGGCCTAACTGTATTTCTATTTGTTTTTGCCCCATAGCCCTCCTTACCGCCCCACCCCCCTACCCGCCCCTCCTAATAATTTCACAAATTCAAAAATATCCGCAATCGATTTGTAAGTATCGAAAACCTCTATGTACCAATTTTGAACGATCTGACACTATTTTTATTTTTTGTCCCCCCCTTCCCTCCCCCCTTCTTGCCCCTCCTAATAACTTTACGCAATCGAAAATATCCCCATTCGACTTGCAGGCCTTTAAAACCTATCTGTACCAATTTTGAACAGCCTAACTGTATTTCTATTTGTTTTTGCTCCATAGCCCCCCCCCCACTTGCTGCCCCACCTGGGGGCTGAATTTCTAAAATTCAAGAAACTGGTTCTTAGATAGTTGCATTAGCTATACTTTAGAGCAAAACTTTCACGTTTATCTATTTTTTTTGTTTGAGATTTATAGGATTATGCGAAATCACGTTTTGCCCCCCCCCGCCCCCCTTGGAGACCGAATTTCAAAAATTCCAGAAACCGATTTTTAGACATTTCTATTAGCTATATTTTAAAGCAAAAATTTTACGGATATCTGTTTTTTTGTTTGAGAAATGAAGGATTTTGTGAAATTACGTTTTGAAGTGCCGAAGTCTGCCGAAGTCTGCCGAACTAACTGTCTGCCGAAGTCTGCCGAACTGTGTTAGGTTTTTTTTCGTTACGGAATTTCTTGATTCGGTCGCCGCGCTCAAAGCCCGCGATAGAAGCTATGCAATAGCTTAAAATTTGTCGTATTATTTTTCTACGATTAAATAAAGTGAAAGTTATTGTAGAAAATTTCTGATATAAAATCCCCCACCGAAAACGGGATATGTCTTTGTCACATATGATTGCATAGCTGCCAATCCTTCGAATTTTTAATCAGATTTATCACCGCTATTTTTTTTTTTTTTTAAGGAAAATGTCGCATATTTTCGACAATTTAAAAAAGAAAAAAAAAAAAAAAGGCAGAAATCAATTATAAAATATTTCTGGTATTAACCCTTTGCGGCGCAAGACAATTCGGATCATTTAAATTATACTGCCACCGGAATTCATGAACCAAATTAAACTAAAAGAAATTTTAAATTTTAAGGTTAAAAAAACTGGCCTTTTCTGATATGTTATAAACGTATATTTTTGCTAAAAAATTTCCGGGATGAATTTTTTCAGCTGGATCTTAAATTTTGCGTCCTCGCAGCGAGGACACCGCGCGTTAAGGGGTTAAGTCTCTTTTGAAAATTGGAGACTTGTCTCCTATGTGCAGGTAAAATGTACCAAAACACTGGTGTTGGATAATGAACAGTAAGGACCTCTTAAAAAAATATATAAATGTAAAAAACACCTACAAAGTGTTTCGGATCATGTTTATCAAGCGAGAAGTAAATAATAACGTACACAGTTAAAAATTTACACAGTAAACTACTGGTAATCATTTATCTTAAGTCTTATGTAAAATTACAGGATAGAATGAACGGAGATGTTAAAAAATCTATTTCATATATGCACTTTAATGATTAATATTAATTTACTTAATTACTGCCAAGAATATATTTGTGACAGTGGCGAAGTGTGGTTCAGAAATTCTTGGAAGCGCTGAAGAGACACTCGCTTCCAAAAGCAGAGGGAGAATCAATTCAGCTTTTCGCCATCCCGAGAACGGATCTGATAGACGAGAAACCGAAAATATTATTTAATTTTTCCTATCTAAAATAGTGAAATTATTGTTTTAAAACTTAAATAAGGGAAGCGCTGCTTCCATGGACGCTTCGCCACTGATTTGTGACTTAGAATGCTTTTTTTTTTTTTTTTTTTTTATGTAATGCCGTTCATTTTTAATTTTAATTAAGAAATTAAATAATAAAAATAGATAAAAATGTAGAATAAATATTGAGAATCTCGATTATTTACTTTTACTAAGAACTATTCTAAATTTAGAGAGACTCTGGATAACTATTTCAGTAAATTTACAGAAATTGGTTACAGTGTAGTAGAATGCAATAACGCACTTATTGTATATACAAAATATACACGAAAGTAGAAAAACACTCCGCATTTATCACATATTATATACTATTTTCTCATTACCAGAGCCTGATTAAGGGGGAAGCACACATTATCTCCGCTCTCACCGGAATATTTTTACAATTATTTTTTACTTCATGTCATAGAAATTCTACGCTTTGATGAGGAAATATTTTTTATAAAAAATGAACGGTGTAAAGCAATCCAATTTACTCACCGTTATTAGACACCAGAATTCTTTTAAAATAATTTTTAATGAGAATTTTCTGTTTATTATAGGAGGAAAGTATTTGTTAAAAAATAACGGTGTAAGTATAAATAATGTGTACTTCCCCCTTAATCAGGCTCTGCTCATTACACCTCACTCCATTATAAAAGGAAACAAAAATAAACATAAAAAGTTATTAAAACGAAACGATGAAAGAAAAGTCATTCGTGATACATTAGTTCGTTAGTTTTCTAATTGTGCTTCTTCGCTCTTGTTTAACCCTTTCGGAGGCTTAGAAATTACGCGCATTTAAAATTAAATTCCACCAGAATTTAAGAACAAGATTAGAAAATAAGAAATACATTTTTTGTATTTTCCATTAAACTAAGAAAGTAAAAAAAATTTGAAAATTTCGAGTTGAGTTTTTGCATTTGGAAATTAAAGTAGGTGGAGGTAAAATCAAAGCTGATTACATAGAAAGCGCATTCATATTGTCATTGGATTTAGCTCGCAAGGTTATTTGCATAAATGTCAAAAATACGACTGCAGCGATCCTATAAGTGGATGTGAGAAATACATACAATAACAGAGTGCATGCCTCAAAGTAACTAGCTCTTCAAACGTCAATTTGCTAATATTATCGTCTACTAGCTTCTTATGCAATAGTAACTTTATTTCGAAAGTCAAAGCGTTGAAAAAGGCATTTTTATTTAAAATATGTGGTTGAATGGTATGTGTTTCTTGTCTTGAAATCTTATAACTTAATTTTTTATCATTAGTGATTTTTTACTTTGCAATCAATACATTTTTAATGGATTGTACTATTTTGTCCCTTTTCGATTGAGCCTATAGGGTAAGTGCACCAGTGATTGACACTTTTAGAGCAATCTCTGATGTTTTTAATGTTCTAGTCATCAGAAATTATTTTTATAAATCTTAAGTTAGTACATATGGTATGAAAGACATTCAGAACCACATATATGTTAAAATATATACATTTGATAACAATTATTATTATTTTTTTTTTTATGAATTTTTATTTGACACCCACTCAGTGCAGGGTTGCCAAATTTGGCCTTTTTTTTTTATTCAATAGTCGCCAATAATTTTGAGAAGTGACATTTGATATACATAATACACTATCAATCTTCGAAGTGATTAGTCAAACGTTACAAATAAAAATTACTGGTGACTATTGAATAAAAAAAAGGCCAAATTTGGCAACCCTGACTCAGTGTTCCAGTAATTGACACTGCCAGTTTTTCCTTTTATCAGTAATTGGTCCCCTATGTTCCAGCGTTTGACACTGCTAGTTATTCATTTTACCAGTTATTAGCCCCCTATGCTCCAGTGTTTGACATAAAATGTTAAAATTCTTATATGTAAAATATACTATTTTATTATTTTTCTTATTTATTAATTATTTCGGGATAGATGTCAATTACTGGGGCATGCCAATCACTGGAGCACCTACCCTATATGTATTTATCAGTCTTATACGAAATGTATAACAGTGTTTTTAAAAAGAAATAAAAATTTATAAATCACTCATGATAAAAAAAATTAAGTTATAAGATTTCAATACAAGAAATACATACCATTTAATCACTATTGACATTCAAAATATAGTTACTATTCTATAAGAATCTAGCAGATGATGGGTTGGGAATGTGCACTTGAGTGTCTCAGTTGATCCAAGTTACATAATTCCATAATAACAACTCATAATTTTCTTATATATTTCACCCATAAAAAATACCACAAACATCCATACCTAAACCGATATTAGCATAGATGATGACGTAGCATATTTGTGTTTGTAGAGCTCGTTAGTTTGGAACATGCACTCTGTTATTGACTGAGCCTGATTAAGGGGGAAGCACACATTATTTATACTTACACCGTTATTTTTTAACAAATACTTTCCTCCTATAATAAACAGAAAATTCTCATTAAAAATTATTTTAAAAGAATTCTGGTGTCTAATAACGGTGAGTAAATTGGATTGTTTTACACCATTCATTTTTTATAAAAAATATTTCCTCGTCAAAGCGTGGAATTTCTATGACATGAAGTAAAAAATAATTGTAAAAATATTCCGGTGAGAGCGGAGATAATGTGTGCTTCCCCCTTAATCAGGCTCTTGTTATTGAATGTATTTCTCACACTCCCTGAAAGGATCGATGCAGGCGCATTTTTGGCCTTTATGCAAATAACCTTGCGAGTTAAATGTAAATTTTAATTAAAATTATGAAAAAAACTTTAAAAAATAATAAGCGCTATATATAGAATAATTTCGCTTGTAAAATTTTCATTCAGTGACATTTAACAAATAAATAAATAAATAAATAAATAAATTAAATGATATTAGCTCTAGTGAATTACGACATTTTAAAAGAACTTTATAGGAAAGCATACTTGCCAATCATCTCATTATAAAGCGTAAAACTTTTAGTCTCCATCTTTTTTTTTTTTTTTTTTTTTTGTTCACACCAGTCATTTTTTAAAGTAATGTAATTCTTATTAACACGCTTTTATTAGCTTCACCTGTATGTATGTTTGTAACCGCTCTGGGAACAAACAAAAATCTATATTGTAAATGATATTATAGTTTTAAAAAATTAAAGAACACGCTTTTATAGAAATGTGAACTAAAAAGCACAAAATATCTATCTTAATATTAAAATTCAGGGTAAGAGAAAATCGTGTGAGTGACGCACCGTAATATTTACATACATTTAAATCTTTAATTAAAATAACTTAGAATTAACAAAAACCATTTTTAAAAATTCTCCCCTGACGGGGATCGAACGCTGGACCTTTAGGTTCGTAGCGCGGCGCCTTACCTCTACGCCACATCGTTCACGAAGTGAAAGTATTTTTTTTACAATATAAATTTTTTGTTTGCTCCCAGAAAAGTTACAAACAAACATACATACATACATACAGGTGAAGCTAATAACAGCGTGTTAAAAAAAGAATTTCACTACGTGAACGCTGTAGCCGTGAGGTAAAGCACCGCGCTACGAACCTAATGGTCTAGCGTTCGAGCCAGTCAGGGGAGATTTTTTTTAAATGGTTTTTGTTTAGTTCTGAATTATTTTAATTAAAGATTTAAATGTATGTAAATATTATGGTGTTTCACTCGCACGATTTTCTCTTACCCTGCATTTTAATACTAAGATAGATATTTTGTGCTTTTTAGTTCACATTTCTATAAAAGCGTGTTCTTTAATTTTTAAAACTATAATATTATTTAATCGTAACAACAATTGGAGGGTGTTACTCTAAAAATAAAGTGGTGTCGAAAAAGGGGCGTTTTTTCAAGGGCCGTTAACAATTTTACGCTTATTAATGAGATGGTTGGCAGATATGGGAAAGTATCAGACTCATAACAAACAATACATATTTTTCAATATCAAAAATGCTTCCCCATGAAGAAAAAAAATCAAATTCCGTTTATTCAAATGAAAATTTAGACGTTGAAGATTTTCCCTGTGTTTAAACAATCTAGTGTTCACGTGAATTCCTTAACGTACTGCTTGAGGTTCACGTAAAAGTACTTTTTTTTTAATAAGATAAACGAGCCCCGCCTTTAGACGTTTCTCTAACAAAAATACTCTTAAATATGTATACAGACCTGCCAATCTAATCCGGAGGATTGTTAGTACCGCTCCTTTTTCCACACCAGTCTTTTTTTAGCGTATTTTTCCTGTTAATTCATCGTAAATACATTTGAAGAGAATTACTCTAATAATTAAGTGGCGTGTAAAAAGTGGCGGTACTAACAATCTTCCGGATTAGGTTGTCAGCTTTGTATATATTAAATACTATTTAATTTAAAAAACGATTTTACGTTTCCGCGTTTATGTATTGCCAGTGTTTGTGTACGCCAGTCGCATTTGCGACATCGATTGCTAGGGATAAAATTTAACTAATTTAATCACGAACACGTAAAATCATTTTGTTAAATAGCGTGTTTTTGAAGAATGCTAAAAGGCGGGGCTTACTATTAAAAAAAAATAATAATAAAATAAAAAAATACCCCGACGACAGAGATCGAAGTGTCCACCTTTTTTTCAGGACACTTATCTTTATATAGGCAGATTCAGATTCAGATTCCCTTAGCGTATTTTTATAGTATAAATAGGATAGAGAGACTATTTGTATAAAAATAGCCATAGCAAAAAAGGCTGAAATTTCTCAACCCTGAAAGTGTTCTGAAAGAAAGGCGGAGACTTTGAGGTTTCCGACAACAACGTGTTACTGTAATTATATTTCTTGATGTTATAATAATGGTCTCTATTATCATACTATATTTATTCATTTATCTTATAGATTCTTTACGTATTCATAGGTGCCAACTTGTACGGTATTTTAATACCAATATTTCTTTGCAAACAAAAATTATCATGTTTAAGCACAGAAAAGTGCTAAAAAACTTATTGAAAATTTCGATTGAAAATTTCCGGTATCAAAAACAAAACGTACAAGTTGGCAGCTATGCGTATTTTAGATGACAAGTAGTTCTAATTTAGTACATTTTTAATTGTTTAGTTCAACCGAACTTATTAAAATATAGTAACAATAATAACTTATTTTGAGTACTTAGTTGAAATTTAATTTAAGAAGTAAAATAAATAAAATATTTTGACGCTAAGGGATTTTCTTTCTGTGATGTAAACAATATCATTTGTTTGAAATAATAAACAGGTCACCTTTAATTTAATTTATTTTATTATTATTATTATTATTTTTAAGTAGATAAATTTAAAAAAAAATTAAAAAATCAAGAATTAGGAACAAATCGAAAAATTCTTCATTTTATGTTTTCAGACACTTCAACTACAATAAAATATTTTTGTCATTGGGATTACTCCTTTATTCTCTTTTAACCTTAAAGTATTATCATAGTTTATTCAATTTCTTATTTTCCTTGTTTGAAAATCGAAGTCGTATGTACATCATGCCGTCCTTTCTTCTGACGCTGTTGAACGCGTTCTTGATAACTAGGGTGATAAAACCTAGGGTGATAAAATCCTAGGCCTTTCCAATGTAAATTAATGTCAGCTTGACTAAAACTCAAAAACAGGTCCATGGCCTGAATGAGATTACCTCTGTGAGGGACAATCTAAGGGATCCTTGCATATATTCGTGTGAGTTTTGGAGGGAAACACAGAAACATCCGAACAGCTAAGCCGACATGCAGTACCTGGATTGGATCTGGCTATTTCCCATCTACCATTTTCGAGAGCGGAACCTCTCGGCCACTGGTGCGGCGGGTCCCAACTACAAGTCAAGTAAAATTTGAAAATACAAATTTACAATCACGCAGTCGATTTCAGAGCCAGTAGTTCAGGCTAAAAAAATGATGGAAAAAAAAAAAAAATCCAATGAATATTTTATGTATAAGTTAAATACAAAATGTGCTTTTTTTTTTTTTTTTTTTTTTTTTTGTTATCTCAGCGTGTATTGCTTCTGAAACTGATTTATTTCCAACAATCAAATGCAGTTGTTACTATTTGCGATTTTATAGCTACCAACGTAAAGGGCCTTTATCTCTTAGTGGATTAAACGACATGATTAAGATATTTGAAGTAGTGGGATGATCTTTAACGATTTGTTCTTGTTGATGACGTAAACTAGTATTAGAAGAGACAGTTACTAATGTTACGACTGCCGCAAGACATTTCATCAATTTAATGGCAAACATTACGTAGACTGTAATGAATATTCCTGGCGACACATCACGTCTGATTGATGTGAATGTTATATACATTTATTATGTGCAATGTGTGAATGAAACACTAAAATTACTTCTTTGTTATTCATTTGTCTGCAATGCTTTTTAACAGAATCATGACTTTGCATTCTATAGTTTTACCTGTGGTTCATTAAATTTCCAGATTATTTTCTATTAAACAAAATTTCACTCTATCGGTGACTGTCCGAACTATTCTTTATTCACAGAATTTTTTTCTTATATCGTGATTAGTCTCGATTAGTCATTAGTTATCAATTCGTCCTTAGTTATCAATTCTGAAGGCATTCTATCTAATAGATAGGTGGCTTTGAATAATGTCATTTTAAAATAAAAAATGTATATTTTTCTTAGTAAATTGACAATATCCAAAACTATCGAAAACCCAAATATCTAGAATCGGCTTCGCACCAACAACTGTGGATTATTAGTTTTATATTATATAATAACCTTTCAGAAATTAAAAGACCTTTTGTTTTCATCCTTTGAACCACTCTTCAGCAAAGGTGCTGATTGCTCGCTTACCTGCCCCATGTTGCGTCTGTCGTTTTTTAATTAAGAACTATCTTAATAATAACAACAAATTTTAACATCACAATATGAAATATATTTTAACGTAGATAATCATATTTATCAACAGATCAACACATACATGTATTACCTTAATAAGTTGAAAAATGTTTAAAATATGCAAATTTTCTAAAATCGGACGTTGGAAAGGTCCTGCCGGTTGCGAAAAATCCACTTCAAACTGTATAAGATATTTTTTAGAAATTGAAATATTACTTTTGTTTTTATGTTTCTATAAAATTTAAATTTTCTCTGCCATTCTTTTCCCTCGTACTGTTCATTATTTATTTATTTATTTATTTATTTTAAGGAAAATTGCTTTTGAACGTAAATTATTTTTTCAGGGAATCAAACACTTGTTCTTATTGCTCAGATTTTGATAAATACAGTAATATCGTATAAGGTTGAGGTATAAGGTTGAGGTTAAGTGGGTTTTACATCACGCAAGTGCAACACTATGGGCAATAATATCGTATGAGGAAATAATTATATTAAACGAAAGAAACTGCTACTGTTATTAACTGAAAATTAACTAAGCATAACAATTGCCTTCAAGGTTGAAAAATATTCTACAATTTGTAAATAATTTTCTCTTTTAAAATACCCCGCCTGGTTTTTGCTTATTCAAGAAAAATTTTACTCTTTGAGACTATATGCATTTTAATCGACCTTGCCCTCCACTGCCGTCTCTTTTTGTAAAAGAAACTCATTCTAGCTTAATACAAAGCTTTAAGGTAAAAAAGAATTTTGCAATCTTAATTTAATTTATCATTACTGGAACTAATATAGCAGCTGGTGACAATTCAAATGTAATTTTAATTAGTTTTACATGATTCATATTCTGGTTATTAAGAGCTTGTTCAAAATAGTCATTAATTTTTTAGAGGTAATATTTTTGTCTTCGAACAGAGCATTGTATGTATAGGTTTATTAAATTTTTCTTGATTAAAACTGAGACAGAGAAGTAGTAACACAAAGAATGTCAAAAAAACATATTCTTTGAGTTGAATGAGAAAATTTCGGAAGATGCTGTTGACTGCAGGTAAATTAAAACTATATTAACAAGGGATATTTAAATATTTGCAAGTAAAATTTATCTGAATTTTCCAGACTTTTTTTTTTTTTAATTAATTAAGATATCCAGAAAGAGGAAAATTAGACAGTAATAGTTTAAAATAAATTAATTTAAATGTAATATAAGTTAATATAATACATAATATATAATATTTAAATTAATATAAATTAATATAATATATAATATTTAAAATAATATAAATTAATTTAAATGTAACGCCAAAACGACTGTAATGTACAACTTAAAGTAATGTGGAACATTGTAACTGTAATGTATAACAAAATATGATGATTTATAAAATATACTATTTCTTTTAACAGACTGTCAAGATAAAAAAAAAAAAAAAAAAAAATCATTTCTTAAATAAATATATGTATAATAAATTTAAAAAGTCTTTTAAAAAAAATGTATATATACATACACAGAGTGTTCCAAAAGACTGGAACGTGT